>CM052551.1:42302973-42322807 GCA_028533065.1 Trachops cirrhosus | reverse complement strand
AGTAGGGGAAATGTAGAAGCTAAAGAACTTATGACCCATGGACATGAACTAAAGTGGGGGAATGTGGGTGGGAGGGGGTGTGCAGGGTGGAGGGGAGTGAAGGGGGGAATGGGACAACTGTAACAGGTTAATCAATTAAATATATTGAAAAAAGAAAGTAAATCCTAAAATTTTTCATCACAAGGGATAAACATTTTCTTCTTTTCTCTATTTTTTGTTTTTGGTATCCACATGAGATCACGGATGTTAACTGAACTTGTGGTAATCATTTCTCAGTGTGTACGATTCAAGTCATTATGTATACCTTAAGTTTATATTGAAGTGATACATGGCAATTATATCTCAATAAAACTGAAAGAAAAAAATTAAATTTTATAAAAGAGAGAATTAGGAAGCTGCAGTAGCCATAATAGGGTGAGTAACCTTTTAAAAACATTTTATTGATTGATTTTTAGAGAGAAAGGGAGAGAGACAGTGCACAAGAAAGAGAGAGAACCATGAATTTGTTGTTGCACTTCTTGATGCATTACCATTGGTTGATTCTTGTATGTGCCCTGACCGAGGATGGAACCTGCAACCTTGGCGTATCAGGACGACTCTCTAACCAGCTGAGCTACCCGGCCAGGGCCAGGGTGAGTCACCCCTGCTCATGAAAGACTGCTCCAGGAGGAAGAGTTACAGCAGTGTTCCTTAGATGGGATGGAAATTGTAGTTTTGGCTAAAGGCGAGCATTGAATGCATATTAAGAGATTTGAACTTTATCCTTGGAACAACAGAGAGCTCCTGACAATTTGGGGGTAAAGGAGTGGTGTAAGAAAACACGGACCCTTTTCTCAGGCACTTAAGGCTTTCTCCGGAACTCTGTTAAAGGCAGGGTGCCGGTGTCACGTCCTCGAAATTTCCCCCAGAAAGTCTTCCATGGTGACCCTACTTTTACCCCTTCTTTCTGAAGGCTTCATGAGTCCTCTTTCCTGTGGACATGGTCCCTGTGGTCCTCAGGCAACGTAAATAAAGACAGAGGCAGGTATGTTGGTAGAATATTTGGGATTGTACTAACTTCCTGGTGTATCAAGAATCAACGCCTTCTGCTTTGGGTAAAAAGCTGATACACATGCGCAGTCTAACATTTTTTTCCTGTACTACAGGGAGGTGTCTTCTACCCACTGTGGTCACCACAGTCTTTGAAAATAGAAAGCTATTCAAGATTTTCAAAAGGGAGGAGGTGGGATGGAGCTGGGAGACTCGTATCTGGGGGTATGAGTTGAACGGCTTGGCCCCGTCAAATTAGCTCTGGATGAACTGGGGAAAGTCCAGATGAGACAGAGAGAGACAAACAAAGGAAGCAATTGACTAAATAATGGCAGTGGCAGCACTCGGAAAGTTCACGTTAGTCAAATAGGGGGATGAAAAGGGACCGTGGATCAAGAGCAGTGGTTTTCAATAAGACCAATGTCACAGATGTGTGGGAAATTTTAATGTACGATGAATGGTGTGTTTGAAACTCATGACTCAGTGGGGATACACAGAACGAATGCCCAGCATTTTATGGAAGAGGAAGCTATTAGCTAGACCACAGTCATCTGATGGAGGGCAAGATCCGAGCTACTGAGCGCGAGTCGGGTCTGGACTCAGCTCTGTCCCGCCTCGATTCCAGTGGCCTTTCCACTAATGTCTCTGTTTGCTCTGTGCTGCTGGTTCTCAGGTGCTTAGTGATTAAGGAGCAACAGGAAGTCCCCAACACGCGGGTGCGAAATGCCCACGATGCTGCTTGGCTTGCTCGGGCCGTAGGGTTTCCATGGCCTCCCCATTTCAAAGGTGCGCCAGCTCTTCTGCAGGCAGGGTGCAGAGAAGACGCAGCCTGGGCCCAGTTGCCCAAGTACGTCGCAGTCACTTTCTAACTAGACACAACCACACCTCACAGGTTGATCGTTCTGTGTGGTCAGTGAAAGCCAAGGCTTTGTGCTCGGGGGTCTGTGACCAGCTTCACTGATAGGAAGGCAACGTTTTCCTTGAATCTTGGGTGTAGGTTTTTAAAAGACTAAACCTGGAAGCTAGTATTTATTTACTGCATGATTTCGATTGTGAGTTATCCCACAACATTATAAGGTTAAGGATAGTGCTATCGGGTTGCTACAGCTGACAGCTGGGACTGTCTCAGGCAAATGGAGATGGGGGGTCATTCTAGCTATAAAGCTCCCAGCATTGTCCCACAAGACAAAACTCCACCTGGGGTGAACTGCTAGAACAGGGGTGTCAAAGTCATATTCACTGGGGGCCACATCAGCCTCGAGGTTATCTTCAAAGGGCTGAATGTAATTTTAGGACTGTGTAAATGTAACTGCTCCTTAACAGTTAAGTGAGAGCTCAGCACTGCCGCCGGGTAGAAATAAGGTGCTGGGCCGGATAAAACACAGTGGAGGGCTGGATTTGGCCCACGGGCCTTGTGTTTGCCACCTGTGTGCTAGCAGAACAGCAAGGTCACCTGAACTGTCATTAAATCCTTCTGGTCCTCTTACCTTCGTCACATAACCCTGTCCCTCAGTTGTCTTCTCTGCCCTGAGTCACCAGAAACCCCACCTCCAGTCACCTGTTTGAAAGTTCAGCGGTTGTGTGAATTGCAGGCAACCTCCTGACTCCCTGATTTCCTGGTCTTCTTCCTTGGGCCCCACTATCTCACCTCTCCTGGAACTCTTTCTGCTGCTCTGGATTTTAGTAAATATAATTCCATATTTGTCTCTATCACTCTTCACCGCCCTCTTCCCATTCTCAGCCTCTGGGCTCTGTTTCTTGGTTTGGCTTGGCTTCTATAAGTCTCTCTCCTCCTGAGAATTCGGTCCAAAGCTATCAGTTATCTATTGTTCTGTTTCCCATTAGTTAATCTCTGACCCTTCATAAATTAGACTTGACGACGTCCCTGATTCAGGCAAAGGAAATGCACAAGTCACAGTAAAAGGGACACGCAGAAGTCACATACACTTGGAGATGTGTCTATTTACCACACCGATTCCATAAAGATCTGGGAGAAATGGGATAACTCTGGGAAAAATGAAAAACAAACAAACAAACCCAAAAACAAAACAAAACGGCCACAGAGTTAAGAGAACGGTGGTCCTAATGTTTCACATCCAGGCTTAAACACGTTTCCTGTTAGAGGAACTAAAATTCAGACCACGAGAAACATCAGTGCCGCTCCCCCTAGAAAATGTTTCTCTGGGGTATTTTTCTCAGAAGAGGGAATCTTTTATGGTTTTTATTGTAAAAATCCTGGAGAAGCTTGGACGCAGCAAAGCAAACAGGAAACAGAGCTCAGTCGAGCAGGAAGGCTCAGGGAAGGGACGCCGGTCTCTGAAAACTCGGCTCCCCCCCGAAGATGCTGAAACGGAGCCTGTGAAAGCAATGATAATAGAAAAGCTGGCACGGAGGCCGGTCGGCGGGGTGGGGTGTGGTGTGCCAGAGCCCCACCGGGTGCTGGTGGGCGTCTGGGCTTTAACTTTTCATGCAAACCCCACCTTAGAAAAAATATGCCCCCACCCAAACCCTCTATTTCATGCTCTTTAAAACAAGTCGAGAATCCAGTTTACAGAAATTCACCGGAAGCTACTCAGCCTAGAATAGCTGAAGGATTTTGAGTTCTAGGACATTTTAGACACACACAAAGAATTTGTACAAGCCTTGACCAGAAAGAGGATAATTTTTAAAAATATTTATCTCTTGGGCTACATATTTTTTTCAGAGTGGGGGGCTTTCTTGTGAACACATTCTGAGGCACACTGACCTCTCTGCAGTCCCGGATCTGAGAGGTGACCGGGCTGGTGGAACGACCCAGGTCCACTATGCGGGGACCGGAGTCGGACCTCCCCCGTGGGAGACTTCAGAGCAGGCTGAGAGAAATGCCAGAGCCCCACTCGGCTGATATGGCCAACCAGGGACGTTAGGAGGCTCTCGGAACTGTGCTGTGGCTGCTGCGTGGCCAGGAACCTGAAGAACCTCTAAGAGTTCTGGGTCGGGCGATGGGGACGGGCATCCATAGCCATCTGACCCAGGGCTCACCTTGGTCACCTTCACTGCAGGGTCCAGTTGCAGGGTTGGGGGGAGGGGGGCAGGGGAGCTGGTGGGGGGTTGGCCAGGGGGCAGGGAGGTCCCATGGGAATACTTGCCTACGTGGCTCTAACCGCACCCCCTTCCCAAACATCCAAACGTTTCCTTTGAGCTCCCCTGCTGCCCGGTCCATCTCACCTGGCTCACTGCCCTCAACAGAGGCTATAAATCACCTTGAGAAAGAAAAAAAAGGAAGGGAAGACCAGTCTCTTACAGCCCCCACTTCCTGTACTTGGTGGGTGTCCCGTGGTCCTCTGGATATTCATCAGTTTATTGACCGTTTTCCTCTATCTTCTCAGCAGAAAGTGGTGGAAGTTTGTAGGACTAAGCCCCAGGGCTACCAAGAAGAGTCGAGGGGACAGCCCGGTTCTGCCTGCCCCATCACGTTTCTGAAATGGGGCTGAATCTGCCCCAAGGATAGAGCGGAGCCACAGGGGGCTCGTGCACCTGAGCACACCTGATTCTACTGTGGAAACTTGAGGCCCACCCGGCCAAGGGCGACCCTTCCCACCTCCTGTCCCATTAGCACCTCACCGAAAAGGACAGCGACGGCACTTCCTGTGCTGTGTGGGGGAGATCGGAAGAGTACTGGTCACTTACCCTGTCCTGTGGGGGTAAGATGCCCCACTTTCTTGAGTCACACCGAGGTTACCAAGCTGTTTGCTATTATTGTAATTTTCACCTAGTTTCTTTCAGAGAGTATTAACCCTTCTCCTGAAAAAGCACTGCCCCTTGGTAGCTTTCTCTGCAGAGGTTTAGCCTGCTGGTAAGGGTCCCCTGAGCTCACGGGTAAGGCCCGGGGAAGACAGACACCGAGGAAGACGGAGGTCGGATCTGGGAGATAACAGCTGGTGTACCGGGCTTCCCCCAGCCCTCCTGGTGGAACTGTAGCCGTGTCCCCGGGTGGAAACAAGAGGTTATTGTAGGGCACACAGCAGCATCTCTGCTGGGCTGCACCCAAGTGATGATGGCAATTTTGAAGGTGCGCCTTTACCCAAAGGAAAGCCTTACTATCAGCAAGCCCAGGGCCACCGTAAACACGAGGTGAGACGTTCAGGAAATTCTGACGGAAGTGGAGGTGAAGAATCAGGTTCACCGTGGCAGAGTTTCCTCACTGTTCCCCTTTTTCAAAGAGCTGTGCGTGAAGCACCCAATAAAGCACTGTGGGGGGCACTGAAAAGTGAAGAGGTGTTTCCTCCTCTTAACAAGTGAATTTCTTGCTGAGTGGCTGACCCCACGTCCTCCGAGGGCACTGTGGGGCATGTGTCACTGGTGTCTGCTTGACACAGGGAAGCCTGTCAGCTCCTGGCGCCCCTGCCTCTGAGCTGTGGACAGAAAGGCCCTCGAGGGCAGTGGACACGGAACTAAGGGTACAGGCACACGTGACAGATGGAAGTTCAAAGGCAGTGCCCAGCAGGGCTGGTGACTGAGTTTTTAGAGGAAAGCTTTTATCGAAACTTTACAAGATGCACTCTTCTTCATCCCTAATGATCCGAAAGGCCGACGTGTCCAGACGGGACAGCTGAGAAACTTCGAGGTGGAGCTGGGGGGGCGGGGAGGGTGTGTGTGGAGGCAGAGCATAGGGGGTTAGTGGTGGGCCGGGCCTGGCCTGGGAGATACTTGTTTCTCCAAATTCTGAACTGGGAAGGCACAGACCTGGTATATATTTTTATCCTCAAACGAGGACGTGCTTGTTGATTTTACAGAGAGGGGGAGGGAGGGAGAGAGGGAGAGAAACACTGATCAGTAGCCTCTCACAGGCGCCCCGACTGGGGATCGAAACCGCAACCCAGGCACGTGCCCTGACCGGGAACCCAACCCACGACTTTTGGTTCATGGGACTACACCCAGCCAGCTGAGCCGCGCTGGCCAGGGTCACGCCTAATTTTTAACAGAAGTGATCAAGGCTTCCTATTTGATGGAGAAAACAGGATGACTATTATGAGGATTCTTGGAAATAATAATTTCCACTTATATATAGGAACCGTGTGAAAGGGACCATAATACATGTTCGACATTAACTAGTATTATTTAAAAGGACTGTTAGGGAGCTACTGTTACTGTAAACCCTGTCTTACAGATGGGGAAACTGAACTTCAGCCCAAGGCATTGGACTCCGAAGCTCGTTGCCATGACAAATGTGTGCCTCTTTGAATGGCTGAGCTAAACTATTTGCATGGGAAGGTGTACTGGGCACACTTCTCCTGGATTTGTGGCTGTAACTGGTGTCTCAAGTCTCTTCTGCTACCAGCTCCTTGGGCAGGTGCATCCTTGTTGGGCTGCCTGTTACCCCAGGGTTATCTAGTTCCCAGGACTGGGCTTGTGCTTACTTGCCGTCTTCAGGGGACCCTCCCTATGGAGAGAAATTGTGCTGAATCCCTGTGCGGGGCCTGTGTCCCGTCTACTCCTCAACGGGCCTGGCTGACACCTCATTGGGAGTCTAACCCTTCCCGGAGAACCGAGACGTACCTCATCGTCTCAAAATCATCAATACTGTGTATTGTCATGGGAGTCTCTCCAATGTTTGTCCCTCGTCAATGAGGCCGCCCTGGTCTCAGGGCCCATTCTGCCCTATCTAGTAGGGGCTGGGGTTGGAGCTGTGGCATTTACACTAATGGTACCCTCGGTGCAAATATCTCACTAGCTACACCTGGGCAATTTACCTGGTGAGATGCAAATTATTAGGTTATAAATGACTTTCTTCATATAATTATATATATGACATTTATATATATATGGCTGTATACATTAGGGATTGATGTATAACATATATACTTTTTAATGATGTGTACAAGTTTCTTTAACTAACTTTTTTCATTTCAGAATAATAAAAGGGTGCTAAGTAATATTTGTGATGAAAACCAGGACGCGGTCAGGCTGAGACCCCTGGAGTGGTGAGAAGAGTAAAGCTTTTCGACAGACGTCAGTACGGATTCTGGTTCAAGGTCAGAAGTGTGAGGGGTCAAATTACTTCCTCTAGTCTGAGCCTCAACTTCTTCATCTACAAAAAGGGTATATTAGCTATAGCCTAATTATAGCCTGAATTGTAACCGAATTCAGGGCTGTTAATGACCAGTCAGTGTTAGTACATGTAAAGCTCTTCTGCCCTGCATGTAGTAAACATGTAAAGCTCTTCTGCCCTGCATGTAGTAAACATGTAAAGCTTTTCTGTCCCGCACACAGAAAACTGATAGCTATTTTGATCCTTATTAAAATGAGGATGATCTATATACCTCATAAGGTTATAAATATTAAGCAAGATGCTATCCAAAGTACCTAGTTAACAGACACCCAGTAAGTATATTGCACTGAATCCTAATTTCGGAAAAAAAAATAATAGCAAAGCAGAAATTAAACATTCAAAACAACTTGGTTATTTTATTTCCCTCAGTTAATGTCCCTCTGTGAACATTAATGAGGGCACTTAAAAGTCATTTCAATCAGGAATCTTTTCAGTCCTTCATCAATTATTTCAAGTGTTCTAGTCTCAAACACATTCCGTTCTTCTACAAACTCCTGAAAGACATGAACACCTCCACCTACACCGAAATAATGCGCTTTGCTGGCCAAAAGCACCCGCCCATTTTTATGTAACAGCCTGAGGAGCGTTTGGTGCAAAGAACCATAGTAGTTGGGGTTGTAAATGGTTTCTGAGGTGAGAATGAGATCGTATCTCTCGAAGGCTTTTCCACGGGTCAGTGCCAGCTCACAGAACTCAGACCACTCTCCGGAGAAGAAGCGGCACTTACGGAGCTCTTGTGCTGCTTCTGATCTCCTGCACCTTTTCACAGCTGGCTGGCCTCCATCACTTTCCTCCTCCTCCAGAGTGGAGTTAGCTGCTGCGTTAGGTATGGTTACTTCATCGATCACCATACTGTTATAATCTTGAAAATGAACTTCTCTGGCCCCTCCCTTGAGGGCAGTTATACCCAGCAACCCTGATCCACAGCCCAGATCCAACACTTTTTGCCCCGCAAACTTCACTTGGGCCTTTGTGAAATAAGCCAGGAGGTCAAAGGTACATTCCCAGATTTTTAAGCCTCCTTCGTAAACACCGGTGATCAGATCGGAGTGAGAAGAAAGGCTTTTCGAAACGATGTTTTCTCCAGGGAAGTTCTCTTTCAACAAGACGGTTTTTACGACCGACATGTTACCCTGCTGGAGACCTGATAACGTTTCTAGGACTTTATTTTCTATCACTTCCTTTACGTCTGCAGGTACGGCATGCTCTTTGGCAACTCTCAAGCAAGGCTGTTCTTCATGAGGCTCCAAGTTACCTGAGCTGTTGGCTGCGTCCAGGGAGCTGTCTGGGTCCTGAGAAGGAGCTGCATTTCCCGCTGACTCGGGGGTCCCCAAGGGATCCTGAGGGTAGTCACACTGTTCTCCAGAACAGCCTGTGTCCCTGTATTTGCCTTTCTGACTTTCTGAGACTGAAGCCTCTTTTGAGGAGTTTGGGGTCCAAGCTCCATCACCGAGGGCTGTCGATTCATTTTCCAGGTGGTCTTCTATAGTGAAATTAAATTGAAAAGTCATCCTCACGCAATCCTTCAGTTCAAAGGAAGACTCCTTAGCCCCCGCACAGAAGTGAAGATGGGAACATAGACCTGCCTCAGTTATTCATGTAGTTTCGTTTGGGTCCATTTCTCTCTCGCTGCTTATAGACAGTTACAAATATTTAGAGATGCTTCCAAATGACTTCTTAGAGGTCTCTGCTTTTCTTTCAGAAAAAGCAGTCTTCCTGGAGAAAGAAAGAAGAAATAAAATTGTTATTAAAAAGTAAAACGACATATTCCCTTATAATATTAAACAGTAACCCCCACCTTCCACTCAGCAGCTTTTTCTGTAAAATCTGCGAGGGAGAAAAAATACTGGGAAGCACACCCACCCCTCAGGGGTGGAAAGCTGGAGAAGAGAATGAAGAGTAAAAACAAATAAAAGAACAAGAACAGCAACAACAACTAAAAATAAAAAAGGAAAGTCCGTAATTTTCGGGCAGGAAATGACAAGCGCAGCTACTTGGCGTCTGTCACCTGCCACGCCACTGCCCAAACATAACACCTGCTAAACTGCAGGTAAGGAAACTCCAGGATCACTGCAGTCTGCTCCTGTTTCAAGTAACAGGGGTCCGAGAGTTTATCTTGGTAAATGAGTAGCCCTGTAAAAACTTGCATGGGTCTGCTTCGGTGCAAGTTCACCCAGCTGACCTCACTGCACTCAGGGGAGATGAGCGGCCCCAAGTGGATGGGACTGGGGTGCTTTTGGAATAATCGGTAAGGGTCAGTTTGGTGGCAGAACAAATACAAAATAAGGGCTGTGAACGTTTGGAAGAGACCCGTGAAAGTGGAAGCAACTTTACTGAGATTCTTCTCTGTATCTCCGGTGCTAGATCCGCTTCAAATCGCACAGTTCTGGCAGGTGGGGTCTTGATTCCCAATACACACGAGGTACAAGGCAGAGTCACAGGGCTAAGTGGGTAGGAACGCGCCCTTCTGTACCCGCTGCAGGTCCCGGGCACACCCCACCCCAGATGTGCAATCTCAAAGCCCCCTGGGACCAGGGGTGGCAATTGGGGACGTTTGGCCCTCACCTCCCTAAAGCGCCTCGATGTAACGTTGACAGAGATCCGGATTTCGGGACGCACGCAGCCGGCCGCTTTCCAGCTCCCTGCGCAGGGAAACACGACGTCTGGCGGGACGCGCGGAACAGAGAGCGCGCACCAGCGAGTCGGGTCCTCCGCGGGCCAGACGAGCCCGTTTCTTCCCCCTCGAGCAGCATGGGGCCTGGGCTCAGCAAGGACGGCAGCCCGCCCCCTCTCTATGGTTCTGGCGCCGGCGGGGGTGCTCGCAAGGCCTGCCGGGACGGCGGCGCTTCCGTTCTCGGCGGTGGCGGGAGTGTTTGGAAGTCGGCTCCCGGGCGACAGCATGTCTCAGGAGCGCGCCGGGCCGGCGAGCGCCGTGCCCCTGGAGGAATTAAGTAGCTGGTCGGAGGAGCTGTGCCGCCGGGAACTGCCGACTGTCCTGCCCCGGCTCCTCATATCCTTGGCTGTCGCTGGCGCCCAGACCGGGGCGTACGCCGGGGTCGCACCTCTCCGCTCGGCTCCGTCACACCCGCCGCCGGGCCGCGTTGTGTTCCTGCGGCCTGAACCCTCTCGGCTGACTGTTGGCGAGCGAGTTGGAGCGGCGAGGGGACGGAGGGCGAGCGGGGGCCGCTCCTGGCGTCGGGACTGGGAGGGCTCGCGCGGGCGCCCTGCCTCACGCTCGCGGCGGTGAAAGGGGCGTTTTCGCCTTTTTTCTGTACTCGTCACGTGCAATTAAGTATAAATAACTTTTGCATGGGAGAGCGGGGGAGGCAAGGACTCGAACCTGAGGGGTCAGGCGAGCCCTGGGTTTCAGCTGGGTGGGGTACAGAGACGCCTGAGCTATTGTGTCCAGGGCGGTTGGTGGATGTGAGCCACAGCTCCTCCCGTACCGTGGGACACGGTTCTGCCGGGGTGCCGAGTGTGTAAACGATGTTAAAATGTCCTTCCCCTTCATTTTTCCCCACCTCTTTTTTTGTTCATGGCTGGTTGGGAGTTGCTGACTGCTGTAATTGGTTGCATCTGCTGGGTTGGAGGGGCTAATGCCTCCGTAGTCCAGGTGCAGACCGTTCTTTCGCAGTCTCGAGCCTTTGTGATTGTAAATGCCAGGGGCCCTAGCCTTTCATGTTAAAAGGTAATTTTTTTATGCCTTCGCGCTCCCCTTCAACCTAAAACTACACTTAAAAGAATGACCTTCTCTTGAGGGACTCGCAACACTGCACAACTAATTTTTACAGTTCAAGCCAAATACAGATGTGACCCTGCGTCCACGTCCCTCGGCATTAGCACAGTCCCGCGGGCAACGGAAGCCCTCTGTTAGTCCTGTAGATGTGGAGTCGCCATCCTCATGCATTTCAAGACTTCGCCTCCTCAAAAACATTTCCTGGGTCCCGAACATGTTTGTATGGGGCAGGGTGGCAGGCTTTGGAGTGACAAAGGTCAGGGGCGTGGCCCCTCTTCGTCCCCCCAGACTTACGGGGGGACTTCAGTAATTGAAAGTCTGCGTTCCCGCCTGGTTTTGCACCTCACATTTAACGTTCAGAAGCGCCCAAACCTGTTCTTCCCCGGGTTTTCTGTATTGAAACAGAGCAGGTTCCCCAAGAACATAGTTTTGTTCCAAGTCATTTCATTGTAAAATGGGAACCTAACTCTTGTTTATATCAATTAGCCTGTGGGAAAACTGGTTTTGTCATGCATCGTGTCGCTCCAAGTCTTGGAACCTGTGGACAACGTTAGGCGAGGACATACGTATGTGAGTGGTTTCACAAACCTTGGACCCTCACGTCCAGTCAGCAAGTCCGTTGTCTCTGGTTTCAGGCTGTATCTCGAATCCGCCCACTTACCTCCGCCCCCCCCATCCCTACCACTCTTACAAACCCCACAGTTTCCTCATGTCCTCTTGTATGGGGAGGGTCCCCCCAAAACCCAGCATCGTCTTCTGGAGGGCAGGCCCCTTGTAGCACAGGCTTCCCCCGCTGGGTGAGTGTTCTAGGGTACCATCTGCATCAGTGCACCAGCTGGCGTTGTTGTGAGAGGCTGCGTGGGCTTCAGTGAATTTTTTATGAAGACTCAGCACGTTTCCCAACTGCATGATGGGTGATTTAAGAGTGCACCTGCCCACACCTGACTGAGTGCTCAGCAGTTTTTGACCAAAAATGGCATGACCTCTGCCCCACCCTATTCACCCAGTCTCACCCCAAGCAACTGAGTGAAAAAGTCCTCCAAAAGAAACGTTTTGCTCGTATACGTGGAATAGGTGAAACAAAAAACGGCAGAAGCAAAAGACATCAAAATTGATGAGTTCAAAACTATTTTGAGCAGGGAAAAATACTTCTCGATAGGTGTATTGCATCAAATGGAGAGTACTTTGACTAAAGTTTAACATGTAAGAATAAATACACAATTTTTTATAGATAAAGTCAGAGGTTTTTTGCATCCCCCCAGTAATCCATTTTCAAAAGTAGTCCAGAGTGAAGGACAGATCATGTCATTTTCTTTTTGAATCCTCCCACCCCCCCGAGTGGCTTCCTAACAAATTAGAAATAAAACCCGGACTTGCCTTCACAGTTCCCCGTGACCTGAGCCTCGCCCTTCCCCTGGCCTCGCCTGCGGCCTTCCGTCCTCAGTTGCTGACCCCTCAGCCTCGTGTGCCCCCCAGCCTTTCGCACAGCTCACACGAGTCCTGGCTCGGTGTCACCTCGCTTGGCCCTTCTCAGAGCCCTAAGTCTTAGACCACTCCCCCACGCCCAGCTGGCAACACTTTCATCACTTCGTCCCGCGCAGTTTTCTGAAGAGGACTTCGTCATTGACAGAAGTCCTCCTGGTCGTTCTGTTGCTGCCCCACTCTCCCTCCCCACACTGTGCAGGTCCCAAAGGCAGGAGCGGTGCTTTCCTGCACTGTCCCCGCACCCAGAACGGGGCCTGGCACTGCCCGGCATTGAGTGAGGGGCTCAGAATACTGTGTTTTGTCAATGCCTGGAAGTCTCATTAGACAACATTTCTTTTCAACATAATTTTCAACAAATTTGCAATAAAGTTTGCACTAAATTCACCGTTGCATCACTGAAACATAATCATTTTCACGTGTTGCATTTTACATATTATTTTCCAGTCTGGCTGCATGTCTTCATAATTATAATGCATGTTTAATTTTTGAAGAAGCTAGAATTTTTTGATCTTTGTTGAAAACTTTTTCTTAGGGCAAATTATGTCCTACCAGACTCAAATAAGTTAGTGCCTGTACCTCATTTTGAATGCTGCTGCATAAATATACATGCACCATTGAGATTTCAGAAGAAAAATCAGCCCTGTCCCGGTGGTTCAGTTAGCTGGAGCATCGTCCCGTGCACCAAAAGGTTGCAGGTTCAGTCCCTGGTCAGGGCACATAACCTGGGTTGTGGGTTGGATCCTGGGCTGAGGTGCGTACAGGAGGCAACCAGTCGATGTTTCTGTCAGTAAGATCAGTGAACATATCCTAGGGTGAGAATTTAAAAATCAGTTTTATTAGTGTGATAGGGTTTTGGGATATTCATTTTTCTCATTGACACATTCTTTAATAGTTCTTAGATTGTTTTTACATTGTAACATTCCTAACAATTCTTGATGGTGTACAAGTATGTGTTTTATAATGTTATTTCTGTTAGGAGGATTTACTGTGACACTTTTCTGTAAGCTCCTGTCATGTGCAGAAGCATGTCAGGCTGATGAGGTTGGTAAAGAAAGGTATGCGGATGATGTGAAAGGAAGGTGGAAAGTGGGGAGTGGCTTAAGACAGGTACAAATAAACTAGAAATGCTGAGGAGGCAGAAATGCTTTCCAGCACGAAAAGCCAGAAATCTGTGGTTTTATTGTAGCACTGTCTCATCTGTCAAAAATATTTCATGGCTACAATAGCTTGAAAAGGCAATTTTGAAAATAATTCTGTAAAATATTTTTGTAATATTGGTTGTTTACCTAATTAGCATTAACTTTATAAAAGCAAAATTATGCCAGTAATTTTGAGTCTGATTTCAGTCTCTTACGGATCATAGCTTAAAGTTCCAGAACGGTCCTTTTAAATTAATTCTCAGTGGTGAGCATCCTGTTACTGTGGTTTTCCTTAATTATCTTACTCCCTGTGTCAGCACTCCGACGGCTGGATGGAGCACGTCCGTGAGTAAAACTGTCTGAATCGCATGATTTACCTCGATGTTGCTGAGATCGGAGTCCCTCCGACCAGTTTTGTGTCCCCTGCACCTCAAATCTTTTCCTGCGGTGGCCTTACAGCCTCTCTAACCTTCAGCTACTTAGAATGCCCACACTCCTCTAACTACAGGGCGGTGCTTCGTTTTAAATTCCATTTTCCGGAGATAGCAAATGTGTTCTGTTTAGTAATGTGTGTGTAAGCACAGTGTCCACTTTGAATGTTAGTTGTTAAACCCTGGTTAGACCTACATGAAACCGTTTTGTAGTCGGCTGCTTCCAGCCTCTCTCGTGTTAAGCAGCGTTTAGAAAGTAGTTCCTAGGTTGCGGAAAGCTGGTTATTTCGGTGATGGCACAGCTGTCATTTGGAACACGTTGACTTCTCATCTTCACCCGTCTTCGTTGCCCTTACCTGGTACGATTTACTTAGCCAGGAGTAGAGAGCAAAGACTGGACTTGGAGTTCACATTTATTTTGAGCTAGAATGGTTGTGGAATATTTGTTTATGATTTTGAATCTGTGTTGCCTGTTGGGGTCTGATTTTTTATGCAACAGAAGTATTTTTTATCCTGAGTATGAATTATACATATTCATTATAGGATATTTGAAACATACAGAAAAACAGAAGATTAGAAAACACCCATGGATCTGAAATGGTTAAGACTTTGATACAGAACATTCTCTTTGGTACAGAACGTTTCTGTACATTCCCGCAGACTGTCTGTTATTCCTCCTGTGCACATTTTTACCTCTGTTAAAATTGGGATACTATTTTGGGGCCTTTTTTTATTTTAAAATACTATAAACATTTTTCATGGTTTTAGATAATCACTGGGAATCGTTTAACTGACCACAGATCCTGTTCAGTACAGGGGCCCATATCCATTAACTGGTCCCTAGTTGCTGGACATAGTTTCCCTTTTTCTGCTATTATTTCGGTTAATTAATAGTTCCTCTGCATGGATTATGCTTTGGAAGCTGTACAGTGCTGTCTGTCGGTGGGGCTTATGTAGTCTCACACTTGCAAAGAGCAGCGATCTCTGTTGGCTGACGTGACTTAATGTTCCTACAGAGTGTGTTCCTGTTTTGCTTTATAGAAATTCTGAAAACCATCGTGGAGATGTTTTTACCTCACATGAACCACCTGACCCTGGAAGAGACCTTCTTTTCACGAGTGCTGCCCAAGGTGCAGTACCGTATCTTGGCGTGCAGGCCACAGGGGCGGTTGGAGGCCAACCTCCGCTTCAGAGCAGGCTTCACTGCGGTTCCTTTTTTAACGCATCAGACATATTTGTTGTTCCAGTAAAGTAGTAAAAAAAATGGATCCTGTGTGAGAATATGGTGGTGTTAGAGTAGTTAGGTGATTGAAAATTTTACATTTGCAGATAGGGATCCTGTACTCATTGAGTTTAAATTATTTGTAGTTGATTTTAAGTGCTCTTATATTTTAATGCTATTAAGTGAAAATTTGGGTTGGGTGATAAAGTTAGCAAGTCCCTTTGTGTGTCTTTTCTGTTCCGTTTATTAGTAATTGTTATCTTTTTAGAAAGAGATACTGCAGAATTACTATAGATATTGATAACATACAAGGTTGGGCAGAGGTAGGCTTACAGTTCATATGGAAAATTATACAATAATTAACAAGTAATGATACAAGAATAAGCTGTTTTACATATTCACAACTATAACCCTACTTTTGTCCCACCTTGCATGTTATATATATATAATATTATATATTTTAAACTAAATGAGGTATAATTGGTAAGCCAGACAAATAAAAATCATCTGATTTTTTTCAAAGCTATCTTTCCTTTTCTAGTGATTTCTATTCCTGCTAATAACCTGTATTTACAGACCGTGACGTTATTTGATGATATGATGGTTGAGCTGACCAGTCAAGCCAGAGAACTGTCAAGCCAAAACCTGGAAACGCAGAGCACCCTGAGGAACATCTTACAGGTGAGTCGGGCGTCCGGGCAGGAGACGCGGAGGGAGCGGGAGTGTGAGAGTCTCTGTGCCGGTGTCGGTGCGCGATGGCCCGGGCTGGGAGGGTCACTTACGGAACTGGAGCTCTGCATTTTCTGTGCAGTTTCACGCTGAGCACACACCCAGACTGGTGACGGACGACAAGGCAGGGAGGGCGCGCCCTGCCTGTCATTGCAGAGCACAGGGCAGGGTGCCGGGCGCACTTTGACTGTGGGTGAGGACCCCGGCTTTTTTCCTCTTCCACCACGTGGCCGGCTGTCCTTCTGACAGACCGAGTTCTGCGACCGGAGGAGCGGAGGGCCCGCTCTGTTCACGGCCGCGTCTCCAGCACCAGCCCGCCCGCTCGGGCGGCACAGCGGGCGCGTTCTGAGTGGACTTTCTCCCCGTTCTCAGGCCATGGTGCAGGTCCTGGGAGCTCTCACGGGGTGTGCGCAGCGCGTCTGCGCCATGCAGGCGCCCCTCGTTCTCGGCAGCATCCAGAGTCTGCCCTCCTCGGTCCTGCACGTGCTCAGAAGTACCTTTGTGCATTGCAAGGTGAGTGATGGGTCCAGGTGCACTCCGAGTGGCCTAGATCCCGGGGGCAGCGGGGCTGAGCACGTGGTCTTGGCAGGTGAGAGTGTGCACTTGAGCCCACGTTACTGGAGTAGGCTTTGCCGTAGAACTGGAAGCGTGCATGTGAATATTTCTAATATAGTTGTAAAGAAGTGATGAAAGTGGGCTTTGTCTTTTGTTTGTTTTATCCCGTTTCCTCTCTACCGAGAAAGAAGCGATAGAACTTGTTTAGTCACAAGGATCCTGAAATAGTTCTGTGATGACGTCGGTGAAGCGGATGAATTCCTTAATGAGCAGGTTCCTGTGCAGGGCCGGGAGCCCTTGTTTGGTTCCTTTCTGCGTCCCTGAGGCAGCTTGAAGGCACAAAAGCTGCGGGCCACTTTGACGCTGCCGTGCGGCGGCTGACACCCCTCTTCGGTGGCAGGGACCGCGTGGTCATGCACCTGACCCGAGGCCCCTCACCCCCCTCAGCGCTGCCCTTGCAGGGTCTCGGAAGTCGCTTCCTTTGGTGCCGGCTCGCCTCTCTTGAAGGGCACGCATTTCACGGTGTTCACAAACCTTTGTTCCGTGTACGGATGTGTGACTCAGTGGAAAGCGTGAAATTTGTGATCTCTGATAGGGTGAGTGAACGTAAATTCGGCTTTCGCGCTTTTCATGACTTTCTTTTCTTCTTCTCTCACTTGTTTGAGCAGAACAGTGAGTCTGTGTATTCTGGGCGCTTACACCTGGTCTCAGACCTGCTACAGGCTCTTTTCAAGGAGGCCTACTCTCTCCAAAAGCGGCTGATGGAGCTGCTGGACATGGTGCTCGTGGACCCTGCCGGCGACAAGAAGGGCGGCGCTCTGGACATGGCGGTCGGTGAGTGCGGCTGTCGTTCCGTGCCCGAGCCACCGTTGTCTGCAGTGACTCAGGGCGCCTCTGTGTGAAAGGTGAACCCTGCCGGGCGAATGTCCGGCCATCTAAATTTTAGAGTGTGAACCCGCTGTTCGTTGCCCAGCGCCAGCGTTGCACATTCGGAGGATGTTCGTAGTAGGTAGCCCCCATGGTGACCACAAAGAGGTCTGCTGTGTCATCACAGTCGCGGACGGGCCGCAGGGGCTCTGAAGCAGTGGCCCACAGCGGGGAGGGCAGTTTGCAGGTCCCTCGGAATTACCTGGGCGCGTGTGTGTGTGTGTGTGTGTGTGTGTCAGTGTGTGCACACTGCGTCACTGACGTTTCACGTTTGAAGAATTGACTTCCCTCACGAGCGGGCCGGGCCGTGAGGTTGGAGAGCAGCGTGAGTGCGAAGGCGGCGTCCCTCACCTCACCTCACCGTGAGGAGGAAGCGGGTTCGGTGCGGCGTGTTAGGTGCCTTTGTCTCTGCAGCAGACCTTCCCCAAGGCCAGGGATTGAAACAACCCCTGTGTTACTGAGCCGTGGTTCTGCGAGCCAGCAGCTGCGCCGGGCTCCGCTGGGTTGGCTGTCCCTGTTCCGCATGGCAGGGTGGTCCCTCGTGTGTGGGGTCAGCGGCCTCGCTCAGTCTGGCTGTCGGAAGAGGCAGAAGCACCGAGCCAGCGTTGCAGCGAATCCTCCAGCGGGCTGGCCGGGCCCTGCCGCCTGGGGTGGCCTCAGGGTTTCTGAGAGCAGCAAGGGAGGGCCAGCCCCACGGACAGGCAGTCTCAAGTCTGTGCTGGCTGTCCCGTTGTCACTGTGCTGCGGACCACAGCAGGCCGTGTGGCTAAGCCGAGTCCGGGTGAAGGGTGAAAGGGCCCCGCCCGAGGGTGTGGGCGCAGAGGGGACGTCCCTGGCCGTTTTTATAAGGAACCCGCTGCAGACAGCGCGGACGCCTTGCGCGAGACTGTGCAGATCGGGTCTGATTCTTCCTTGTTGGGCTCTCTTGCCTCGGGTTCTTTTGTCATTCTAGAGCAGAATCCCACGGAGAGAGCCCTTCGGTTAGAATAGCGTGCAGCTTGGTGCCGCTCAACGTTCTAGTTTCATTTAGGTCATAGGGTAGGTGCAGGCTTCAGAAGTTCCACAACTTACAAACACCTTTAAAAGCGTGACACTTTTCCGATAATTATTCACCATTTTTGCAAACTGCCTCACCTGCTTTAGCAAACACCGCACAGCTCAGTAGACACTTCAAGCACAGGCGAGACTCCGGACGCCGAAGGTTCTGAGTGTTGTGTCCCCTCTCTGCAGTCATTCATGCGCTGCTGGACATCTGCGCTGTCATTTCCAGTATGGACCAGGCGTTCCACGCCAACACTTGGAAATTTATAATTAAGTAAGTGTTTTGTTTTTACTTTTTGCAATTTTCCGTGTCTCAGATCTTCATTGTTCACATCAGACTGCATTTGAAGCCTTTCCTGTGGGTGCATGAAACGTTCACCGGCCCTGCTGTCTGGTGACCCAGGTCACCCCACACGCAGCTCCCAGACAAAGTGGACTGCACCCTGCACTCCCAGACTGCACCCTGCTGCCTCCAAAGTCAAAGATAAGAGTCTCCCCAGTGAGCTAGTGATTCCGAACGATGGGACCACGGTCAGGCTAGACCTGAGCCCTGCCTGCTGCCACCACTGTTGGAGAGACTATTGTGCGTCCTGTTTCCAGGCCTAGATAAATTAGTAACTACAGTTAGAGCTGAGGATAATCCCTTCAGGATGAGCTTTTGAGTCATTCAACTTTCATTGCCTTTACAAAGTGGCTTTGGCTGGAGCATGGTGAAGGGTCACTGGGGGGAGTGCCCGCAGAGTTTATCGGCTTCCTGGGGGCGGGGGACACAGTCGAGGTGCAGGCGTGGGTGAGCACCCCCACTGCGCACACGTTCATGGCACACGAAAGGTCGGTGCAGCAGCACTTACGCAGCTCACGAAGTCGCCACCAGGTGACGGCGCGGGGGTCAGGAGTGTCAGCTCAGAGCCCCGCGTGTGTCGGTCGCTTGGTCTGTTCTGAAGCCGCTGACCCTCCTCAGCGTTGGGGTGCTTTGGGAGACTTCTCTGCACCTGAGTTTGCTCATCTGAAAACAGGAGTAGCGGCCGTGGCACTTTTACCGTGGGTTCTGGTGAGAGCTGAGTTTAGCGGGGCGAGATGCTTTGACGGGCGCATGGCGCATAGTAAATGCTCAGCGTATTAGTTTAATTACCATCACCGTCATCACTGTCACATCACCACCACCATCACCACCATCACCATCACCAACCATTACCACTGTCACCACCCTCATCACCACCAGTCATCACTGTCACCACATCATCACCACCACTGTCATCACTGTCACCACATCATCACCACCACTGTCATCACTGTCACCACCCTCATCACCACCACTGTCATCACTGTCACCACCCTCATCACCACCACTGTCATCACTGTCACCACATCATCACCACCACTGTCATCACTGTCACCACATCATCACCACCACTGTCATCACTGTCACCACCCTCATCACCACCACTG
>CM052551.1:42165619-42302873 GCA_028533065.1 Trachops cirrhosus | reverse complement strand
AATCACTACTACCCAGCATTCAGACTAATGTTTTAAAATGTAATCAGATAGTCGCTCAACTGCTTAAAGTCCACCCCATTTTCCTACGAGTAACGACCTCATAACCCTCCCTGGGCTCTGCCTCCCTCAGCAGCCGGTCCCCGCCGCCCTCGCTGCTCTCAGTACAGGGGCGTCAGACGAACTTCCCCGGGGGCACGTCAGCCTCATGGTCGCCTTCAAAGGGCCGGGATAATTTCAGGACTGTGTAAATACGACTCCTCTGTAACTGTTAAGGAGTTGAAGTGACACTCTGTCCTTTGAAGGCAGCCGCGAGGCTGCTGTGGCCCTGGTAAAACGGGTCTGACACCCTGACTTACTTCCTGGATCGCACTGAACACTCCCGTCCGGGGCCCTGTGGCAGCTTCTCCCCCGCCAGGATGCTCCTCTGCATCCTGTGCGTCGAGCCGACCCTGCACGTCTCTCGGTCCCCAGCTCAAGTGCTGCGTCTTCACGGCAGCGTTCCTGGACTGCCCCACCCTAAGAATGCTGTGACGTGACGCTCTGCCTCACGCTGGCCCACCCGCTCCGTGTGGACAGGGCGGGGCTGTGTCTCCCTTCCCCTCTCTGCCCCCAGAGCCCAGCAGAGAGACTGGCACCTGTTGTGTGGAGAAATTTAAAAAGAACAGTAACTTACACTAACGTAACTGCTTCCCAGCTAAAGGCGACACGTCTTCACTGTGCTGTGTCTCATATGTGCGTGCTGTGATGTTTCACATGCTCCTTCATCATGTTTTCGTGGACCGAAGGTCCCTGATATGCCGCTCGTGGTGACTGCTCTTTTCTTCGTGGTCCTAGGCAGAGCCTGAAGCACCAGGCGGGTGTAAGGAGCCAGCTGAAGCACAGAGACATCGTCACCAGCTTGTGCGAGGACGCCTTGTGCTCCTTCCAGGCCGGCCTGCAGCTAGCGGAGCAGATGGCCCGGGCCGGGGCGCAGGTACGGTGCTGTCTCGGTGCTTGTCTCCCAGCTGCCGAGCGGCACGGGGCTCTGAGGGTCCCTGCACTTCGGAGGGTTTTCCTCTGTCTCACTTGCGTTTGCCCGTCTCTCGGTCTGGGAGACGGAATTGCAGCCCGTAACTGCTTTCTCCCAGAACGTGGCGGTAGATGCCTACCTGCGCTCATTCCCCTGCAGCCTGGCTGGCTGGCCTCCTTCCGTACCAGGCGCTTGGCCCCGGCCTTCTCCTCGCCATCCTTCCCTTCCCTCCCCGAAAACCCACGGCTGCCGCTTTAGCCCTGTGCTTATTTAAGACCGTCTTGATGTGGCCACACCCGGCCTTTCCTCACCGGCCCAGTGCAGCCGCAGTGACGCGACATACAGCTGTGTGTGTGTGTCTTCTCAAGTAGATGTGAACTTGCATTTACTTTGATTGTAAAGAATTACAGTGTTGAATTGGCATCCCATTTCTGAATCATCGTATTCTAAAAATTTATTTCTAATACGCTTTATTTCATTTTCCAATGACAGCCTTAGACATAGTGCCTTTGGTTCTCAGACTAGCCTTTTAAACTTACTTAACTCATGAAGCCCTGCGTTATAGGGCTAATGGTTCCGAGGGGTACTATTACAGGGTCAATGGGCCGAGCAGTTACACATTTCAATGGGAAAGGAGTCAGACTTCCTCCGAGCGTGACTGTGACACGCTCCTCCTGCCGGAGACCTGCCGGCCGCCAGGGGAGCCCTTGGTGCCCCTGTCCTTCCCGCCAAGCCTCGAGAGGGAAGGAGGAGGGAAGGGAGGACTCACCCGGTCCCTGCCTGTGTGGGTGGGTGGCGTCTGCTGGGGCGGGGGCAGTCTGGGGGCAGAGGCTGGCGGGGTGGGGGGATGGGGCAGGACTGGGGAATGGGGTTCCATCGCTGCTGAGGAGGTGAGGGGTAGCTCAGGAAGGGACTGATCTCCCCCCTCCTGCCTCTCTCTTCTCTTACCTGTCCTCCCATCACTCCCCTTCTGTCTCTCCCCTTTTCCTTCCGTCATCCGCTTCCTTCCTGTGCATTCTGTGCTGTCCCTGGTGGAAATGGAGCTTTGCGGTGGTCTTTGGAGGTCTCTATTCTTTACTCTAAACTTTCCTCTATTCTTTACTGGCCGGCAGTGCCCTCTGCTGTTTGCTGTTGGTATTTCTTGAGGAATCCACTTTTTCCAAGTGCCAGTGTTTTCATCAATGTCTAAATAAAACACTAGGCTTAATTAGTTGTATGCTATTAATGGAAGGGTCATGGGTCCGTCAGTCCCTGAATTTACTTACCGGGCTGCCACAGCCGACGACCCCGAACGAGGTGGCCCCGGTGAAACGGCAGAGCTCTGCTCCCTCACAGCCCTGCAGGGTGGACGCCAGAGTGGGCGGGGCCTGGCCCCGGAGTCCGGGGCGGGTGTGCTCTGCGCCCGCCGCTCGGCTTCTGGTGTGGCTGGCGTTCTGGGCAGCCCTGGCCTCCGCCTCCCTCGTCACGCGTGGGGTCTCCCTGTGCCTTCCTGTCGTCCTCACGTGGGGCCCGGCCGACTGGATCTGGGCACGCCGCACGCCCGCACGCTGGCACCTTCACGCAGCACCTCTGCGGCGCCCGTGCTTCCAGTGCAGCCGCATTCTGCGGTGCCGGGTCAGGACTTCAGCACGGCTGGGGGACGTGGTCAGTCCGTGGCGGCCACAGGGACGGCCACGGTTCCGTTCTCTGCCGAGTCCCGAGCGTGCTTTCTGAGGAGGGTGCCGTGTCGGTTCTTAGCCTGTGGCCTTCTCCCGTTTGGTCCCTCTCCCTCCAGCGTGCAGTCTTCCATCCACCAGCGGTTTCGTTCTTCTGTGAGGATAGGGAGGTGTCTTTGGAAGGCTCTTGGATGCAGATGTGATTTTCACTGCGGTCCCCACCTTTGTTTATCCGTGGCTGTTAGAAACTTGTGTTCTGAGAATAGCCGTGCTTCCGTGTTTAATACGGAGCTTCACCGCTGCCGCGTGTCGTTTTGGTCAGTGTTTCTCTTACGCACAGAAAGGGAGCGCAGGGACTCAGCCCCCGGAACGCAGAGGGACGCCCGTCCTCGGGTGCGCCCCAGCCCCTCAGTGTTGGCCCTGGGGTGCCGCGCTCCAGTCACAGCTCAGGCCCGCGGAGGGAGTCAGGATGAAAGCAGCTTGCTGTGTCCTGCGAACTGCCGCATTCCTTCCATCTGTTGCCTGCGTCACGTGTCACACTCTTGCTGGTTGTGAGACTTCTGCCGCCTGCCTGTCCCTCTGCACAGGGCACGGGACAGTGAGGCGTCTACGTCTCTTCGCCTTTCGACCCACCCAGAAGGTTCACCTCCTTTGCTGTTACATGTTAGAGTTTATTTTCAGTAATGTAGAGTTTAATTTTTTGGAGTATCTCTGTCATCATTTGGTATTTGTATTGCTCCTAACAATTCAGAGTAGAATTATGTTTTCTTGGAAAATGTTGATACTCTAAGGGTTTTTAAGAGATCTTTATAGAAAATGTTCTCTCATTTACAAGTTAGGCTGATTTTATATTTTTATTTATTATACTTTCTTCCTTTTTTGAAACAGGATAATGCTGACTACAAATTGTTTCAAAAAACACTCAAATTGTGTCGTTTCTTTGCCAACTCTCTTCTGCACTACACTAAGGTAAGGTATTTTTTTATAATGCATAAATGTGAATACATTATTAATTATGTTTGTATCATTCCTGCTAAGAGTAGTCTTTTGAAGTTATTTTTGTCAAGAGTATATTTTTTTAGTTATTTATTTTTTCGTTTAGTATTGTCAGTTAAATATTGAGCATCTGTGATATTATTTAAGTGGCTACCATCATTATTTGTTAAATTATCTGAAAAAGTTACTTAATATAAATATAAATAAGATTTCTGTAAGCCCAGATCAGTTTTCCGAAGATGATTCCATTTGTCTTCCAACACCGTGTGTTGTTTGAATCTGTAAAACTGCGGAGCGATGCTAAGGAAGCCTGCACAGCGGGGAGTCTCCGGGGAGCAGGGACAGCGAGGGCGTGCGAGGGGAGCGGCCGGGTGGGCCACAGGCCACACGTGTGGAGAAGCGGTGGGGTGCTCGCGGCAGTCGGTGAGAGGAGCGCCCTGAGGAGTGGGTGTCCGTGATTAGAGAGCGGAGGCCGGCCGTCCACACGAGTCAGTCTTGGACCCTGTCCTGCGCTTTGAGGGGCCGGCAGGCTCTCCGGTGACTGCCGACCATGGTAACTGCGGTCGGCGGCCAGCGCACTGGCTGCGCTAGCAGCGCCGTCGGTGCGCACGCTGCCCGCCGTGGGCCGGGGCCACTGCCGCTCGCTCCGGTCGGCGGCTCTCACGGGCCCCTGGGTGGCCGGGGCCCAGCCCGGGTGGCAGTGTGCGGGCAGTTACCGGTCTGAGGGTTGCCTGGTGTGTAGGAGGCGGAGTTGCTCTGAGTGACGCCACCGTAATAAAACGTAGAGCTGTTTTTCGACTGCGGTTGACAGAATGTAGTACCCGTTGCAGGCGCACGGCACGGTGATCGGACTCACACCCTCCCGCAGCGACCCCGGTCCGCCTGGCCCGCGTCCGACGCCGCACGCGGCCGGTTAGCGGGTGTCCCGACTGCACGGCCTTCCAGCCCCGCGGCTGCTTTTGTGCTGCCGGTCCGCACTGACCGAGTTCTTTGGGCGGAAGACGCACCGGGCCGTGAGACGCACCTAGGTTTTAGAGGAGGAAAATGGGGAAAAATTTTGAAGCAAAAAATGTAAAATACTTAATAACATAAATAACATGGGCCCCCGCCACCCTCCCCCCCACAGCGAGCCAGGTAAGCTACATTTGGACTGTAAGGTGCACCCCCATTTCCCCCCAAATTTGGGGGGGGAGTGCATCTTACAGTCCGAAAAATACGGCAGTTCCTGCCTTTCTGCCCGTCCCACCAACCCCTCCCATCTGGCAGCCGTCAGGATGCTTTTGGGGTCTGTGAGTCTGTTTCTGTTTGCACGGCTCACTTAGTTCTTCTAGGTTCCACATAGAAGTGAAATCGCGTGGCACGTGTCCTCCTCCGTCCGGTGTGTTTAACTCAGTGCAGCGTGCTCCGGGGCAGGGCCTCACTCACCTCTCGGCCGGGCGGCACTCCGGGCGGCTCTGTGCCGCAGCCTGGTGGGCCCTCGTGGTCGGTGGGCCCTCGGGCTGCTCCTGCCACTGGCTGTTGTGCGTGAGGCTGCAGCACGCCCAGAGTGGGTGTGCCTCTCTGCATTTGTGCCTCGGGTGTGTCTGGGCAAACGCCCAGCTGTAGGATGCTGGGTCACGTAGTGCTTCTCCTTTGGATGCTTGAGGAGCCCCACACTGTTTTCCACAGTAGGCCCCTGGGTTCACAGTCCCACCAGCAGTGCCCAGGGCTCCCCTTCACGCCACACCCTCGCCAGCTCCGCCCGGTTGGCTTACTGGTGAGGGCCGTTCTGGCAGGCGTGAGTGGGATCTCGCTGTGGTTTTGATTGGCGTCTCCCTGACGGTTAGTGAGGTTGAGCACCTTTGCATGTGTCCGTCAGCCATTGGTATGCAGTCTGGGATTTGAAATGTGTCTTCAGGTTGCCCATTTTTTAATTAGATTGTTTAATTTTTCGGTATTCCGTTGTTTGAGTTCCTTACATAATTTGGATATTAACCTCTGATTGGGTGTGTCATTGGCAAATACCCTCTCCCACTCAGTGGGCTGTCTTTTCCTGTTCTTGGTGTGGTTTACTTCTCTGCGCCAAAACGTTTTCGTTTCACGTGGTCCCATTTCTTTTGTCTCCTTGTCCGAGGAGCCAGTAAGGTACTGCTGAGGGTGACGCTGAGTCACTGCCCGCGTCCACTTTGCGGGAGTTCTGTGGCGTCAGGTCTTGCATCTAAGTGGTGAATCCGTTCTGCATTTCTTTTCGTATGTGATGTAAGAAAGTGATCTAGATTCTCTCTCTCTCTTTTTTTTTTTTTGGCATGTATCTGTCCTGTTGTCCTTCCTTTCTCACAGAAGGGACCGTCTTCCCCCCACTGTGCCGTCGCCTCCTCCGTCGTGGATCGGCTGACCGCACGCACACGGGTTCACTCCTGGGCTCTCTGCTCTGTCCCACTGACTGGGTGTTTCCAGCCCGGAGCTGTGCTGTGCTGTGCTGATTGCTGTGAGCTGTGGGGTGTGTTTGCACGATACTGAACTGCGTTTTTCCTCCTCAAGATTGTTCCGTCTGATCTACTGTTGATTCTCTCTAATGTGGTCTTCATTTCAGTTACCATATTCTTAATTTCTTACTGGTTCCTTTTCACGGTTTCTGTCTCTCGTGTAAGTTCTCCCTGATCCATCTCTTCTTCCCCCGAGTTCATTGAGCGTCCTCATAACCAGTGTTTTCAACTCTGCATCTGATGGATGGCTTATCTCCATTTCGTTTAGCTCTTTTCCTGGATTTTGCCCTGTTCTTGCATTGGGGCCGGGATTCCGTCTCCTCATTTTGGCTGCCTCCCTGTGTCTGCGTCCGTGCGGGAGCTGGAGCGGCCACATCTCCCAGCCGCCCCCAGAGCGGCCTGTGCAGCCGGTGTCTGTGGGGTTAGTGGTGCAGTCGCCCCGCTCTCCGGAGCGGGTCCTTCCGCGGTGCCCCCCGTGGCTGCGTGTGCCCTGGCGGTGTTGCTGTCGGCACGTCCCTGGGTGCGGTTGCCCACAGGCTGACTGGCCGTGAGGGCTGGCTGGGACTGCGGAGGAGAAGCTGTCGTGCGGGGCCGGCCCCCGGGGCCAGGAGTTGCTCTAGCCGGCTCCAGTGCCGGCTCGGGTTGCGCTTCCCTGTCGTTGGTGGAGCTGGTTGGGTGCTTCTCCGGTGAGGTCTGAAGCTGGCCGCCAGGAGGGTCCGGGCAGGTCACAGTCAGCCAGCCCTGGATCCTGGGGCGTGGCCATCTGGAGGGGCTGCAGGTGGTCTGCTGTTGGCTGCCTCTGTGCCGGGCTGGGAGGTGCCCGGGAGAGGCTGCGCTGTGAGCCGAGGTGGGGGCCCCAGTGCTGGGCTGGCCCCTCCGTGGGTGCCCGGCTGTGAGCTGAGGCCCGCTGCTGCTTGTGCGAGGCCGATGGCCAGTTAGGTGAGGCTGTGCTTCCAGCCAAGGCTGGCCACTTCCATGCAGTGCCGGTGTTGGAGCAGCGGGGCGGGGGTCCAGGGCCCATCGGGCCCCCCCTGCTCTCCGGGTTTGTGAGACACTGGGAGGACACGGGGACGCCTGCAGGGCAAACGAGGCGGGCTGCTCGTGGGGCGGAGCCCTGGCAGAGGCTCCAGGGCTCTGGTGGGGCTGGGTTCCCAGTCGTGGGGGTTGGGCAGTGTTAGCCAGGTCAGTGTAGAGCACACGCGGGGCGGGGCGTCTGCGGGACAGTGTGTTCTCGTGCTGCTGTTTCTCTTTTTATGTTCACCCGACGACATGCTTACTGATTTTAGAGAGAGGGGGAGGAGCATCGATGTGAGAGAGACTCTCACATCGATTGGCTGCCCTTTTCATGCATCTTGACCAGGGACCAAACCCGCAGCCCAGGCAGGTGCCCTGGCTGGGGAGGGAACCCGCCACCTTTTGGTTTGCAGGACGATGCCCACCCAACAGCCACACTGGCCAGGGCTGTCTTGTTTTTCATACGAGCAACTCGAAACCTACTTCTGCCCCGCCCAGCACTTGGCACCCGGCTGCTCCCTCTGGCAGTGTGGTGGGAGACAGACGAACACGGATGCCTGCCGGGGGCTCCTGGCCTCTGCCCCCCAGCCGGGCTCTGAAGTCAGTCGCTTCAGTTCCTCCCAGTCCGTCCCCGGCCCTGGCACCTGCTGCCGGGCTGCTGCCTCTGCCCTGGCCTCCAGAGCCAGTGAGTCCGTGAGCAAGGGAGCCTGTGTTCGGGCGAGTGAGCCTTTCGGGGGAATGCCTTGGCCCCCAGCATCCTTCGTCTCACTTGGGTACAGTCCCCTCTGGTTCGTGCCCGGATGTTGTGGGGACTCCGCTTTCTGGCGTTGGCACCCTGGGGTGGGGAGCCAGGTGTGGAGCTGGGACCCCTCGCTCCTCACGGGGGACCTTCGCAGCCGAGATGTCCCTCCTGGCGCTTGGCCAGCACAGGTGGGTGCAGGACCTGGAGATCGCACCTCTGCCCCTGCCAGTCTCCCTGTGGCTCCTCCTCAGATCCTTAGCTGTCGGAGCCCAGTGCAGCTGGTCCCCAGGTGGTCCTTCCTGGCGGTGGCTTCACCATTCGGTTGTGACTTCGATCTGGTCCTGGGAGGAGGTGGCACAGCGCAGGTCACTTCTACTCCGCCGTCCTGACCTGGACACCCTGATTGTACCATTGTTTTAAATCAGTTCTTTTCTCCCAGGGGAATTTTTAATTTAAAAAAATTAATCATCAACTTTTTTCTATGCCCTAACAATTAAGACAGTTTCTTTTCCTTTCTAAGAGATAGCCCACCGTAACGGGGTGGGGGGCAGGCACCACTGCCCCCCGAGGCCCGGCCTTGCCCGGCTCAGCTGTGCGACTGGGTCGTGTTGCTGGACACCCTGGCCCCAGCCTCTGTTCTGTGAGGTGGGGACAGCAGCACGGCCGGGGTTTGGGGGCCGGGGTCACGCGACCCGGTGCGCCAGAGGCTCTCGCAGCGTGTGGCTGAGCACGCAGTGGGTGCTGTGCACCCGAGAGTTGCTCACCGTGGTTTGGTGACAGTTTGCACAGGAAGGACCTTCAGGCGCTTAGCCTCGTGCTCCTTATCCTCATGCGAGTGTTTAAACTGTGGCGCATCCGGGGTTTGATTTCACTGGTGGCACGCCTTTGTGAGAGGGTGTGTATTAGAAAGGCACACTGTGCGTAACGAGTGAACGGGGTTGTTTCCTTCCAGGAGTTTCTCCCTTTCCTCTCGGACTCCTGCTCTGCGTTGCACCAGCTGTACCTGCAGACACACAGGTAAGAAGAACGCGCGTCGCCGTGAAGACGCAGCCACGCCGTGCGAGCCGGCAGACTGAATGCGCGGCGTTTCCCAGGAGCACGTCGGAGTCGCTTCTTTCAGTGTTTCAGTGAATGTGTGTCTGCTTGCTTAACGTAGGTGGGAATGACAGCTTCTAAAAGTAGATTCCGTGTGCGTATGACCCCTTCGTGGTCTGAACTGGGGCCTGGTACCGAGTGACGACGACCCACGTGGTGATGGGCACCAGAGGCCGACGGAGGGGTTTGCACGCACGTGTGCGCTTGCAGTCAGCACGTTGCTTCCGACCTGGGTTCGTTTGCACTTCACTTCCACGAGGTGCAGGTCAGGCAGTGGGGAGCTCTGCCTCAGAACCAGTGTGAGCTACAGGAAGGTGTCAGTTTGGATAGAGGCCCAGTGACATTTGACATTGACAGCTGCCTCAGAAGAGCCCGCAGTCTGACACTAAGATGGTCTGTCACCTCACTCACCCAGGTCCACTGTCCTCTCCCTCCTCCACCCAGCCTCCTGACAGCGTCTGCATGCCACTCCCCCGCCACACTCCTCCCCACCACACTCCCCCCCACCACACTCCCCCCACCACACGTCCCCCGCCCCAGCACCCCCAGCCCATTCCTCCTCCTCCTCGTCAGCCCTGTCCTCACTGTGTGTGTCCAGGGGGAAGAGGAGGCACGTGGAGGACAGTCCCTGAGAGCACGTCGGGGTCCCCGCTCCCACGTGCCCGGGCCCTCGCTCTCCTCCCTGCTGTCCTGTTCTCCCTGGCGTGCCCCAGGCTGCCCTCTTCCTGTCTGCTCTGCAGAGCAATGCAAAACTCTCTCAGCCGAGTGTCCTGCTCCAGATCCCTTCCCAGTTCTGCCTCTGTTCGCACCGGGACCAGCAGCCTCGCCTGCGCCCCCGCCCCTGCCCCTCAGACGCCGCAGGTCCGGGCTGCGCACGGCCACTCCCCGCGAGCTCTTCCCAGCCGACACTGTGGACGTGTCTTCTCTCCCTCGTGATTTTCTTAGTGACACGTTCTTTTCTGCAGCCCGCTCCGTCGTAAGACCGCTCTGTGTAGCACGCACAACGCAGCAGTGGGCGCTGGTCGGCTGCTCGTGTGGCCAGCAGGGCTTCCGGTCAGCAGCAGGCCGTTCGCAGAGAAGGTCTGAGGCGTCCGAAGCTGCTCGGACCTTCGACTGTCGGGGTGGGGGTCCCTGTCCCCCACCCCTTCCCTGTGCAGGGGCCGCTGTGCTGCTCCTTTACACCTGTGCCAGTCCGACTCTGCGCCCACCACTTCCCCAGGACGGCCCCGGTCAGGGCCGGCCGTGACTGCATGCCGCTGCGTCCAGCGGGCAGCTGCGGGCCTCGCAGCGTCCACCTGGCTGTGGTGCCCAGCCCTTTCTTGGGAATTCTCCTCCCTTGACTCCAGGACATTCCTTCCTCCTGGTTCTCTTCTGGTCTCACCGGCGGCCCCTCCCCAGCAGGTGCCGTCCCTTCTCCCAGTTCTTTAGGGGGGTCCCCGGCGTCCTCGGGCCCCTTCTCTGTGGCCATTTCGTCTCAAGACTTCGCATTTCTCTCCCCTTTGGTGGAACCACCACTCAGGACACCACACTTACATGGACCAAGCCAAGCTCTTGTTTCCCACTGTGCCACCCCCATCTCCCTCCCCTTCCCCCACACCCCAAATCGGCTCCTCTGGGGCTCCCTCCTTTCAGTTTCATTGGCAGCTTCCTGCTTCCGATTGATCTGGTCCCACATCCTGCCACCATCCTGAACGTTTTCCTCCCGTTCGCGCGCCCCCACACCTGGTTAATCAGCAGACTCTCTTGTGATCACCTTCAGTGTAAGTGTACGTACCCGCTGTCGCTGTGCGTGCACAGAACCCAGCCACTGCTCCCCGCCGCACCTGTCCCCGTCCGGCCCTCTGTCTGCTCCCACCCCCGCCTCGCCCTGGTCTGCTCTCCGAGCAGCAGCCAGAGGGAGGGAGGAACTCACCAGAGAGCCCGTGACTTCTGTGCAGGCCCTCAGAGGACTCGCAGCCACGCGAGTTCAGTGGCGCTCCTGCCCGCCTGCCCTGGGTTGTTCTCCACGGCACGTGGCGACGTCTGCTCTGCTGTGAGTTTACTTGTGCTGCTGTGTCTTGGCTGCCTCCCTTCATTAGCACGGACGCTCTGTAACGGCGGTGGCTTTGTGTTTTGTGTGCTGCTGTGTCCTGGAACGGCATGGCATATATGCACAGGCATTTAGTAAATGCTTGTCAAATAAGCAACTAAAAATACATCATTTGCCCTGGCTGGTGTAGCTCAGTGGACTGAGCGAGGGCTGTGAACCAAGGGGTTGTCGGTTCGATTCCCAGTCAGGGCACATGCCTGGGTACAGGCCAGGTCCCCACTCTGGGGTGCACAAGAGACAACCACACACTGATGTTTCTCTCCCTCTCCCTTCCCCTTTAAAAACAAAATCTTTAAAAACAGTAAAAACACATCATTGGATTGAAATATGAACCCTTGGCTGCTCTGTAGCTGTGCTTCAAGCCTAGAGTTCCGTTACCTGCATCTTATCTGGGTCTGTCCTGCACCTCCCGCGTCACCGAACCCTCAGCTCCAGGCCAGTGTGCTTCTCCGTCACAACGCCGGGGCCCGAGTGTCCGCTTCAGTGCGTGCTTTCAGATGTCGTCGTCCCTGCAGGACGGGGCTCCCCAAGCACTGCCACCCGTGCCTCGGTCAGAGTCACGTGGCGGCGACACGCACGCACACACTGGCCCCGTAGGTTTCGACCGGGTGCAGTGCGACCCGGCGGCCGCGGTGGTCTCCGTGAGAAGGCCTGCCCTTCCGTCCGCGAGCGCGGTGGGCAGCCTCGCTGCTGCCGAGCTCTCGCTGCCGGGCAGCTGAGCATCCAGTGCCGGTGCGGTCAGCGTCAGGCCTGTGTTCACACAGCTCTGCGTAGAAGCAGTTACGCCGGAATTCATCAGGAATGTGTTTTTACGTGCAACGTTTTTACTAGTTACTTAATTTCATGTTTTCACAGTATTTTTAAAAGACATCACTGTCAAAATGGTTTTGTTAAAATGCATTCAAACAATCCAAAGATTTCATTAACATTCTAAACTTTTAGTTTTGCGTTAGAGCTGTGTTGCTGATTCTGAGTTCTTCATATGGTTATGGCGTCAGCCCCGTAACCCGACTTCCCTCTTATACAGTGCGTGCCGCTTGCTTTCTGCATTTTTTCACGGCTAGGAGAGCGTCAGCGTGCAATGCACACTCTTCCTGAAGCTGGGAGTGGCTGCTAACGAGCCAGTGTTTCCTCCTTTCCAGCAAGTGCCCCCCCAGCCTGTTTGCTGCCGGCCTCTCGGACGCCCAGCAGGAGGAGGTGGTGGCTTCGTTCCTGGTGACCCTGGACCCTCTCGTCACTCAGCTGCTCGCCTTCCAGCCTTTCGTGCACGTGGTTCTGGACAGTACATCAGGTGGGCGTCCGAACCGAGCCAACGCTAGAGCAGCTCCTGCCGACGATGACACGGTAGAGGCAGGGACATCTCCCTTACGGGGTCATTCTATGTTTAAGTTCCACAATTTTCATTTAAAATGTCTTGGATGTTTTTCTTCTTGGAACATATTCCTCATTTTAAAAAACTACACCTCTGACTTGTTTGGACGTCACGTCAGATTTCCGCTGCAGCGTGCGGTGTGCTTGCACCAGGGGGCCGCGCGGTGACAGTGTTCTCCTTGCCCGGCAGAGCTGCCCTGCGAGCTGCAGTTCCCGCAGTGTCTGCTGCTGCTGGCCGTCGTGGACGAGCTGCCCTCCCAGCCCGAGCACGTGCAGGCGCTGTGGTGCGCGGGGAGCCGGGGCCCAGGAGCCGCGTCCAGGTAGCAGGCGTGCCGCGTACATGCGGCCCTGGTACGGGTGGTTCGCAATGCCCCGCTGTTGGGAAAGACGGTCGAGTGTCTGTTGTGTCAGGCATTCTAGCTACTGATGACGGTGCACCTTGTGTGCGTGTGGCTGCTTTATCGAAACCCACACGTAGACATACGTGTCTGTAGATGCTGCACACACCTGGATCTCGTTCAGTTTCAGAGGGTCTTCCTCGCAGGGCTGTGCAGATGGAGCATATGGGTGGGGCGGTTGGTGACGGGACCAGGAAGGCGAGGGGCTCCGGGGGGGTGGGGGCCAGGCCCTGTCAGCTCCCTCCTGGGGTGGGGGTTCCCCTGGGTCCAGCCTTCTCCCCTGGGTGATCGCTGCACCCCAGCTTCCTCCCTCTTCTGGCCCATTGTCTGTGCCCCGTCTTGTCAGTCCCCCGGGAGCCCGGCTGGAGCTTCCCGCTCTCCTGCCCGAGAAGGAGAGCTCCGACTCAGGCTCCTTGGCCCGGCCGCTCCGTTCTGCCGCCGCGCCACCTCCTCCTGCCCCTTCCCTGCCAGACCTCTCGCTCACGCTTGCCTTGTCCTCACGCCTGTGTCTTCTCCTGTTCCCAGCTGGTCTGTCTTTAATCCGCTGTCTAAATCCCATGTGCAGATTTCCCAAATCATTTCGATCATGACGTGGCCCCCCCGTCTGCACTGATACTCTGTTTCACGTGTGCTCTCTAGCCCTTTACACACCGAGTTTCTGGGTGACCTTTGTCTCTGACTTTGAACAGCTTAGCACCGTGATGAACACTCGGTGAGTGATGCAGAATGCACCAGCGGATTCTTGGCCTTTGAGGAACTTCTCCAACAGGGACCGTATTTCATTTCTCTGTACTCATGTCCACATGCGGGAAACGTATACCTCTTGAGACACGTAGCGTTGCTAAAACAGCCTGTGATGTGTTGCGTTGTTACTGTTGTGCCTGCTGATCACGAACAGTGTGGGCCTCATTGTTCCCCATTTCCCTGTTCCCTGCAGGGTGTCTCTACCCAGAGCCGTCTTCTGCAGTTTCGAGCAGTGCTCTGGGGAGCTGTCTCTGCCCGTCCGCTTACGGGGAGCGAAGGGGGAAGGGCACGCCGAGGCTGCCGTCACCTTGTATCAGCATGTCTGTGTTCACCTGTGCGCCTTTGTTGCTTCCCTGCATCCGTCACTGTTCCCTGAACTGGTAAGCTTGTTGCTTGTTGGGCTACATGGGGTTACTCTTGCCTCGACCCCCGCCCCCACTGACACTGTGGTTCACACACAGGAGAAGGTGGGAATCGTTAACACACGGGCCTTTCGACTGCTGCTCCCCCAGCTCACACATTTCACCCTCGAGCTCAGTTGAGTCGTAGGCAGTGGCAGTCCTAGCGCCTTATACTACTGACACGTAGCAGTTAGCTAAAATGTTGGAGGGTCTGCGGCCGTCCGGACCGGGAGGGGCTCGGCTCGTGTTGAGAGGTTGGTGTCGAGGGCAGGTGACCGTGAGCGCTGTGTCTCTCCCCAGGACGCGGCCCTGCTGGACGCCGTGCTGAGTGCCAACATGATCACCGCCGTGCTGGCTGTGGACGTGTGGTGCTTCCTGGCTCGGTAGGGCGCACCTTCTTGGTTTGGGGTGGGCGTGGATCTGCAGCAGTGCCTGGCAGTGGAGGGTCTGACTCCCACGGAGGGGTTCCCGCTCAGCGACCCTGTAGCAGCCCCCGGGTGGGCTGATTTCACGTTAGGAACGGGGCTGCCTCTCCTGGCTTTGGTTCACGCCCGTGGGCACTGGCTGTGTGTGCCGCGGTCTCCTTGGCTGTGGAATTACCTGCAGTTTGGAATACTCAGTGTTCTGGGGAAGTTCGTCGCCTTGCTCTCCAGGACAGTTGTGTAAACGGTTGTGTCCTGACTGCCTCCTTTGCATCGCAGGTATGGGACCGCTGAGCTCTGTGCGCACCACGTCTCCCTGGTGGCTCGCCTGGTGAGTCGCATCGCGGGCTTAGCTCGGCCCTGCCCCTGGAGCCCCTTTGCAGAAAAGCTCGCCTGCGCGAGTGAATGCCCAGCGCAGAAATGCACGGTGGCTACAGTTTGGCAGCTGCGGATGCTGCTGAGAAAGATGTGCCAGAAACACTAAAATCGGGGAAATTGTCTCGTGTTTTCAGAATTTTACAGAGCTCCTTTAGTTGATCGGGGTTGATCTGGGAAGGGAAGACTGGGTTCACTGAGAATAAATTTAAAGCCGGATACAGAGCAGAAAGTCAGGGGAGAGCGAGCTGTGGTGCCGATGGCCGAGCGCTGCCCTCCCTGCGACTGAGCCTGGCTGCCCCCGGAGCTGCCGTGTCTGTCACTGCCCTTGGGTCGCGCCAGACCCCACCAGCTGTGTGAGTAGGGGGCGTAGCACTGAGTGACTGCCCGCTTGGCCATGAGAGATGGAGATTTCAGAGCGGTGTTTTAAATATGACGTCAGAATTGTTTTCGTTATAATAGTAATCTGATTCACGGAAGAAAAAAATTAAAATTAAATTTCCCTACAATCTTAGCTCCTGGAAAGAGCTACTGTTAACGTGTGGCGTGTGAAAGTTTGCACAGGCTGCGCGTTTAGGCCAGCCAGCCTGTCCTGTCTTCCCCCAGATAAAATCTTGCCCTGGAGAATGCTACCAGCTCACCAACCTGTCGATCCTGCTGAGGCGCCTCTTCTTCTTCATGGCCCCGACCCACCAGGCAAGGACGTCCTCATTGTCACCGTCTTCCACGCTGCTCAGGAAGGGCCCCGCCCCTGGGGAAGGCTTGCCCCCGCCCGGCCCCCACGCATTCTGCGTTTAAATGTCGGTGTGATCTGAGCAGATTTCATTGCAGTGATCAGTCGATTTGCTTGCTGCATTTAGATGGGTTTAGATTTTGATGATGTTAAAGAAAAACCAGCTACACGGAGAAACGGGACCTCAGTGTGCGTGGCTCGGCGCTGCCTTCGGTGCGGACAAGTGCGGGCTCGGAGTCTCCCAAGGGGCGGGGACAGCAGTGTCCGGGGAGGGGGCAGTGCTGGCCAAACTGACCCGACGGGACTCCTGCTGAACACAGACCAGGTGGTCAGATAGGAAGGTGCGGGATTGTTTGTGAACCGCCTGCGAGGGTTCCTGCTGAAACTGGATGACGCCGGCCCAGCATGCGGGGGCTCAAGCCCAAGGTCAAGGCTCAGTGGAGCCAGACTCAAGTCTGTCAGTGTCTTTTCTGCAAGTTACAGATAATAATTCCGCTTCTGTCTCCCGACACATCTTTCCCCCTGGTTCTGACACAGAGGAGACATGAAACAGCTCCGTCTCCCGACCCCTTTAACTGATTTGAAGAGCTAGAGTAGTACCTGTGCCCTTAACGGCGTCTCCTGTTTCACGGTAAATGAGGCGAAGACGGCCTTCGCGGTTTGTGGTGGGGAGACAGGTTCCGTGGTGCGGGCGGGTCGCAGTGGCCAGGCCTGGGAGCCTCGAGGCCCCTTGCTCGGGCCACCCGCGGGCGCCTGTAGGGGGAGGAGCTCTCTAACAAGCCCAGGCCTTCCTCCGTGAGCAGAGTGGCCGTGGCGTGGTGGCCGCGGTGAGGTGAGGCTCGGGGACTTGTTTCTGTCGCATGCTCGTCTCCTAGCGAGTCCGACGTGGGTGTGTGCCCGGGAGCCCCCAGGTTCACGGGGAGGGGGTCGCAGACCGAGGCAGGGAGGCCCGAGGCCAGTGTGCAGGCCCTCTAGTCCCGAGATAAGAACCCAGGCCAGTGCTAGGGACGCTGCGTGGACGTGAGAGAGCCCCAGCGCAGCGGTGTTTTACGTGACAGGCGTCTGTGACGGTAGTTCAGGGGACAGCGCTGGTGCGTCAGGAGATGACAGCGTGTTCACGGTGTCCATGTGGAGAGTGACGGTTGAACGCCTGTTTCTTTTATTGTGAAACTGGACGCAGTGTCCCCATTTTACAGAGACGAGCAAAGTACAAGGAGGTCCCCCGAGGGGCGTGGATGCAGCACACGGTGGCAGCTGTGCTGCCACTTCCGTGGAGAGGAAGCGTCACTGCGTTTTCACTGCGTTTACCTGAGCTCCCAGCGCGGGGCCTCGCTCAGCGCAGCAGCCCCCTCCGCAGCGCGTGCGGGGGCGGGGCCTTCGGGGGCGGGGCCCTCGGGGGCGGGGTTCAGGCTCTCGCAGCCGCCCAGGAAAAGAGCTGTGTGATTTCTCCCTTGTTCTGACTGCTGAGTGTTTTCTGCAAACAGTAAGGTTCAAATACAAATACAGAACGTGGCGGAAGTTCTGTCAACTCAGTATAGTGCGCTCTTTAAAATTTTTGATGTAGGAGAGTCTTTCATTCAACAGGCAGATTTGGGTATTGTAAATTGGATGATTGTGCCTAAAAACCACATTAACGTGCTCCCTAGTTGGATTACACTTAATTTAAGAATTAAGTGCACTGTCCTTTCTGCTGCTTTTCCACGAGGAACTAATTTAACGTTTTAACTGCTTTTTGGAACTTCCGTTTTCTACTTTTTGTCTGGTGTGTTGACGCCTCACTTCAACAAACAGCACTGGTTTCCGGGTGGCCTGTTGGGTGCTGGGCACCGCTGCCCGGGCGGCGGACACCCTGGCCGAGCGCGCTTTGCACTGGCGGCCTCCGCGCGTCTCCGGCAGGGCGGGGCGGCGACCTCGGCCTCAAGTTCCCGTCGCCACGCTTCGGAATACTGCTTTTGATTTGACTGTGCAAGGGGACGCGTGTGCGAAGTCCTGGCAGGTCGGTGGACCTCCCGGGGGGCCCACCCAACAGCCGACCGGGCTCACAGGACGCCCTCCTGTGACCTGCTCAGTGCGTCCATCCCCCCTTCGGCCGTGGTGTTCCCTGGAGACTAAGCGACAGTAGGGACAGCGCGCGCTGCAGCTCCCTCGGTCTGGCACCTCGTGCTGCTCCGCGCCCCGAGGCTGCGGAAGCCTTGGTGGTGGGAGCTGCCCGTCCTTCTCTGAGCCGTTCGTCCGACTCGTGCGTCACCCGTGTGTCTTCACCCGTGTGTTCCAGGTGCAGTTCGTCCAGGAGTTCCCCCCCAGGGAAGCGGAGAACCTGCCTCTGTGGCAGCACCTCTCTCTCCAGGCCCTCCCCGAGGAGCTGCGGAGGCGGGCTGCGCGGGAGGTCGCCAGTGCCGGCGCCGCGCAGAGCAGGGGCTGGCTGGCCGGCAGTCCCACGGCCTCGGAGCTCGCGTTGCTGGCAAGTGACCCGCCCGATGGGTGGGGTTCTCTCGGTAGTGGTGGCGCTGGGCAGAGCCCCTGCGGGGGCCCCAAGGGCCTGGGGGCTGTAGCGGTGAGGTGGGCGCAGCCTCCGCCTCGGGCTCAGGCTCCCAGAGACCCCGGCGCTGCGCGCGTGGTGGCTGACACTGCGGGCGGGTGTCTGAGGCCCACCGTGGAGCGCAGGGCGAACGCTGCGTTTGCTGCCGACACGCCGCTGGTCAGGCGCTGCCCTCCTGTTTGGCAGGACACGCCTGTGAGTGCAGGCCTCCCCGCCAAACAAGGGAGTGAAAACGAAGTCCATCTGTGAGAAGCATCAGATGCGTGACTTTGGGAAACTGACCGGCTACAGTACATGGGGTTGGGTTTCCCACGTAGCGTTAGTGTGCGCCTTCGTGGACCGACTGGGAGACACGGGGTGTTCTCCCCTGCGGGGTGGGCCTGGTCCCCCGGGACGGTGCCAAGCCCGGCTCGCACGCACTTGCCTCCTGGCCGAGTCGGGCAGTGAAGTCGGTGAGAAGTGTGTCCGTCTGTGCGACGTGGAGGGAGCCAGGCCGGGGTGGGAGCAGGGCCTTCGCAGGCTCGGGCCGCCGGTTCCGGGCTTTCGTGGGTCCAGCGTTCAGTCAGTCCTGCGTGCAGATGCTCCAGGGACCCGACCACAGTTTCCGTGATTAAAACATTCACGTAGATCCTCAGGAAATGTGCGGGGCAGCCCTCAGACAGGAATGGGTTAAACTGTTCGGCTTCTGTGTTTGTTGGTGTACTAATTTCTTTAGTAAGGGCAGAAAAATATGTGTTGGGCAAATAAAATCACGTGCTTTCTAAAATTGAATAACTCTTTGACGTACGACCAAGACTGTAGTTCAGTGGGTCGCTCACCCTGTTTGTAAAAGGGGACAGTGCCTGTGGCTGTTGACGTAGGGCAGGGAGAGGCCTGGTCACTGCCTGCCGGTCGCCCCCACCCCTGCCACCCTTCTGTTAGGGAAGCAGCCTCTCAGTAAAAATAGACTTACGTTAAAGCAGCAGCTGAAAAGATGGCTTTGGGTCCTCGTGGGTCTTGACGAAGAGTCCCGGGTCACTCGCAGCCAGAGGGACGTGGGCTCGGTGCCCGGGGCTGTGGCCACACTCGGTCCTCACCTGTCCCCCCAGGACGCGGCGCTGTCCGCCATGCTTGCCGTCTGCAGCTCCGCCGGCGACGCCCTGGAGGTCGGACTGCAGGCTGAGCTCGTGGAAGCCGGCGCTCGGCTCTGGGCTTCTCTGCACAGCCACCTGGTGAGGACACCGGCGGTCGTCTCCCCGGGCACAGGCGCTGCGTGGGGTACGGGCCGCACTGGACCTGCCCCGCCGGGCGGGGGGGCCCGGCCTCCTCAGCGCCGGCCAGCTGGTGCTGGTGCTGGTGCTGGTCGGTGCGGCCGGTTCTCTCCGAAGTGGCTGCACTGGGTCAGTGAAGCGGCGGCGGTCCAGCCACCTGTGTCCACCGCCAGCTGGACCCACTCACTGCCCCTGCTCTCCTCTCGGGGTCTTCGTATCTTCTGGGCTTGCAGGTGGAAGGGGCAGGTGGACGGGTGTGGCCAGTCTGTGCCGTCTCCCCAAAGACAAAGCCTGGCCCGGGGTAGCGCTGGAGTGACAGGCGCCCTGCAGGCGGCTGCAGTGTGGAGACACGGAGCTTAGGAATCTGAATGTGACACTCGTTTGCTTTGACTACGCGGAAGTAAACGCCGGCCCTGCCAGGCAACGCGGACCGCGGCCGGCCCGCTTTCAGGAAGTGCCGGCCGTGGTGTCGCGGGTGTTTCAGCCCGAGTGTGTGTGTGTGCACGTGTGTGTGCGTGTGTGCGCGCATGCAGCAGTGGCAGCGCCCTTCACTGCTGCTTCCCCGACCTCACAACCGCTCGTCTGTGGCTGGTCACTGAGGCGTGCTCTGTGGTGGCAGCACACCGGGTCGTGCGAGGAAGGGCTAGGGGAGAGGCGTGGGGTGCTAAGACAGTTGGGCACACTCTGCTGCCTCCTGGCCGTGTGGTCGTGAGCAGAGAGTGTGCCCGCAGCCCCTTTGCTCCTCGTGCGCCGAGCGCTGGCCGCGTGGGGAGGCAGCAGACGGCACGGCAGTGCAGGGTGAGTGCCCGTGCAAAGGAGCAGTTTGCGTGTGCCGGGAAGTCTGCACTGAAGTTACTCTCTTTCTTTTTCGAGGTGTCGGGCCAGCCCTCCATTCAGCAGACACTCAGCCTTTTATTTCCACTGCTGGGATATTTCATCCAGACTCTGGAGCCTCAGCTGCTAAGTCAGGTACGAGGAGCGAGCAAGGTGGTCCTCAGGGAGGCTGCTGAACTGGTGCTTAGCCCTAGGTTGACTGTAGAAACAGCCCCGTCTGACGTCCGTTGTGCGGTTTGCTTGCTGCCCTTCTCGTTGAGCGGCTTGTCCGGGGACGTCCCCTGTCCCTCCTTCCCTCTGGTGACCGGCTGCTCACTCGGCCTGTGCCTGTCCTTCCCGGCCTCCCTGGCGTGGAGTGGTCGGGGCCGGCTCGTTGCCGTTACCGCCCCGGAACCCCTGGGTGGAGTCCCCGTTGAAGTGTGGTCCGTCCGAGGCCCGGCAGATGGGGAGAGAACCGCGGGGACGGGGAGCTGGTCCTCATTGTCTCTTCAGGGAAGTGACGTGACCTGGATGGGAGCACCGCCGAGTTTTCTCCGGGACCTGAGCCTGCGCGGCCGGGCCGGGTGGGGCCGGGCTCACCGTGGGGCGGCTGTGGGGCCGCTCCTCTGCCCCATGGGGGAGGTTCCAGGCTGACGGGGGAGAAAAGGGGAACAGGCCTCTCTCCTGCCTGAGGTGGTTCGGGGGCTTCGGAAAGTCCAGACTGGACAGAGTGGTCCCCGGAGCAAGAGGGGCTTGGTTTGCCAGCACAGGAGAAACCAACAGGGAGCAAAGCTGCTTCCAGCTAAAACTAACGGTTGCTGTGTAGGAGGGTGGACGGAGTAGTAAAACTGGGACGCTGGGTTTTCGTAGCTCTGGTGAGTGGTTGTGACGTGAAAAACTTAAATATTTGCTAATTCGGTATTTTTTTAACTACTTGTATATAACATGGGTTACTAAATTATAGGGAATAAGAACATGGTGAAATAATTGACTCAGTTTCTATGAATGCAACACGTTGAATTTGTTAATTTTGAAGGTTCTAGTATTTTTATGAAAAATTAGATACTGGTAATTTGATATACTTGTGCCTACCTTTAAAAAACCCAGGCAGCTAAAGCTCTGGATTTCAGCGTGAGTGTCCGCTTCTGGCATCGCTCCCGCGACGGAGGGCGTCTCTCCTCATTCCTTCAAGTCAGGGCTGCAGCCCGAGGCCTCTTGGCCAGATTCTGCCCTGTTTTCAGTACAGTCGCTGAGGGTGATTTTTTTCCATTCTTAAAAGGCTTGTAAAATAAAAAACAAAGTAGGTACCAGGGGACATGGGGCCTGCCAGGTCTAAGACGTGGACCCCCGGGCCCTTGGCCATTTACAGGGACCCTGCCGGTCCTGCTCACGAGCACGAACTCGTCCTGCTGGGGACCCTGCTGGGGTCCGGGGCGCAGACGAGTGTCAGAGACCTCAGCGAGCGGCCCCGGGCGCCGTCTCTCCCGAGTCAGGACGTGGAGGGTTGGGCTCTTCCCAGTTTCGCTGTCTCCCTTCCCGTGTCCCAGCGAAGCCTGAGACGAGTAACTGCCCCCTGGTTTGTGTTCTGCAGGTGGTGGCCCTGCAGGCGCAGCTCCTGCAGTCAGGGCCCCCCGACCACGTGCGCCTGGCAGTCCTCGACTTCGCGGCGTCCCTGGGGACACTCCTGGTGCCGCCAGCTCTCCAGGTGACGCTCCGAGTTCCGTTCTTAGCAAAGACACTGAGGGGATGGGGGGGTTCTGTGGATGGTGGACTGTGGATTGGGTCAGAATGTTTTTTGTGAGTAGAGGGTGACTTTGTCAAACCGGCACATTTTATTTTCTTTTAGAAAAATGTTGACATGTGCGGAGTTGGGCTGTAGTCTGGGTTCTTTGTGGGTGTTAGCAATGTAACGAGGGAGTTGGTAACTCACTGAAGTTACTCTTTTAGTTTTGTGTCTGTGAACGGGGACTGTTTGCAAAGACACTAGTTTGAAAACCTGGCCAAGGACATGTAGTTGACAAACGGGTGTGTGTACTCACAGAGCCCGCTGGGAGGGCCTGGCAGGCGGCCCTTCTGTTGGAGGCGGCGTCGCCCGGAGCAGCCTGCCCTCCCGGCCGCCACGGCGCCCGCCGCGACTCCGAGGGCTCCCGCTGCCCGGGAGAGGCTACGACGGAGCCCCTGGTGGGGCCTCTGTGAGGGGCGCAGAGCCACGAGGCAGGTCGCGTGCCGACCGACGCCCTTGAAACCCCCTGTTCACCTGGTTAGCTTCCGGAGGGCTCCGTTTTCCACAGGCGAACGCTATCGAACCGTTTTTTCACCACGTGAGGTGGTTTCGTGAGATACATGTGGATGTCGAGTTTGTTCTCAGCCGTGCGGGCGGAATACCCGCGGGCGCCTTGCGTCTGCGCCCCAGTCGATCCTGGCTCCCGGCCAGGCTGCCCACGGAGCGCGCCCCGGCCGCCTCCCCTGCCGACGCCTGTGCGGTCGGTCCTGCGCCTCTGGGGACAGAGATCATCCGGTTTTTGGAGAGATGGCTCCTTGGACACGTCCCGGAACGGACTAAGTTCAAGAACGGAGGCTCCTCCGTGTGCTCTCGTTAGCGCACGGGGGTTTTCCGACGCGCTGCGGCCTTTGGGCCCCGTCGGTCCGACGCCCACAGACAGCGTCCCGTCGGCAGAAGTCACCTGTGCGCTCCGAGGAATACTCACACGGTCCCGGGAGTGAGGTTAAGGCCCGAAAAAGTTCTGGGGATTCATCAGCAATGACAGGCGTTTGAACCCACGAGATAAGACTGAGTCATATATTCATTTAAGAAGAAAAATCACCGAGTTCTCATGTGTGTCAGGCGCTGTTCCAATCACTGGGGCTTCCTGGACACAGGCTCTGTGCGGGGCGCCCGTCTGGTTCAGAGGACGGCGGCGGCACCTGCCGGCCAGAGTCGGGCCGGGTCCCTGGGCTCTCGCCGGGGGAGGTGGAAGGCCCGAGCGGAGGAGCGAACGGCCGGCCTCCGTTGTAAATGGTGCCACTCGTGGGGACGGAATCATGGAACCTGACCCCACGGGGGGCACCGCCGTGTTCTGCTGAGGTTCCCCACTAAGGCTTGGTCCTCTCTCCAGGACAGGGTCCTGCCCGCCCTGTCGTCCGTCTTCGCCTCGCTGCTGGCCGACAGGAGCTGGCTGCTGGAGCAGCAGGCCTTGGAGGCGTTCACGCAGTTCGCTGAGGTAAGACGGGCCGGCGGAGCGCTTCGCCGTGCCGGGTGTCCTGACGCCCCAGACAGGCTGGCGGGCTGAGAGTTTCTGCCGCAGGAGTTGCTGAAACGAGGCGACCTTCCTGAGGTCCTGTGGGCACTGAGGGCCCGGATGGCAGCGCGTGTCGTCCCCAGCCAGCCTGGAGTCAGGCTGCCGACACAGCCCCGGGGGTCTGGGGCCGTGGCGACGGCGGCCCTGAGTTGTGCCGTCGCCCCTCTGGTCCTGAGGGGCCCAGGGACCCGAGGACAGCTGGGCGGAGTGCAGCTCCCAGCCGTGTGCTCAGAACATGGCGCTCCCTGTGGCCCCGGAAAGCACTGCGAGCTGATCACCCTGAGAATCTCCTGGGACGATTTTCTTTGAAAATGTGTTTGACTCAAGTAGCTCTTAAAACTCAGGTATATGTCTTTGCAGCTTATCAAAGTATTAAAATCGGTCTTACCAATTTTTAAACAGGTTACAAATCACGAAGAGATAGTCCCACAGTGCCTCAGCTCCGAAGAAACGAAGAGCAAAGTTGTATCTTTTCTGGAGAAGGTATTTACTTTACACAGTATCAGAAGGGCGTCACTCCCTGTTCTTTGTCTCGCCACATTGTGAGCGGTGGTGGTGGTGGTGTGACCAGGCGGACTGTCTCCTCGGCCCACCTTCGTACTCACGCGTGCAGCGGGAGCACGTTCCGCGGTGTCCGGGAGGCAGACTCCTGGACTCAGGCCGCCTGGAGCAGCGGGGCCCCTCCCGGGGACCCTGACGAGCGTCTCGGGGCTGGCGGGCCCCAGAGGCCCGTGCTTCCCACCGGGACGCGGGCGTGACCCCGGCACAGCTCTGCTGCGCCGACAGAGACCAGGACCCACTTTTCCAGGTGGGGTCTTTTCCGGGCTTTACAGTTAGAGCCCAGCCATTAGAGCGAGGTGCCACTCCCACGCTCGTGCATCCTCTGACACTTCCACGGGGACAGTTAGGACGTAAGGGCGGGTTGTCCCTCCGAAGGGACGGAGTAGTACGTGACGCCATGACTCGAGGACCCGGAGAGTGTGAATTCCAGCGTCCGGAGTCTGCCCGGTGCCCAGCAGAGGCCCGGCAGCCTCACCCGGGCCGCTCGGCTTCGGGAGGGCGGCCCTGCAGGTCCCGGGGGGGCGTGGCCCTGTCGACCTGCCTCCGTGATCTCCGGCAGACGGGGCTTGTCGGCGAGACGGCGGCTGCCAGAGTGGAGCGTGTGAAGCAGGAGAAGGGGGTTTTCTGGAGGCCCCCGGCGCGGGCCACGTCGGGGGGAGCCCGGTCGTCGTCTCCGCAGGTAGGGACTGCGGCGCAGGCCACGCTTTCAGGGGGCTCTGCCCTTGTCACCTAACAGTGAGCACAACTGACGGGTGTCGTGCTCGGGCTCATTCAGTGTCAAGACAGTCAGAGATCTAGACGCGTGAAGTGCTACCGTGTTGTAGCAGTGGCTGCTTTAAAGATCCTTTCCCTGAAAGGTTACGAGCACGTAAAACAGGCGGGACTGCAGAAAAACAAGTGTCAGACATCACGCTCCCTGTGCCGTGGACACGCCTGTTACGTGTAGTGACCTCAGCGGGCAGCCGCCTGGGACCCCGGAAGGAACCGGTGACTCGCCCTCGGCGTCTGATCGGCCCCTCGCCTCACTCCTCAAACCGGCCTGTTTCTGGCCGTGTCTATAAGTCCCATCTGCCTACTGAAAGGCAGGAATCTGACACCAGTGAGGATATTTAAAATGTTTGAGCACTGACAGTGTATTTGGAATTACAATCCCTAAGAACAATGTTCTGGTAAGTTTTTGTAAGTTTATCGCTTGTTTTCAAGCCTTACCGCTTAGCTTGACATCCGTGAGGTCAGACGTTCCGTCAGTAGTGTCAGTCCGTCCTTGAGAAGGTACGATGACCTTCCGTCCTTCCTCAGGAAGACGGGGATCCGAAGGGGTGTCGTGGCCCTTTACCCTCCCCCTCGTGTGGCCACCGCTCATTAACCTGGCTCCAAAAGCAGCAGAAGGACCCCCCTCTGGTCGGTTTTAAACGTAGCATTGGAGGGAAAATGAAGTACTGAGAAACATTCACACCTGGGCTTTGGGGTGAGGTCGTGTGTGTCTGAAGTCTCCGTGGACCCCGGGCACGGAGGGCGTCAGGTCCCTGAATCGCTGTGACAGATCGAAAACGCCTCCGCACTGTACCTCGTCAGGTGGCGGACAGCGGCACTGCCCTCTGAGCCAGCAGCCGGAAGGTCTGCACTGCGCGGCTCTGCTCCGGTGCGGGGGGCCCTCGGGGGGGTTGGGGACAGGTGTCGGGCCTCGCTCACTCCCCTCACCAGCGCTCCCCCACCTGCAGCCTCACGCCAAGAGAGCCTGCGCCGAGCCCCGCCTGGAGGAGGAGTACAGGGCGGCACTGCGGGCCGCGGCGGGGGCCCTGGAGGCCATGGGGTCCCTGCTGCGCCGGTCCCCGGCTCCGGACTGGCTTCCCCGGGAGGTGCAGCTGCTCCAGGAGAAGATCGGTGAGCTGAGGCGTCACGGGCTCTCGGGTGGCCCGTGGCCGGACTGACTGCGGCACGGCCCGGAGCCGCTGGGGAGCAGTGTCATCCACGCTTGTAAAGGAGAACGTCGGTGCAACATGCCTGCCTTTTCTAACCCAGAAAACGACTTCTGCAGAGTTGGATCTAGTGAAAATAGTCTTTATTGGGCATTTACAGAACAGGGGCAGGGGGTCTGTCTCAGGAAGGACTTTGGTACTCGTGACAACACGTGGGAACAGTCAGTACCGGCCCGGGCCCCAGGGAGCCTGCAGACAAATAAATAAGCTGCCTGAGGAGACCTCGGCAATTTAAAATCATTTGTGTCCTTTACAGCTAAATTCTCTTCAGTATTCATAACAGAGCTGATTCTTTTCACTGCTAAAGAAATGGCACAAAGTTAAGCTGATCACCTTGAAGTTCTGTATGTATTCTTCCTCACTTCCAGGGTCACCTGGCCTCAGAGGCACAGCCCCCCCGGGTGAGGGCCCCCACCGAGGCGCCTCTGTTGGCACGGACGGGAGAGCCCCCGCCTGGAGAAAACGGCGCCGCGGGCCGTTCTCGTCTGCAGAGCCCACCGTTGAGGTATTAGTTTGATTTTTCCTACGAAAAGGAGTCCTTTTTCCTAGAGTGTCACTCACAGCCACTGTCACCAGCTGCCGTCTCCCCAGGTCAGCTCCCCCGCGTCGCCCCAGCCTTCGGACTCCGCCTGCAACGACACACACAGCGTGGGCAGCCGCGGGGGCCGGGGCCCAGCACGGGCTTCCGTGCCAGGACGGGCGTCCTCGTGCCGAGCAGACCCCATCTCTAAGCTCCTCGTCCCGCACAGTCAGGTGACACCTTCCCTGCTTTAACCCACACAGGGACACTCGGCCAGGCAGCCCGCTGAGCTCCTGGCCCGCACCGCTGCCCTCCCTGGGGAAGGAAAGGGCACCAACGGGAAGTGACCTTTGCTCGCCTCGACCGTGCTAACCAGTTGGGCACCGCCGTCTAGCCCCTCGGCGGGAGGACGGCTGGGGGTCTGATAGGAAGGGGACAGGGCAGCTGGGGCCCACTGGGCGGTCCTTACCTCAGCGGTGTCTGCCGCAGCGAACTTCGAGGAAAACTGTATCCCCGGGGAGACGGCACCCTCGTGGGGGCCCACGGGTCCTGTCCTCGGCTCGGGCAGAATGAGAACGGCGGCCGGAGGCTTGATTTCGGGGGTCATGTCAGCAAACCAGTCCAACTCGGGGTCCTGCCCCGGCTTCTTTTTCACTTGAATGGTGAACTCCTCTCCCAGTCCCCATTCCGAGGGGGCCTGGGGGCGCCTTTCCTGTGACGACCCCTTCGGTGGCTTGGCCTGCTCCAGGTCCTCCACGCTCGGGGCAGGGCTGGTCTCTGGGGGTCGGCTGGATGCCAGAAGCTCGGCCTCCTCGGTGAGCAGAGGTGCCGCTGTGGGCAGGGCCTGGAGCTCCGCCGGGGCAGCCCCGGTTCCGCCTCCCGGGCTCCCTGCAGGGCTGGGGCCGCCATGCTCCACGTCGCTCTGGGTCCCTGCCACCGCCTCTGGGTCTGCCTCTGGGTCTCGGAGCAGGGACCCGGCCGCCTCCGGGGGCCCCAGAGGCCACGCCCGTGCAGTTCTGTCCTCGGGCTCCTCGGGCTCGCTCCAGTCAGGCCACTCCTCAGACCCCTGGGGACCGGAGGGGACGCTTTCGCCGCCTGTGGAGGTGTTTTTCACGTCTGAAAGGCCATTCACAGGAAATCTCGTACTCTGAGTAAACTGGTCCCCTGTGGTGTATGTGCAAGAAAGGGAAGGGTTAGCACCAAAGAAGGTAATTTTGGGGAGGTGTCCGCACACACCGAACCACAGGCGACAAGCGGAGCACAACCGACAATTGAACCACAGGCGACAAGCGGAGCACAAACGACAATCGAACCACAGGCGACAAGCGGAGCGCCCTTCACTGAGCGTTGGAAGGTGACTGCTGCTGGCACAGCTGTCAGTGAGCGCACGCGGAGATGCTCAGCCGAGACAGCCGCCCTCGCCATGTAAATGCGTGTGCACGAGCCCAGGTCGCCGTGTCTCCACCCTGGGGTCTGCCCTGTGTGGTCCAGGCGCCGAGACAGCGGCCTGCCAGTGTGTCCCCAGACTCGGCGAGCCACACCCCCCTTTCCTCGCGGCACACCCGCGCCGTCTCTAGAATGACGGCTCTGGCACGATTGGGAAAACGCTGCACGAGGCACCGAGAGTCCCAAAGGAAAGCGTCTGCTGCAGGAAAGGGTTCAGGAGTCAACCCCCCGCCCGCCCCTCAGCTGCCAAGAAAAGGCAGTGCCGCCCCACAGCCCTGGGAGGCCAGACAACACCGAGGCCGACACCGAAGCTGACTTCTCGTGAGACCAGCCCCTGGGTTCCCAGGGGCCCTCGGGGCTCAGGAGCTGCCCCTCCTGCTCGGGAATCTGTCCCCACGCGACGGTCGGGGGACCTCGCTGTGTGTACGGCTTGCTGTCCCCGGGCCTGCTGCCGGAAAGGAAACCTGTAGGGACGGTGCTGGAGGGGTTCTCTGAGCCGGGCCGCAGACCACGCGCCTGGGAGAACGAACAGGAACTCCACAAATGGACCGGACGCCGAGCGGCTCCTCAACGGGAATGGGCATGTTTAACCCAAACCAAGTGCGGGGAGGCAGCACCTTCGGGTGCCTGAAGAAGCGCACGGCTGGACGGGAATGGGTCCCTGTGTCCTGGCAGGCTGTGGCGGGAAGGGTCCGGCGCCAGGCAAGGGCTTGGGTTAGCTCCCCTACCTAGTTAGGGAAGTTACAGCCTCTGAACCTGTCTTGGTGCTGATCTGAAGCCAGAAAGCTCGTTGCTCAAAAGGATTGAGAACAAAATTCTGGCCAAGTACTTCCTGTGCCCCGAGAATTCAAGGGGACCGGCCTGGGCCCCACCACCAGGCCACGCTCCCTGCCCATGCCCTCCGGGGCCTGGTGCCCTCCCGTCCTCCCTGCTGAGGCCCTACCGAGTTCTCACCCCAACGGGTCCCCGTGTCGATGAGTCTGACCCTCCCGGCGAGCGGCAGCAGAGCAGGAGGAGGAGGAGCCCCCACCGCCACCCCAGGCCCCCAGGCCCTTCAGCAAAAACAGCTTCCAGGGTGTGCCAGGCGGAGCCGACCTCACGCCACAGCCTCAGGAGGCCGCGTCGCTTCAGGACCGGCCTGGCCCCGGCGGCAGACCGCAGGCCCGCGAGGGGCAGGAGAGCCGTGGCCTTGCTGCCCCCACGTCCTGTCTTTGGCTTGACAGCCTGTCTAGGTCAGGAGTCACTGCTCCCTCCAGGGAACACCCGACAGACACCCCAGAAAGGGGGGTCTCCCCAGCTGCCTAAACACCCACAGCTTTTCACCCGACAAACTGACAGACCCGAGGGACCAACCAGCGAGTGCTGAGTGCCGCTACCACCTTCGGAGACTGACAATGCCAACCGAACCGCAAACGCGAGCTCTCGGACCCCACAGGTCCACCTGTGGGGCTGGGCCTACGGGCCAACGGCGAGTGTGCAGGGGCGGAGAGCCCGCTGTCGGGGCTGGGCCCGAGCGCGTGCTGACCCAGACCCTGGTCCCCGAGAAGCTGCTGTTCCCGGTCAGGCTGTACAGCTGTGCGTGGCGCTTTCTCCTCGTTTTTACAGACAGTGAACACTCTTGTGGGCTTAAAGGGATGAAAGGGTTCTCGCTAAACTACTGCAGTCGGTCTCCTGTCGCCAAGGGGACTGGGAGAGGGACAGGGCTAACTTTCTCTTACACGTCTCTGTATCATCTGAGTGCAGTCCGTCTGCATCAGCGGTGCAACGTTAGAAGTCAAATGAAAGCACGGCACAGCGGAGAGCCAGACCTTTGAAGTTATTCTTACCTTCTGGGGAAAGGTCGGCGGTTTTTGTAAAGCTGGGGGCAGTGCGTTTGAAGATCTTGGTTCGTTCTCCTCCCACAACCACCTCTGGTCCGAGCAGGGAGACCAGCACGGCGAGGCTGTGCAGGGTGATGGCCACGATAGGGGTGCTGGTGTCCCGCAGGCCCAGCAACACCTGCAGGGGGACAGGGAGTCAGTGCGGGCAGACCCAGCTGGCTCAGGCGAGCCTCCTCCCTCTGCCGTGCGCTCAGGGCCTTCGCTGTCTGTGCCCGGGGCCCACACGATCCCTCCCGATCCCTCCTCCTGCGACCACATCGGTTAAAACTGGCGGAGCCACACCCCGACGACGGGACAGGTCTGTGACTGGGGTGTACAGAAGCCCAGACAAGCTGGGTAGGACGGGTGGGGAAAGAACTGGAGGAATGTCTCCGCTGTTGACCCCATGAGAAGTGAGTGGTCCCAGTGCCAGGGAGGAGTCCCCCTAACGTCGGGCTGTGAAAACCTGGAGGACTGTGCCCAGGAGGCAGGGCTGCTGAGTCCCCGGCATGGTCTCAAACGCCCGGCTCGCCTGCTCACAGAGGGACTGGCTCTGAGCTCCCATGTGGGGCTGAAGAGCACCGGAGGGCAGGGCCCAGGCGACCCCCTCAGGGTATCGCAGCCCTACCTCCAGCCCCCGGGGGTTGACAGCTGGCAGGTGCCAAACCCGAGTCTCCATTAACCTGGCTGACACCTTTCACCGCCTGTGATTCCCTGAGACCCCACCCACCTCGGCCCAGAGACCCTCCCCCAGCAGCTCCTGCACAGGAGCAGCCGTCCCTGTTCACCCTGCGGGCTTCCGGAAACCTCCCAAGGTCCAGGAAGCCCAAACGAGCAGGCGCTGTCCTCAGCGCGCCCTGTGCCTCTGCTGCGCTGCCCCCAGCCGGACCCAAGCCTGCAGCGTAGCTCCCATCAGGTGGCCCCCGAGCCTGGCACCAGTGGCAGCCAGAGGGGACATGGAACCGAACCGCACGCCCTGTGTAAGCGGTGGGGGCCCTGGGGTGCCGCACGGCCCTCCCAGGCAGCTCCTCGCCCTGCACCTGCCGCAGCCCATGGGGGACCCCTATGTGCCCCCACCAGGTGGCTCCAAGCTAAGAACACTCAGCAGTGGCCTTGACCTGCAGTGGAGCCCCCCACAGTGAGACAGGACAGGGAAAAGCTAGAAGTCCTTGGCAGCCGGAACAGGAAAACGGGGACAGATCGCTGAACACGCTGGCCGGGCCACTGACAGCCAGGTGTAGACGGTCCCCAGGGCGGAAGGAAGGCCCGGCAGGGCAAACCTGGGAGCACACGGACCTCACCCCTGGGGTGACCTCTCCCCCCGCCCCTTTCCTCCCCGGAGACATCTAGGCCCCAGGTGTGGTGCAGCTCCAGGCCCAGGGAAGCGGCAGAACCGGGAGGGCGAGGCCAGGACCAGCTGCAAGGACTAAGGACCCCCGCTCTGCCGCTGGCCCATCAGGGGAGCCCCTGACGCTGAGAGGACACACCTGGGGGACTGACGCATGTTCTGCGGAGACCCTCCCCGGAGACCTCCCCCGGGATCCCCCTGCAGGACAGCGATGCAGCCCAGAGACCAAGGCCGCAGGCGCCAGTCCCTCCCCTCCCTTCTCCCCCCACTTCTCTCCCCCCAGGCGGGCGCCTCCTGAACTCTGAGGCAGCTGGCCCCAGGCCGATCCCCCGAACCTGCCCCCAAGCCCCCTTTCCTCTGACCTCCCAGTGAGCTCCGGCAGCCCCGCCTGGGCTCTCCTGTGGCCGCCCCCTCTGTGCCGAGCCCTCCCTGGTTTCACTGTCCCAGCCTCAGAGCACAGACCCTCATGGTCATGTGGACCCATGTTGTGAAACCTTCCTACTCGGGGCCGGGCCCTGTCCAGTGATAAAGAGGCTCCAGAACACGCTGAGCTCCACCCGGCCAGCTCCACAAACAGCGCCGCTAAGGCAGACGCCGCTGGCACCGCCCTGCTGGCGACTCCCGGGACGCCGCAAAGAAGGGGCCAGGGAGGTGGGGCAAGCAGAACCACCTGGCTAGAGAGGCAGCTTTCTCCAGCGCAGGGTCCGGCACCAGCGACATTCTTCTGCCGAGCCCTCCCCAAGCCTGGCCAGCCAGCGGCACCAAGTCTGAGTCCCTCCAGCCTGTCCAGCGCCTCTCGCCCCACCTTGCGGATCCTGGAACCCCTGGCCGCCCCACTCGAGCCCTGACCTGGCCCTCCTGCTGTGGCTGTGCCTCATCGGCGCTGGCCTCGGCTCGTGCTGCGGACTCTGTCTAGGCTTCGGCCGTACGATTCCATGATATGTCACCCATGCTGCACTGTGTGCACCACCCAGAGTCAGGTCTCCCCCCATCAGCACTCATCCCCCTTTACCCTGTCCTGTCTCCCCCACCCCCACCCCTCTGGTCGTCACCATGAAACCTCTTGAAAGCCCACAGCTGCAAAGAAGCACTGCCCTTGGCGTGTCCTGTTCCTCTTGCTGAGTGGCTCCAAACGTGGCCACTTATAAGGCACCCACACAGCTGAGCACCGAGAAAACAACGTGATTAAAGTGGGCAGAGCCCCAACAGGCACTTCTCCGAAGAGGACATGCAGCTGGCCAAAGACACTCCAACGGATGCTCTGCATGACCACCAATGCTCAGAGAAATACACATTAAAACCGCAAAGAGACCGCAGTGAGGTGCCACCTCACACCTTTCAGAACGGCTGTGGTCAACAACTCCACAAACACGCCGGCCAGAACCTGGAGCAGGGCAGGCCCGGTGCGTGGCAGGCGGGATGCAGACCGGCGCAGCCGCTGTGGGAGCCAGCACGGCGGTTCCTCAGTTACAGACAGGACTGCCGCACCACCTCGCAATGCCATCACTGGGTGTTTGTCCAAAGACGTACAAGATCCCAACTCAGAAAGATGCATGCACCCCACGTTCACTGCAGCGTCACTCACAACAGCCACGCCAGGAAGCAGCCCAGGTGCCGTGGGCAGATGCGTGGGCGAGACGGCTGGGGTGCGTCTGGACAGCGACACACCCAGCCATCAAAAAGCGAAATCTTTCCACTTACAGCAACACGGGTGGACCTGGAGGGCATTACGCCTTGCGATGGAACTCCCAAATACCACATGACTTCGCCTCTGTGTGGAACCTCGTGAATGGACAGACAGAATCGCACGGATGCGAGAACAGGCCCACGGCTGCCGGGGGTGGGGCGGGTGGGAAGGGGGAAGGGGCTGGGAGGCACAGACGGGCTGTGACAGCGCTCACGGGCATGAGCGGTGCGGCGCAGGGAATGAGGACCACCGGAACGCCCACGGTGGTGCCAGAGGGGCGCTGGGCTTATCGGGGGTTGCTTTTTAAGTTACATTAAGTTACAGAAACGTGATCACTGGACTGTACAGTCACAGTTAATAAAACTCTTTGTGAACTGTGATTGGAAAATAGTTTTTAGAAATACAGTAACAAAATTAGACAAGTACGTTGGAAATAAAACTGCCACACAGGCTTCGAATGTGGACACTCCCGACCGTTCTCACGGCGCTGCAGACGCAGCCCCCACGGGGGGCAGCAGGCTCCGCAGAGCGGGGCGGGGCGCTCTGTCCGGAGGGCGGGGCTCCCCGTCCTCGCCCACTCTCTCAGCCGCACACGCCCACCAGCTGCAACCCTGACAACTCTCATCACGATATCTCATGCGCAGAACGCCTGCCCCAAATTGGCCAATGGCGACGTCTTCCCAGTAAAAACTGGGGTTCAGAGAGCCTGGTTATTCCTCTCTCTGGTTCGCTCAAGCTGGGAGCCATCGGGACAACCCCGCACAAGTGCAGGCCGGAGGCGCGCAGAGGGAAGACCCCGGGCAGCCCCGGACCGAGGCCCGGACGCTGTGGTGGAGGCAGCAGGGCCTCGCGGCTCCAGGGCTCCTGGGCTCCTGGCCCAGCTCTGCTAGGAACTCCCAATGTAACTAATTCCTCGTTTTACTTCTGGTTTCCTCGTTCATCTAAGGTCAAGGTTGCCAACAGGGGCTTATGATGATTTTCAGGTCCAATGCTCACCGAGCCGTACAAATAGACCCCAGCACGTTTCTTTTCCATGTGATTAGAGTTCTGTCAACTGAATGTGATAACCCTGACACAACAAACGACCCGAGGCCCATCAACAGTCACCCTCCAACCGCCCCATCTTGTGAGGAACCGAGTCCCTCCCCCATCACCTGCCACCACAGCGCCCAGCACTCTGCGACCTCTTAGAGCCCCGCTGTCCTCAGAGCGTCCTGCTTTCCAAAGCCCAGCACTGCCACCAAAGTGACCCTCTGGCCCAGAGAAACGGGCTGAGTGACTCCCCTGCAGGGCAGGCGGCTCCGAGGAGCCTTCACGGCCTCACAGCTTTCGTCGATCTGAGCGCGCAGCGCCAGTTCTGAGACTAGGCGGCCGCTCCACGTCAGCACTGGAGGACTGCGCCCCCCGTCCCCGCCACGTTCAGACACACGCAGCCGCAGAGCGCACCCCGACCGCTGCAGGTGCGCACACAGCCGGCCGCCGGGGGTGCCCCGTCCGCAGCGGGTCTGGGCGGCTCACGTCAGCCCAACGACTGGAACAGAAGTGGCTGTCGGCCCCCAGCACATGCTGTACAGGCCGCTGGCACTTCTCACAGCACCTGGCACCTCTCCCACCAGAGAGACCGTGAGCCCCGTGGGACATGGTGGAGACAGGTCCGGCTGTCGCCACGGCCCAGCTACGCCCCGCGTCCCTGCCAGGCCCTCCAAGGTGCCGGGTTGCGGTCTGGATGCGTTGGCTCCGTGAGGTCCAGGTGACGGCTGTCTCGGCTGACCTCGCGTGGGTGGCACAGAACCCCCAGCTGGGCCTGGTCCATCCAGAGCGCTGTGAGAACGCCGCGTTCTGGGGCGTCTCCTACACGGCAGACGGACAGCGCCCTTCCGCCCTGCCAGCCCCTCGGAGCAGGGAGTGTGCCGCGCCCCTCGGCACAGCACCTGGCACTTCGCCAGGCCTTGCGACTTTTCCGTGAACCCACCTCTAGCAGAACAAATTATCTGAAAGATCTCACATGCTAACAGAATCTTCTAAAATGGCATACCGAGTTAAACAGTCTCTCAGAAATTCCCGTCCACCTGCAACGTGACCTTAAGACGAGGCCACACTGGGTTGGAAGGGCCCCCATCCCACGGCTGGCGCCCGAGGAAAAGCCACGTGACAGCGGAGGCCGAGGCTGCAGTGACGCAGCCGAGCCACGTGAGGCCGAGGGCTGCCCGGAGCAGCAGGAGCTGGGAGCAGCGAGGAAGGGGTCACACCCAGGGTGCTCAGGGAGCACCCCTCGGGTGGGCACTGCTACTTCCGGAACCTTCCGCGGGTCACAGGAAACCGACACAGGCCTGGAGCCCTGGAGGGGCAGGGCCTGACGAGGCTCCTCCCTCTCGGGCACGCAGCTGCTTCTCGGCCACCTCGGACCCGGTCCGGCGGCCGCCCCCAGGGGAGGCCTGCTCTGGGCCCCAGAGAGGCGGCGCAGACCGGGGTTTCTCTCCGGTCGCGCCCAAAGGCGCCAGTGGAACGGACTGGCCTTCGGGTGGAGAAGGAGCCCCGCGCCCGGCCGCCCCTCACCTCCGCAGCCTCTCGGGCGGGCGCCCGCCCCACCGCCCGCGCTCACCTGGGGCAGGACGACGGTGCGCAGCTGCTCGCGCGTGAAGTAGGGGGCGTAGGCCTCCAGGTGGGTCAGCAGCACCAGGCGCACGTGCTCCTCGTGCACCTCGAACAGCCGCAGCAGCACGGGCACCACGCGTGCCCGGAACAGGGCCGGCGACAGCAGGCACGGGGTCCCTCCGGGCGCCCCGTCTGTCCGGGGCCCAGGCGGGCAGAGGAAAGAACAGACACGTTTCAGTGCGGGAGCGCCACCCCCTCCGGCCTCCCTGAAATCTCAGGCCCACACCCAAGGGCAGCCACGCTCCCGCGGCCCCAGACTCCGCGATGCTGAGTCATAAAGGCTCTCTACCTCACAGAAGTGTTTTCAAAAACACCATCACTCTTCATGGTCTCCAAGAAAAGCTTACATTTAAGTAGAATCCCGAGTCAATAACTTGTTACACATTTGTGCCTAATCAGTGGACGTTAGGCTGAGGCTGTTGCGATTTTATTTGCAGACCCAGGAGGTGCGGGCCACCCTCTCTGCCCCGCGGTTGTGGGGCGGATCCTTTACACCAGATGACACCTCTGCCCGCACAGTCCCGGCACACAGGCAAAGTTTTAAAGGCCTCCCGGGTGACTCAGAGGTAACCCCCGCCCCCAGACGGACTGAGGAATCGGACGAAGAGCTCTAGAGCAAAGTTCGGGGCTGAAGGGGATGACGTCCAAGCAGAGCAAGAGGGAGTACCGGTGGAACAGTCGCCCGGAACGCTGCCTGGCTGGACTGAGACTGTCTCGGGGCAGAAGCTCTGAGAGCAGGGCTCTCCCCAACTCAAACTCCGGTCACATCAGCGCTGTGCCCTCTGACCCGAGGAGGTAACCGTCTGCGGTGCTTGGAGTCTCAGGTTCAAAGTCACAGCCTCATCTCACACTCAGAACAAAACCCAAGGCCCCAGGAGTGATCTTAGTGCTTTCCCATCGTTCCACTGAAGACAGAAACAAGCAACTGCTTCCGGGTCAGCAGGTGCCGGCCTCCGAGATTCACTGCAAGCGTCCAAGTTCCCCGAAGACGCAGCCTCCCGTGCTCTCTGTGCGGCAGCCCCGTGAGCACGTGCACACGCGTGCCGCCCTGCCAAATGCAGCAAGTCCGACCCCCAGGACGCCGACACGGCCATGCCGTGGGCTCCGGTATGCAGGCTTGAGCCCCAGGTTTCGGGGCCACCACACTTCAACTGCACCACGCAGCCCTCTCTCCCTCTGCTGCCACGCGGGCCAGTAATCCCAAACCCCGCGACACGCAACAGCTCAAAAAACAGTGCACCTTTTTTGGGGCCGAGCAGGTGGGGAAGGAAACTCCGAACAGCCACCGGCTCCGCGAACACCAGCTGGTTGAGCAGCAGGGGCACCAGCCGGGCGGCGACCAGCTCCTCGGGCAGGCAGCTGACTCTGTCCAGCAGAAACCTGCGGGCAGGGAAGAGAGTCGGGGCTGGTCGTGACACAGGCCAGCTCACGCTCGTGCTCCCGACACCCGAGGCCTGCCTCCCACTCCATCCGAGTGGCATCTGGTAAGGAAGCCGGGAAGGTGAGAAGGCAGGAGGCGGCCAGGCGGTCGTCACCACACCGTCACCCTCAGCACCGGCGGCTGCGTCCCTCCCGCCACAGCCCGGGGCCTGCTGGTCAGTGAACGGCATCCCGGTGTAAAAGACACAGCTACCGGATTGTCCGAACTTTCCACAGCACTCAGAACACAGGCTTTTGTCACTAGACTTACTCAACAAAAACAGCCCTGTAAAACTGCTCGGCGATGAGGCCGCAGCTGTGAGGCGTTAACGGCAACACCCCCGCCGACCCGCTGCCCTCGGCAGATGACCCGCCCCTGCTCACAAACAGGTCGGCCCAGGGTGCGAGGGCCTCTCACTTCAGGCCACCCCTCCCAGCCACTGCCCACCACGCCCTTCCCCTCCAGGACCACGGACAGTCCCCAGCGTGCCCGCAGCTCCCACTGCCCCTCCTCTCCTCTGGCCCCGCCCCTCCCAGCCCCAAGACACCACCTGGACCCCGCCCCTCCCTGGACCACGCTGCTGGCCCCTGCTCAGACCCCGCAGGGGAGGTTTCACCCAGCGTCTACCCTCTTGCCTCGCTCTCCGGGGAGGACCAGCCTCCCGTGCGGTGTGGTCCTTTGTCTCCCACCTCAGCCGCTCCCTGCCCACCTGCCCTTACAAGGGCAGCTCCCAGGTCACAGTGTGGGCCCACCGTCTGTCCTTGCCCCCACTCTCTGGGAGGACCTCACAGAGTAGAGGCAGTGAACCCTAACAGTCACTTCTAGCTCATCAGGGTAAGGCCACTCCTGAGAGTCAACCCCTTCAGCCAAGAGCCTGGGCTCATGTCCTCTGAAGGCCCCAGGCCCCTGACCGCCCAACCCACCCTTTCCCCTGCACGTTCCATCCTCTGCCCGAAGCCTAATTCATCTGGTGACAGCCACCACGGCTGGCCACTGCATCTGCTGGGTCCGCCTCATCTCCGCATCTGGACTCCCTCGGGCCGGGTCAGCCTGCTGTCGGGTCTGCGTCTGACGCGAGGTGGGCCTGTACCTCGTCCCCGGGACACGGGCCCCTCCACCGCCTGTGTCCCTGTGGACGGCGTCGGGGCCTGAAGCCCGTGCGCACGTGCCTCTCGCCGCCACGGACAAGGGCGCCCTCCCCTCGCCCTCCTGGTCCCGGAGTCTGTCCTCCAGCAGGACGCAGGGGCCGTCCTCTGGGCGCCAGACCCGCGGCAGCTCTGCCGGGGCGCTGCCGCCTCTGTGCCTGGAGCCCTCCCTCCCCTGCCCCGCCCCGCCCACCTCGCACTCACTGACGCCCCCTCGAGTTCCCTCCTCAGTGGCCCCAGGCCTGCCCGTCTCTCTCCCTCCGCGTCCCTCCGCGTCCCTCCCTCCCGGAGCGCTGCGCCCAGGGCCCTGCAGGAAGCCCCGCGGGGGTGTTCAGTAAACCTCCGCAGCGCGCCACAGGTCTGTCCGGGTCACCCGAGGGTTTCAAGGACTCCGGCCACGCTACTGAATTTTAAGGTGTTAGCTTTCTGAACTTACTTAAAGAATTCAGTTTTTTCCTCTTCACTCTTCAACGTTAAACTTTTCAAGAAATTCACAACTTCTAGAAAATCATTCCTAAATGCCGAAAAGAAAAAACAGGCAGGACAGCAGATCAGAAGCCTGCTAACCGCAGCCGCGACCCAGACTGCACTGCGGGCACGTCAGCGTCGGCGGGGGGCTCCTCCCACCCGGCGAGCAGGGTCTGCTGGGACTGAGGGGCCCGCAGCGTGTCCAACGTTAAGACTGTCACAGGGGCATGTGAAGGGGATGTATGTGTAAGCACACATGCGTGTGCACAGAGGCTAACAGTTTGTGATTTTAATAATCATAACCGTCCGAACGGTTCTGCTGTAATGGGGTGTGGCCACATGAGGCTCGGGGAGAAATGGTCATCGTCACCCAACAGTTGTTGATTCTCAAGTCCTTTGTGCAAACGGAAACTATTGGGGAGTCACGGGGATCTTCTTGCTTCTCCTGCTCTACGCCATGGTCCCTTTTCCCTCCCGGCAGGGCACAGGGTGCGGGGTGGTCAGCAACCTGCAGGGCCACCGAGCCAAGGCTGCGGACTGCCCTCCGGGGAGGGGCCCGGGGAGCGAAGCTGGGCCCCCAGCAGCACAGCTGCCCCCCGCCCCGGGGTCCGCATCCTGCACTTTCCCCCGTTTCCTGCTGGCTCAGCAGCAGAGAGGGAGCCCACACGTCTTAACTCGGGTCTCACCAGACTGGCTCGGTCGGCACCCCCCACCCCGCCCGCTCTCTGGCTGGGCCCTTCCCCTGCGGGGGAAACAGGGGCTTCGGGAAGGGGCGCCCTCTCTCCTCTGCGCCCAGAGCACTCTCGTCACACTGTGACCAGAGTGTCCAGTTACGGCACTGGCGGTCTCCACAGAGACCTTGTGTCAGGGGAGTAAAGTGTCGCTGGGAGTCACCCACGGCCGCAGCCGCCCCTTGGGTGAGACTCTAGTGAGGCAAAGGTTTGGAACAGCTTCCTGGAAACAAAGGACAGACAAAGCCCCATCACTGCCTGTTCAATGAGACCACCCACCCCCCAGGCGCAGCCTGGAGGTCACCCTGCCTCCAGGGGAACACCAGCTTTCCCTTCGCTCCCGTTTTTCTTGGGCCCTCTGACCGCAAACAAGAAGTTTAGGTTTCAAAATGGACACAGGGTTGGCCCTGCTAACAAAGGCCACGAGCGTGGAGTGAACCTGGCCGGACGGCGCGGCTGTAAGGAGCCTGGGGCCGCACAACTGAGCTTGGGAGCGGTGGCCGTCGGTCCCCGCGCCCAGGCCCGCGGCTCGGCTGTCCCCGCGCGTCCCGCTAAGCTCAGAAACCAGGCTTCCGCCTGCAGAAGAGGAAGCTCACTCCCCCCCAACGAGAAGACTCCAGCAGCAAACCCACCCGGTGGTCAGTGGCGGCAGGAAGGAGCGGCCTGTTGACTGACCTTCTCCACTAGTGCACCTACGCCCGGCCCGCTCGCTCCTGCGCATCGGAACCCCTGACGGGGACGAGGGTTTCTAAGCCTCCTGCCCCAGACGGGTGGGCGCTGAGAGGCAGCCCCACTTCCGTTTCCCACGCGGGCCCACGCAGGCTCTCCCGACCCACAAGGACGGGCGCCCCCCGCCCCGCCCCGCCCTCACCTGAAGAAGCCGTGGCACAGGAGGGTGCGCAGCGCGGGCCGGCGCTGCGGGACGGGGTGCAGCAGGGCCGAGTGCAGCGTCTGCCGGAAGCTGCGGAGAGCGTCGGCTGAAACTGAAATCCAGAGCTACAGTTAGTTCCCAAGGCTTCCGCCTCCTCTCGGCCTCGCTAGCTGCAGACTGACGGGAGCAAGAACCGACCTGTAAAAGCCCAAACAGACAGAGGCCTGGCTGTGGGAAACAGCTTCCGGTCCTTAAGCCCAGCTCCCGGGCAGGTGCAGGAACCTGCCGCCCACCCGCCCAGGGCAGGGCCCACCCACCGGCCTCCCCTGCCAGGCCCTCGTCTCCTGATTGTCACTGACTCGGCTGGGGACTGGAGAGGCCACACGGGCAGGTTACTTGAAGGATGATATTCTCAATGTCCCAAGGACGGCATGGAACTGCCTCTATTCTAGACATGTGGGGAGCAGGGGTCCCCGCCTGCAGGGGTCCTGCCCACAGGGGCCTGCCAGGGCCTCAGGGCTCACTCTGAGCCCCCTCTGAGGACTGAGGCTGGGACACCTGACAGCTGACCCCCGAGCGTGCCTGGTGCAGAGACTGGGGCGGGGCCATGCAAAGCTGCGGCAGCGGGGGCGCAGGCCGGTGGGGGCCGGCGGGCGTGTGGCCGGGACGCCTAGCGGGCAGCACTGAAGGCCCGAGTGGCTGCAGGACGGCGACACCGGCTGCTGCGGGGCCCCTAGAGGGCTCGGAGGAGAAACAGTCTGGGCTCTGAGGGGCGACCACTGGGATGCGTACGTTACAGCAAGATGAAACCACTCAGGGGGGTCTGAGAGAGTAAGATAAGAAGGTCAAGTTCGACCTGGAAGTGGGTGGCAAGGTGCCTGACTGCCACAGGTGACAGAGTCCCCGGGCGCGCGCTTGCTCCCCGGCTGCCACAGGCAGCCCTCCGACAGTCACTCACCGCACCAACTAACAAGGCGGTGACGTGGGGCTGGCAGCTGGGGCTCAAGGGCTTCCCGCCGCAGCACAGAAACCCCGGCTCCCCCCTCGCCGCCATTCAGATCTGCCCGCCCGGGGGGCCCCGGCAGGAGGCTGGGTCCTCACTGCAGTGGGGTCTGCAGGCCCCGAGCCTGCGGGCCAGGCGTGGGTGGGCCAGGCTGTGGGCGGGCCCCACTTGTCCTGTGGGCGCGGCGCTCGAACGCCACTCACCCTGTCCACTGAGGGCCGTGAGCAGCCTCTCCGCCAGCTTCCCGAACGCGTAGGCGTCCCGTGCGTGTCCGTGGGCCTCGGGCAGGGCCGTGAACTCCGGAGCCTGGAAGCAGGAGAGGCCGTCAGCGCGGGGCACTTGGCCACAGGCGCCCTCACTCCGATTTACCGGCTCTTGCTGTCTGTGGCCACAGAACACTGACAGCAACCGAGTGAACGGCGCATCGTCATCGTGGTCACACGCGTAAGTGCACGCGGAACAGAGACGAAGGTCTCACAGGGCAGTGCTAAACTCCACCACCCACGATGCCCGGTGACGTTCTGTCTCTCTTTTCCCTCCAAGTGCCGTCAGAACCCTTAGACTGGTTCGAATCCCCACGGTCGTCAGTTGGAAAGGCGCCGGCGGGCGCACCCGATGCATCTCCAACCCACGCCGCTCCTGGCTGGCCGTGTCCCTGGGGCCGCCTGGCAGTCACAGCGGTTGTAAGGCGCGTTTTAAGGGAGCAGCTGCTCTCAGCTTTCCAGGCAAATGCAGCATCTTTGCCAGCAGCACCACAGATGGGGCGTCACTCGCTCTGTGTGGGTCTCGGGGTCCCACTCACAGCCAGACTGGCGGAGCCCCTACGCCCCGGGTTCCAGTGAAGGGCGCACACCACGAACTGGGGGAAGCGCCACGCTGTCACACGGAGTTCCCGCTCCGTCCCGTCACACTTCCCTTTCGGCTGCAGTGATGCCCCACGTCCTCTGTGTCAGAGGCAGGTGCGCCCCGCACACCCCCAGGGCCCACCCGACACCCAGTGTGGTTATTCCGGGAGGACGGACGGTGTCCCTGTGCCCCGGTCCCCGGGACCGCTCTGTGAGTGCCGGTTTCTGTCTCTCCACCCCCGCCCCCTGCCCCCGCCCCCCCGCCTGTTCTCTGCATCTGTGCGTCTGTTTCTGCTTTGTTCCTCCGCTGATTCTGTTCTTTAGATTCCACAGGACTGAGGTCCCTCCGCTTTTAAACGATGTCACAGGTGTCTGTCTATTCGACCAAACGTCAGCTGAACGTCAAGAAAAGGTTCCTTGCAGCGATGAGTCTCAGAAGCCTCCAGGGCCAGAGGAACTGGGGGGCCTCTCTGACCCAGCACAGGACGAGGGGCAGGGCGTGGTTTTCCATCTCACACTCGGTTACACAGACAATGACGTGCGTCATCTTACCGTCTCTTCGGGAGGGACACACGCCGGGTCTCTGACGGACTGGATGCTCCTCAGGAACTGGGGAGAGGAACAGAGTGAGGGAAGGGCCCGCTCTGATGTTTGCTGAGCTGACCTCTGCCAGCGAGTCACAAGAGCAACGAGCAATGGAGATGCCGCCAGGAAGCATCCCGCCACGGTCACACGCCACACCGCCTCCACACATCCCACCACGGCCACACGCCACACCACCTCCACGCATCCCACCACGGCCACACGCCACACCACCTCCACGCATCCCACCACGGCCACACGCCACACCGCCTCCACGCATCCCACCACAATCACATGCCACACCGCCTCCACGCATCCCACCATGGCCACATGCCACACTACAGCCACACATCAAGTACGTGAATTTAAAACCTTCCTAACACAAAGTAAAGGCAGGCCTGGCACAGTGCAAGGCTTCAGAGAGAGGTTAAGTGTCGGTCCCCCCCACCCCCCCCGCGCCTGGCTGGATAGACCTCCTCGCTGTCCAAAGGCACCTGGGCTTCCGACTTCCTCCGTGGGAATTCGGCCCCCTCCCTCCCACGCGCACGGACATGAACATGAACGAGCGGAGGGCTCCCCTGGCAGAGGGCCAGTCCACACCGACCTCACTGCATCAGGTCGGTCTCAAGGCAGCTGCCCCAGGAGCCGCCGAGCCAAAGCCCACATCCGTACCGCTTTCACTGAAACCAAGGCTGTCTTCCGAGAGCGCACACGTCCCAAACACCATCGGGGCACTAGGAATATGCAGTGAGCGCAGCCACCCCCCCCACCTCCATCCTGCAGGGGGGCACAGCCCAGCACGGAAACCGAGTTTCAGCAGCACGCGCCCAGGGTGTGGCAGGGATGCGGGAGGGCTTCGGGAGGGCAGGAGGCTAGTCTTTGACTTGGGCTCCTCTGCCGTTTCCCAGCGACAGGGCCACACCGGGGGGAAGGAACCCCATACGCCCAAGGCCTTGCGAGCCGGTGGAGCAGGACCACAGGGTGGGGCTCAGCAAGTGCGAGCCAGCAGCCCGCGGAGCCCAGGGAGGGCTGGGGAGAAGACGGGCCCACCTGCCTCGGGGGGGAGGGTGTGGAGTGTGACCCACAGAGAACCCACGCCAGAGCCTAAGGCGACTTGAGGGGAGCCCGAGAGCGACAGCGGAAAGAGGTGGTCAGAGGAGCGTTTCCATGGTGACAAACCGCAGGCCACGCCAGTGATGGATGGGGGGGGGAGCGCATGTGAGAACGGGGCGGGGCTTCGAGGCCTCTGGCGGCGCGGTGGGTGTGTTTCCTTGTCGCGGAGAGCGAGTGTTGTGGCAATGGGCGCCGTGGGGGAAACGAAGAGCAGGCGGAGCACGGAGGTCCCGAGTTCTGTCTGACAGAACTGCGTGAAGGGCCCGGCGGCAGCCACGCCGCGACGGGTGAGGGGCGGGGAGACTTAAGCGCACGCGTCCTACTTCCAGGCCTTGGGACAGAATGGGACAGAATCCGGACGACTCGGACGGCTGTGCAGCGAACACTTCCCGAGTCCCCAACGCGCACCTGGCACACTCCGGGCGGAGCTCCGGGCATACGCCGGGTAAAGGAGCCGGACGCGCACGGGGCGTTTCAGTGCCCGACGTGACGTGGCGTCATCGGCATGGGAGCAGCGAGAGGGGCTCTGAACTGAAAAGCGGACCGACTTTGTGCCTCTCAGCCAGCAAATGAGGACAACAGGGTAAACGGCCCCGCGCCCTCGGGAGAATCAACCCCGCAGTTGCAGGAAGATGAGCACCGACAGAAGAGTTGCGTTTCCAAAGCTGGGGTCGCCCCAGCACCGCGGGGAAGGCCCAGTGAGCCCCGCACGGCTTACCTCCGGGGTGGCCTGGGGCACCTGGCAGACGGTCTCCATCCCTCCCAGCTTCCAGTGCCCGTCCTCGCTCACGAACACCGATGACACGCAGACGTTGTTGTGTGTTAGATGTCCCTGGAAAAAACGGACAGGGAGAAGTCCGCCACCCCAGCTTTTAAAGGCGAGGTTTTAGAAAACCAAACGCTGATCACCAAACGAGAGGCCTGGCGAGTCCTCCCACCGCGGCACACCACGCCAAGTCCGACGCTGGGGAGCACAAGCTGGGGGAGCCCAAGGCGCCGCTCCAGCCCGGCGCTTGGAGAGTGGGGACGCCACCGGAAGGCAGCTGTCACCCCCGCCCAGTAAGGCCGCTCACCGCACACCCTGTGCCTCCGGGTCCGGAAGCAGAAATTCACAGACCTTTGGAGCCTATCCATTTGCTTCCAGCCTTTAACCCCATGGAGGGCACAACTGATCTGAGCAATACAAGCAAACTTTTCTTAAATACCGTTACATATATCAGGTGCATGCGTGTTCGTATGTCTGTTAAGCCATAACGTTCAAGCTGGTCCTGACCTTGAACCTATGCACCCAGTACACGTAACAATACTCTGGAGAAGAGTTTGTACCTCTCGGATCAGCCGCGACCTCCGCTGGGTTGGAGACCACGTTCCTCTAGGTTCCCGCAGCTCCCCGAGCTACTCTCATCTCCGCTCCTTCTCACCTACTTTCCGGTGCGACCTCAGGCCCACGCCCCTGGAATCTCGCCCTGGCAGGCACTGAACACACTCTGCCCAACGAGAGGGGGCTGGCGGGGAGGCGACCAGAAATCACAGACCAGGGCAGCAAGGCTGAAAACTGGAGCAGCTGTCAGCTCAGCGAGAGGAAGAAGAGAACCAGGCAGACGTGCGGGTCTTATTCTCCAAACTCGCAGTCGAGCCGGCAGACGAGGGCGTTTTCAGTGTTTTACCAGCGGAGCAAACGTGTGCCCGTTTTCCACACGGCACTGCAGGGCGAGTCTATGCTGACACTGTGGGGTGAGTCTACGCTGAGGGGGTGTGGGACGGCGCGGGAGGCACCCACTCCGGGGAAAGCGGCAGCAGGTCGGTGCTCAGAGGCCCGCCTGGCCGCACACGGACCCCCGGACCAGCGGCCGAGCCCTGGCCCAGCCGGGACGGCCGCCTGCCAGTGCGGGTGCCGGCCCCTCCGGTGCGCCGCACCGTCCGCCTTCTCACTGCGTGGGTGTGCCTTCTCCGTCAAAGGCAGCGTCCCCCACAGTGAAGCACCGTTAATTCTCCCACGTGCACCTCAGACACTTGTGAGAGAGAATAGATCCAAAGTGATGGTTAGAGAGTTTATCTCCCATTAATAGAAAAATCTTTAAAAACACTCATTCGCTCAAGTGGAATGCCAGTGTTTCCAACCTCTCGCTGGTGCTCCGCCCTCGGGCCGCCACAGCCCCACTGCGGAGCGTGAGCCCCTCTGCGCAACGCGCTCCCTCACCCCGCCCGGCCACGGCCCAGGGGGACACAGGGAGGGCCCCTTTGTCCCCAGTGGCAAGCGTCCACGGGACCGAGAGGGGCTCTCAGTGGTACCTCCTGCTCAAAGGGGAAGAGATGGGTAAAACTGCCTCTTTCTAACAATCATTCCTTCAAAATCACAAACGAAGCTCCCGGAAAAGAGGCACTCTGGTCCACAGCAGTGCCGACGCTCACCTCTGTCCCTGTAACAAGTGTCGGCTGCGGCTGCGCTCACCTCCGTCTCTACGTGCAGCCTCGTGTAAACTGAAATAAAGCCTCTGACTAGCTGCCCCGACTCCTCAGACCATCCCCCCTGGTGGGGGGGAGCTTTCCAGTGAGAACGGGAACTTTCAGCTTCTGTACGCGGCATAGTTTACAGCCCCCCACCCCCGGCTCCTGTGCCCGGGCACTCACTCTGTCGTGCAGGAAGATCAGAGCCAGCAGGATGTCGTAGATGCCGGCGCAGACCTCAGCGGAGGACAGCGTCGCCAAGGCCACCTCCAGAGGCTGCACCCGCTCAGTGACCAGGTGAATGCCGTCCGCCTCCACCGAGCAGGACAGGAACCTCAGCAAGCACGGGTGACGCAGGGTCTTCAAGTGCTTCCAAACAAACACAAGCGCCCCAAGTTAATGCCTCAAAACCACACTCACCCCAGTGTCGCGTACGTCCCGGGAGAAGTCAGGACACGTAAACCTGCACTCAAGGTCCCTTCCAGAACCCCCTTCCCCAGCTACCCCCCAAATTCCCAGCAAGGCAAAGGAGACTCTGGCTGGCCAACACCACCGGGCCGACCGGCCCCACCAGGGCCAGTGGTGGGGGGGAGCTCGGCAGCTGGAGCACCCGGTGGCTGCTGGGAACTCCACACCAAGCGCCCAGACCGCTACGGACAGCGCTGCAAAGTGAGCGGGAGCACGCAGGCTTCGGGCGTGGGTCAACCTTGGGGGAAGAGACACCCCGCGGGGAGTCTCCTTCACCGCTGCCTCCAGGAGAAAGTCCTCACTCGGTCGGCTCTTCTGTCCCAGGGCCCATCGCTGTCCCCTGGGCCTGTGCTCCTTCCAGAGCTCGGGGCTGCACAGAAGTCGGGGGGAAGCCACCTGGCTCCGTGCGGGCGAGAAACGCCGTCTGCCAGCGCCCACCTGATTAATGAGGGAGCTTCCTTTCTCGTGGTTACTTTTTAACCCTGCGTGCCCAGACAGCCTTGGTCCGAAGGGACTCCTGGTTTGTTCCCCACGTGGAGAAGGACTCACTGCCGAGCCAGAGCTGGATCGGGCTCATGGCTCCGCTCCGGCACAGCCACGCCTGAACTCTGCGCGTGGACTCGCGGGGGAGGCTCGCGGCAGCAAAGGCGACCGCAGCCTTTCTCAATTCCAGCTTCTGCCGCTGCAGAGAACGGAGCGAGCGGCCAGGTGCGCGCGCCGCCTGTGACGCGGGGGCTCCTCTGGGAGTGTCCACGGAAGACACAGCTCTGGTTCCGGGGCAGACCGGTGGCTAAGCCTGAGTGGTGGCCCCTTGGAAGTGCCCGTCCCAAGGCTCTGAACACCTGCTAGGCCCCATCACCGTGCCCGTGGGGTCTGTGGAGGAGCAGCCTGAGCAAGGCCCTCTCCCGGGGCTGCACTGCGTGACCGGGCAGGAGCGGCCGGCCCACGCCGAGTGGATACCTAGTGCTGACCGCAAGAGAGGCCTGCTTCTCGGGGCCCGTTATGCCTCGGGTGTGCAGCGGGTTACGCCGAGCGGCTTGGCTGTTCGTGACCGCTCCCCCTGACTGGCTATTTCCCTTTGAAAACTACCCACAGCGGGGCCCGTATCTGCAACCCGGATTCACTGGCAGGTTCTCAGGTGGGGAGACAGCCAGCGCTTCAGGCTACCCAAGAAACAACACGAAACCAAGGGCCTCAGCTAGAGAGCGAGACGCTGCAGGGAGAAGCGTGCCTCCTCCCGGCCGCACGGGCGGACTCGCATTCTGTCTGTGCAGGCCGCCGCGCTGCGGAGCCTCAGGAAAAGAAAACCCAGGAGTTACGGTCCCTAGAATATGTCATTCGCAGGCCACCGTCCCCACGCTACGAAGATGCTGCCACCACTGCAGCACCGTGCCAAGCCAGGCGAACTCTCCTTGTCCCCAGCAGCCACGTCGTGTCCCCTCGCCTCCCTCTCACCGCGAAGTGGCAGCAGACGGGGAACGCCACCCCTCTGTGCTGTGTGACGTCGCTGACTGTCCCTGTGGCCCTGGACTGGGTCAGGCCGGCTGGGGTCCTCCCCGGAAGTCAGGACGACCAGGTTTTCAAAGGCCGTGAGTGCAAACACCACCCCGGGCCCCGTCTCCCTGCATTCACTTAGTATTTCCGCAGTAAAAAGCACTGGCGGTGCCGGGGTCGCCCCCACGGACCTGGGCGGCCTTGTTGACCTTGTCCTCGTTCTCCCGCTTGCACACGAAGACCGACGCCACGCGGCCATCCCGCAGCTCGGCGGGGAACACGGCAAGCCCGGAGGGCAGGGTGACCGGGGGCCCCTTCAGTGCGCAGCTCTGCAGGGCGCTGTTCTCCGCTCCCATCCCTCGGGCGGGGCGGCGTGCGGCCCCTCCCCACAGCCACAGACCTGAAAGAAAACGGAGAACACAGTCGAACTTCAAGTCTCTGAACGCAAGGCGAGGCCCCAGGCGTGGCCCGGCCAGCCTGCCAGGGTCTGCCACGACCGAGGACACCTGGCAGTGGAGAGGCGAAGTCACAGGGAGGTGCCCGTGACGCCAGAGGTGAGCAGCGAGAGCTCCACACAGTGCGTGTGGCTGGCTGGTCCAGTCCACGCGGTGACCGCCCCCGACCCCAACCGGCCCCTGGGTGCTCAGGGTGGATGACGGGCACCTCGGCCTCGGGTCCCTCACGTTCCCTGAGCCACTCGCACAACCGCCTCGCAGGGGCAGAAACTCCATCAGGACTGAAACTTGCCCACATCTGCATGTGACTTACAAAGGCGACAACAGACTGTAGACCCTAACAACAACGAGAAACGCGGTAACAGGTGGGAGCTCAGACAGGCCAAGCAAAGCCTGGGGCGAGCTGGGACCGGAGACAGCTCACAGGATACGAGTGACAACAAGCGTACGAGAGGGTGGCCTCCAGCTCTCCCCGTCCTGCCGACACGGGGAAGATGCACAAGTGCACAATCTCAGTGCTGAACACAAACCCACACACGTGGGATCCTGGAAAACGCAACCGCTCTCGATGGCGCAGAGCCGACTGGGGCTTCGGGGCTTCCTGGCGTGGGCCGTCAGCGGCCGGGGAGGGCGAGGGGGGAAACCATTAAAAAGGCCACGTGTCTTGACAACGTGTGACGTGCACCTTTCTGAGGGGACCACAAGGAAAATGCGAGTGTCTGTGGGACTGTGGAGAAAGGAGCTGCGGTAACTCCCGTTCCGAGCAGGCGCGGCATCTGCCCAGCCTGTGACCACCCAGCCCCGCCCCACTGCGCAGGGAGGGGAGGGTCGGCACTCGGACCTCGCTTTCTTCTTGGACACAGCGAACAGGTCAGTTGCCTACCCAGAGCCGAAGGGCAGTCTCTGCACAGCAGGTGTCTCCCCGGGAATCTGACCGGCAGGTGTTTCTGACCACCGGCAGGTAAAGGGGTGCCACAGGGCTGGGTCAGGGCTGTGACCGGCCACAGCTGGGCGGAGGCGGGCCCTTGGCAAGCCCAGAGGAAGCCAGGGGCATCAGCAGCAGAGCTCCGGGTGTCTCCAGGGCGCATCCCTGCCCTCCAGCCCCACCAGCATCCCCCTGCCCCGGTGACCCCCGTGCACACAGGGGGGGCTGCAGGGACACTCGGGGAGCTCAGCGGGGCTGTGTTCTGTGACGCCGACGGCCATTTCCCAGGCACAAACCTCTGTCCCTCTCTCCACGCCTCCAGTCCGCCAAACCAGTTGGACGAGAGGAGTGAGTGTGACAAGTGTGGTTGGCAGCGTCTCTCTGAAGCTGGCCTAACTATCCTAGCCATAAAGGACTGCGTTCCGGAAAGTCAACGAGACGGTGAAAACCGGCCTGGCAGAAACTCAGGCTGTTTACTCAGTTTTAGTGAGTCCCCAGAGCAGGTAAGAGGGTCACCAGGACTTGGAGGCAGTGCTCGGGCTGAGCCTTTAGTCACCTCTGAACAGCGGAGGGCTTCCCGCTGGCGACACTGGGCCTTACGACATCCACTGACCTTTGACTTAATATTGTGAACTCCCTCACGAGATAGATAACAGCTTCGGGTTACGGAAGCCTTTTACCGAGGGGTTAAGACTGGTCATTTTTCTTAGCGGTGTGCCTTTCGGGTCTCAGGCCCTACGAGAACACGAGAAAGAGGCCATTTTCGGAAAACCTGGTTAACATCCACAGAAGGGCTGTCTCCTGTGCCCAGGGCAAACTTTACTGGGGGACATAAAAAGACGTGCTGCTGATTGCAGTTTGAAAATGTCTTCACAGCAGAAATTCCTGATTCTTCCCTTCACACGACTGTATCCTACGAGGCACTAAAACTGTTGCTATAAGCAGCGCTTTAAGTAATTGGGCTAAAATGGACTTACTGAAATGTAAGACCGATAAACAGTAACACTTGGATTTCCAAAATGCTCTTTCTTACTTTGAGGCGTATAGGGGAAAACCTGCAATCTTGTGGCTTTGAAACGAGTCACTAGAAGGTAGAAGGGGGACCCTGATGCCGGCTGGGAGAGCGGGTGGGTTGCAGGACCTTCGTCTCCAGCCCACCATGAACCGTTCCGGAGTTTCTGACTTGAACATGGTCTTGTGTTTAGAAATGTGTTCGCCCATGGCCCTCCACCTCTTGGCTTTCTTGGGCAGCACCCCAACTTTCTGGGCCTAGTCTGCGTCACCGGGCAACACCGTGCACTGAGAACCCCACCAACGGCTCTCTCTCTGCTCCGTCCACAGCAATTAGCCTCCGCGATCTTGGTCCCGATCATGGTTCCGGCTCCCGCGGGTTCCCGCATCTCCGAAGCGCCCAAGGCGAGCACGGTGCGTTCAAAGGTCGCCTGGAAGGCCTGGTGTCTCATTATCTGGTGATAACGCTCCTTGGCGTCCTTTGCTTTGGTTTGTTTCAGGTGTGTGTCCCCGCATGGAGCTCGGCCCGGCCCTGCCAGGGGACCACGACACATTATGGACCCAACAGAGTCTGACTTCAGCCGAGAGAGGGGCGCGGCGTAGGGCTGGTTGCACTCGAGCGCCAAGACCAGCGGTGACAGGGGTTCCGGCATTCAGGCCGCTCCTGCGTCCACGCGGTTTCCTACAGATGTTCCACCTTCATTCTAAGTACAAAGCAAGTCGCAGACAGGCCAGCAGCTGCTCCTCTGGAGCCGGGCCCCGGTCTAGCGTCCGGGATGAAGGCAGCGTTCAGGGAGGCGCGACACCGGGTCCCCCGGCTCAGTCGACACCGCCCACCCCGTCCGGCTCTGGGCCACAGACCACGGGGTCCTGCGGCAGCCGCTCAGGGGCACTCGGGGAGGAGCGGGGGGGCGGCAGTGTCGCTGGGCTGCCCCTCACCTGCCGCACTTGACTGCGAGGCCCGTCTCCGCGGCTTCCTTCCAGCGTCCGGCCGCCAGCGCCGCCCGGGGCTAGGTCCCCCCCAGCCCCGCGGAGAGGGCACCCGGCTGGCCGCGGGGGGCTGCGCGCAGGCGGCTGGCCGTGCTCAACCCGCGGCGGTGCCGCGCCGAGCTCGCCCCCCGAGCGCGGATCCGCGAGCGCGGCGCGCGCCCACCGCCCGCTCCCCGCCCCTCCCCGCAACCGGGTCGCACGGACGGGGACGCGGCGCCCTGTTACCTGCCGGCGGGAGGTGGCCGAGGGTCTTGGCTCCGGTTCCCTCTTCGCTCCCTGTTGACACCAACCACCCCTCGCCTCCCCCGTGAGGGTCCGACCACTACACCCACAGTCTTCGGAGGTCTGGTCTCTCCGCCACCATAGAGACGGGCCCGGAAGCCGGACAGAATGCCAGCCTGCGGCCCTCCGACGCCACCACCGAGGCGCACGAACCCGGAACCGAGCTAGAGCGGCCGCCCAGGAGACTCTCCGGCCGGGGCCATCTTGAGTGCGGGCGCCGGTGCCCACCCTGCAGCCAGCCACCGCTCGCAGCGGCCTGGCGGGCTATGAAGAGGTCCCCGCTTTCACCGTCCCAGCGGAAGGTGCAGCCTCCTCTGGACCATAACACTCAGGCTGTCAGCTCCGGGTTTTCACTTGACTTCCGCCCGAATCTAAAATGGCCCCCCGGTCGCGTCTGACGAACAGCAAAGGGGCGGGGCGGAGGGAAAGTGTGTGACCTTCGGTCTTTCAGGACCGTGACGTAGCTCTCTCCGCAGCGCTGATTGGCTGAGCCTCGTGGTCCAAAGTCGTGTGTTCCACGGTGGCTGAGCCCTGGAGACGGGAAGTCTGAAGTTACACCTGTTTCGGCGAGGAGTCGAATCGGGCACTGTGGGACCCGTAATTTACATTCATGACTGCTACTTAATAGGCTGCTGTGAGAGTGAAGTGAACGTACGTAATAGTTTTAAAGCTGCGTGACTCAAAGTAAACACGATGTGTTTTCCTGCGTGGTGGCGGTCGCCGTCGCTCCTACTCACTGCGCCTAAACCCTCACAGATGACAGCTGACCCGAATCCTTCGATCTAAAACTTCTGGGTTCTTTACGATCGATAACAACAGCTGAAACCTTAAGATGGATAAGGGAGCCCACAATGTCTTCTCCAGGTTAAGTGAAGGCAACTAGCAGACCCAATGGCGTCCCTTATTCAGAAATGTATCAAATACTTGCTAGGACGCAGACGCACATAGCCTTCACTCTGCTAACAGCCTGATGACAGCCGCGCTCTCTGTGCTGTCAGTGCCGTGGCCTCTAGACACAGAATTTGAGCCACATGAGTAATTTTAAATGTTCTAGTAGCCACAGAATGAAGGCAATTTGAACACTGCTTTAACACAGTAGATCCAGAGGGTGTGTCATTTACATATAAACTCAATATAAAAAATATTGAGATATTTTGGTACTGCCTTCAAAATCAGATGTTTAATTTTTGCAGTTTGGACCGGCCATATTTTCATGCTCAGTGGCCACACGTGGAGGGTCACGACTGTGTCGGAGAGAGGTTTCAGGAGGTCTAACCGCCACCTTGCACTGGGAGTGCGGCAGCAGAGGTACCACTGCCCCAGGCTGGATTCTGTGGTCACTGGTTGTCCTCAGCATCAGCCTCTGGCAACCGGAAATCTCTCAGTCCAGTGACAGAGCCAGGACCACTAGGGGCGAAGTCTCGGGTGGTGTCTCCAAAGGTGGAGGTCTCCCAGAACGTTTCAACCCTGTTTATTCAGGAGTAGAGAGCATTTTCTAAAATATTTTAGCCAAATCACCTATCCTGAATTCTTTTTAGACTTCTAGTGTACATTGTGATAATAAACTTATTTTTGCCAATAAAAACACACTTGTGACGCTACACTGTCAGCAAAACTTCTGGTGTTATCAGAGACCAAGGTGGTTAAGTGCTTGGAGCTCCACCTCCGGAATGTGGCCTTTCTGGAGTGTGCGTTCGTTTCCCGAAGGCTGGCTGCCTCAAGGGCGTACCTTGGACCATGGGGGTGTCCAACCTGTAGCCCAGGATGGCTGCGAATGCAGCCTACCCAAAATGGTAAATTTGCTTAAAACATTATGAGGTTTTTTTGTAATTGTGTGTCACAATGTATTTAATGTGTGGCCCAAGGCAACTCTTCTTCCAGCGTGGCCCAGAGACGCCGAGCGGCTGGACACCCTGCCTTGGGCCATTTAGCCCACACAGAGCCGCGCACTGTCTCTGAAGGAGTTCAAGGGGAGCCATAGACACCATGATGCACGCCCGTGTTGTTGTGAGAAATACTGCCCGGCTGTGCAAACACTACATGAATGTTCTAGAACGTACAAGCTCACATCACAGACTACACGTAGTCCACAGGCATTTCACACCCGCCTTTCTGTCCCAGGCACTCTGCTGACCACTAGGTCACCAGGCAACAGTCACTGCAGAACAGTGCATTGTCTGAGGGACCCAAGGAAAGCCTTTTTAAGTAAAGGAGTTGAAGACATGCTAGCAGCTCAGTGCCAGCAACGTCAGTTCAGTCTGCCAAGGCGCCCGGCCCCGCCGCCAACAGGTAAGTCTCCCGCTGCCACGTGTGAGTCTGGGTGTGAGCTAGAGGGCTCTGCACTCTGCCTGCCACGCGCTCCCGTTCCTTAGCGAGGGCTCACCGAGTGCCAGCCTCTGCTCCAGAGACTCGGGAGACGCCAGCAAGTGGAACAATTCCCTGCTCTCAACAGACCTTGCACCTGAGGGGCAGAGGTACAAGGGGAAAGAGAGACAACAGGCGTATCAATGAACAAAGATAACTTCAGATCATGGTACATTCTAAGAAAAAATAAAACACGGTAACGTGGTAAGAGTAGCTAACACGTGTTGGTACTTACTGTGTGTTAGGTACTTCATATGGTGTTCTTCCTAAATCACTGTTAATGTCACTTATTATGTACATTATGTGTGTGATACTTCGTATGTATGACAGGTAATAAGGCAAGACACTTAGTGCTGAGGCTCTGGGTGGGAAGCAGGGAGATGGGCTATGTCACTGACCAGATAAGCTTGGGCAAGTCACTTCATCTCTCCTGGCCGTAGAGTTTTCAATGGAAACAATTTGACAGGGTTGCTCCTAGGGCCATTTCCAGCTTTAATATTCTATGGTTAAAACAGAAACTAAGACAGCCCTGGCCAGTGTGGCTCAGTTGCTTGGGCCTTGTCCTGCAAACCAAAAGGTCACAGGTTCGATTCCTGGTCAGGGCACATGCCTGGGTTGTGGGTTCAGTCCTCAGTCGGGGAGTGTGCAAGAGGCAACTGATCGATGTTTCTCTCTCACACTGATGTTGCTCTCACTGTCTTTCTCGCTCCCTCCCCCTCTCTCTAGAATCAATAAAATTCAACAACAAAAAAAACTGACAAAGGTATGTTTTCAGAAAGATCAATTAGGCTGTACGTTCGAAGACACTGATCACATCTTCTGCTCACACACTCCCTCAGGAGCATCACGTGTTTCCGTATCCACGGGAGGTGGTTTTAAAAATGTTGATTGTATTTAAAACTTTTCTGTGATCGGTTTCTCAAATAGGTAGATGGACTGAGTTATTTCAAAGGCTCTTTCCACTCTGCTATTCTCCAGCCCAAACCCAGCCCTCAGTGTAGGAGACCAGGGGAACCCACAACCACAGGTCAGCAGCTGTCCGAGCTCCATGCATTCCCTTCGGAGCCTCGTGACTTCTTCCACAGCAGGTGCTCAAGCAAGTGTCTCTACATCACGGCTATTTTATTTGCTTGAAGGGAATTTTCAGCATTATAACATTGGGTTATTTTCAAAACTCATTATTAATGATAATGCCTTTCCATTTCTTATTAACTGAATCTATCTTTTAATAACAAGTATCTTAGTAAAGCAAAATATTGTTCTTCAGTTTTCCTGAGACTTGTAATTAGCTTTCCCATACTTTAGATTTCACAAATAATAAAATTTAAAAGCCCAAAGCTCATCTAGTTTCATATACTAATAGATGTCCCAGGTTTTCCACATTGAAATCAGAAGGACACGAACTCAAGTGGCTGAAGGGACCGCACTCACACATGACAGCTTCTGACACGTGCTCCATTGCTCACGGAAAACTCCTCGGGAACAACTTTGGGGAGCAGCCCTTTAGGCCACACATGGAACAGAAATGGGACGTCATGTGTGCATTTTCAGGGTGGCACATATCACGTGAAGTACTCAAGTTCACAAGGGGGCTGGGGAAAATTCTTATGCACCTACAGCAGCATGAAATAGGGACACATGACCTTCTCTAAGTCATTTGTACTTTATGCTTCTTTTTAATAGAAATTAAATTAGTCACCTAATATACATAATGTAGTGTTTGTTTTCCAGTCTAGCTGCTTTTCGGGGTTCCCTCTGAGTCTCAGGGGAAATGCTCCCCAGCGTCACGGGGCGGTTTGGTGAGGGAGCGGGGGCAGGCGCCCGCTGCACTCAGCACGAGACCCCAGGAATGCAGTCAATCTGCAGCTAACACCACGAGGAAATAAAAGAAACACAGACCCGCACTACCATCGACATGCATTATTAGCCCCGACTTCAAAGCCAACCCAACCCCCACAGGTTTCTTCTAAGCTAAGCGCGCACACGGAGGGGAAGGCCTTCATCGAGGCCCGTAGCCGTAGTAGTAAGGGTCATCCGGGCGGAAGCCGTACGCCGTGGCTGGGCGTCCCAGAAGGCCCGCCGGCTGGCCGAAGCCATCCATTCCAAGGCTAGAAAGAGAAAAAAAAATGGAGGTTATATTTTTCATCGGACATCCACAATGCCTGGAACTTTACACCTTCAAGATTCTCTTCCCAGCAGTGAAAGTGATTTATGTGGATATTACTAATCCTTTTAAAAATTTAATATAGCCACAAAACGTGTGTGATAAACATTCACTTCTAGTAACGTGCGTTAGAAGTGTGGGGAGCCACTGTCACCAGGCAGCCATTCACGACGAGGAGGAGGACAGATCGGAACACTTTCGGGGTCACACTCACACGTGGCTTTTACTCCAGAAGGTGGAGAGATTTTACATGCTGGCAGTGATGGGAAAGATGATGCTCGGGGATGATAAAACGGTGGAAACCGAGTTCCGCTGTTTATGAGGAGTCCTCTTTCACGTGGAGACGCAGGGCCGAGCCCGGCTGGGTGAGGCCGTGCAGTCTGAGTTTTGGCGGTAACCGCGCGCTCAGGCCCAAACCGCGCCATGAGCTCGGGAGTCCAGGGAGAAGACAGGACATGTTGCAGAATGTCAGAGTTAGCCAGATTTGATCTGCAACCTTCTTCTGACTCCTCAGTGCAAAAAATGACTCAATAGCACAGGTTTCTTTTGAGTAACAGCAAGTCAATCATAAATTTGGGTTCAATTTGTCCTATGGAAATAACAGAAGCGTGAAGAGAACCTTCAGTTATAAAGGTAACTTGACAGCGGATGACCTTTTAAAAAAATGATTCTTTCCTCTATTAACAAGTTACCTAGAAGAGAATCTGCTCGGCAAAGCACTGTGTGAGGGTCAGAGAAGCCGACACCCGGCGAAAGGACGAGGCTGTCCCGCCGCCAGGCAGAGGCGGCGGCCCCCACGTGCTCATGCGGCGGGCGCCCGTGCTCGGCCCCAGTCACAGCGGATGGCGTGGGATGCGGAGACGCAAGCTCCGAAAGAATGGATGTGCTCAATGGTTTAAGATTAGGTGAGACGGCAGTGGGTGGAAAATGCTTCTATCAGGAAGATCTCGATATCCGCATAGACACTGACTTCCTTCTCACGACTCAGAATGCGATGAAAACACTTCGGGAGCAACTCGAAACAGTGAGGTCTTAAATAATTTGTGTGTGCGTGCACGTGTGCAGTGGGGTAGGACTCACTACTAAACGTAGAGTCACAACACATGCAGGGCGCGTACCTCTCAGAGGGATGGGGTTTCTGAAATGAGTGTTAGGTCAGCATTTTTAGGGTGTGATCCCGGATAAATCAGACTTTTGGGGGCTCCATCTGTGATTTCTGAATGTTGGCTGAAATTTTTAAGTCCAAAGTTTATCTTAAAATGGCAGAATATCAGCACGCCTCCCCTACCTTGGCCCCACGGGAAGACTCAGTTTTACGGTATCACTCTCAAGGCAGCTCTAAAGACGTTTCGGAAGCGAATGGAGTCCACGGGCTAAGACACACGTGTGTAAGTTTAAAATGAGAGTAAAAGCTGGCCGTCGAGAACTCCTCCCCTGAAGCACCGAGGCCGACCAGCACCCGTGCACCTGAACAACTCCCGCCACAGAGAGACTGCAGCGTGCGGAGTTCAGCGTCCTTTTTCATCTTCCTACTTGTCACTGGCCTTCGGCCGCTCCCTGCATTTTTTGGTTTTTTAGCATCTCTTCCTGAGGCTGAGCAGCAGCAGACTCTGGGGAAACTCAAGTTAATTTTGTCTGTGTTTCTCAAGGTCAGGACGACCGTGAGATCGCTTTCAGGAAGTTGGAAATAAGAAGTACGTGGCAGATCAGTGGATCGGTACACAGGCACCTTCGAAGCAGAAGCTCTCACCGAGGGACGGTGGCAACATGACCAGCTCTGCCCCCGAGGGGCAGACGTCCGCCATGGTGGGGCTCCTCGGAGGCCGTGCTGGCAGGACCGGACCAGCAATGCCTCGGGTGACTGTGCCCGCACCGGGAGCATCTGGTCACTGCGGCAGGCTCGTCCTCGTTGAGGAAGGAGCCTTAACAGGGGTTCTGAGAGTCTGAGGCCATGAGGCATTCAAACTGCCAAGCCTTCTGTGCTTTTATTTCTATGACCAGTAGGCAAACTTCTGGTCTCTCTTTTTCCGTGCGGCTTGCCAACACGGTAAGGAATAAACCTAGACATTATCTGATTTGCCTGATGGTTTTCCTTGTCATTGTAAGTTGACAAGTGGATGTTATGTTTTTTTTAAATGTCAGTCACATTGCTGGTAAGAATTTGTACCCAAGTCAGTGAAAGGAAGACGTAACCTAGACGGGTGAGTTTCAGCTGCTGAGCCTGCGAGGGTCCTGTGACTAAGTTCCCTTTACGCAGAGACATCTGTGTCCGGTGCAGTGTCAGGAACCAAAGGTCCTGAACCTCCATAGGAGGGGGCAAATTGGAAGCCCCTTTATTCTTCTGGGACACGTGGACATTATTTACTCTGCTTCTTCCCTTGGGATGAGCATGTGTGCCTGTTAATGCGGAACCTGGTTCCAAACCGGGACAGCCCAAGAGTAAGTGATCCTTCAAACAGAAGAGGGCAGACTCTCTGGGTAAGTCCTTCCGGAAAAGGCCAGAAACCACGAGCAGAACAGGGAAGCGTGGCAGCAGAAATCCTGCTCTCCGATCCACTTAGACTCGGAGCGAACAGTATCCAAGGTGCCCGTGTGCCCGCCCCGGGGACCCTGAGGGCCACTCCTGCCTGTGTGGCCGAGCCGCTTCCCGGAGGCCCGCACATCTGGCCACTGATGCGGGGACTCAGTCCCGCACGGCACCTGTGTCTCTGTGTGTGCACGGCCTCTTCCTGCCACTCCGACCTGCTCTCGAGAGCTGTGTGTCCCTCCGGATCCAAGCACGCCGCCACCTGTCCTCTCCAGGACTAGTCACGTCGTGTCATCTGACCCTCGTCCTCAATGTCCAGGTGTCACATTTGGGACCTTTAAATTTCAAAAGCACCAAAATGCAAGATCTCTTCCTGAAAATACGCAATTCCATTTCAACGACAATGGTCACTGGCGTGAGAAGGAGGGACGTGCACCCAGAGAGGAAGATGATAAATTCTCCATAAATGCAGAATTTGTATTTGATATTCAACAACAAATACAAAACTACACCTAGGTTTTGTTTAACACTTAGAAATCTAATCGGCATTCAGCAAGCAGAAGACTGAGCTTTCTGTAATATTTACAAAGCTTCAAACACATTTTTGACAGCATTCACGAGAATTCTCAACTTGAGATGATGGGGGTAGGGGGAAGAAACCCAGGCATGACAAGCGACGCGTCACATGCAGCACAGGACAAGGGGCGGCAGCCAGCGAGGAGTCCCGGCCCCCTGCAGTCCTCGGGGCCCCACGCCCCCGAGGGCACGCCTGCGGGGGGGTGGGGAGGAAGGAGCCACCTACCTCGGGCTGTTTGGGAGGCTTAACTAGTGCATGTTTGTGAAGCACTTGGGGATCCTCGGGTGGAAGGTGCTGCGCAAGTGGAAAGCGTACCGTTACTTTATCAGAATCAGACAAGAGCAACCTAAGTCTTTTCCTCCTTTGATACTCCCCAGCCAGCACAATGAATGCAGAGTAAACAATGAATACACCTGCGGATGCTACAAAAAATGGGGGAAAAAGAATAAATCTAAGCCCCGTTCTCTCTCCGTAGGCTCACAGGCTCTTCGGACCCATTCCCAGAAATCCTCTGTGTACACGTCGCCCACACCCCCGCCCTCGACAGGGTCTCGCCCCAGCTTCCGGGCAGTCCGTGCCCCCCACGGACACGGCGGACTGTCAGAGAGCTCTCTGCACGGCAATCTGAGGTCCGGTCCCAGGAGTCTCAGCGCTACCCTCTGCAGCCGCGCGGTCTAATTCTTTTTTAGCATCTATTTTCCAACTCTTGCTTAGTCGTCCCTCATGAGGCGGCCTCTCAAACCTTCATCGTCTTGTTTGCTCTCTGAAACGAGTTCACTTTTTTCAGTGTTTTTCTTAAAATGAAGAAGCTGAAAATGTGTTACTCGTAATGTGGTCTGAAACCAGTATAGACTCTAATGAGATTCTGTTTCTCATTCTCCCAATGCAGGCTAACACTGAGCTGATCTTAATCAAGTTTCTTAAGGTGCCATCGCCACCAAGGGGCTTCCACTGAATGTATGTGGGTGTGTACAATTCTGTGTACACACACACACACAGACACGTGACATTTTCACTTGTAACTACCATGCTGAATTTAGTTTTACTCTGGGTCTTCCTTTAGAGACTCTATTCTACCTAATACAAAATCCTTTATGGCAATCAATTTATAACTAGGGAAGAGTGATTCTTATTAACTACCTATCTTTGTGATCCGTAAGAGTAATCAAAGGCTGGAATTGTTTGAGATTGTGAAGTGAAAGGCCTTAACCTGGACTTTCTTCAGTGGAAACTTTCCAGAATATTATACAACGGTATGAAATGGTAATAACTTTCTAGAAGAGACTATTCTTTAATCAGTTACTCCAATATATTGATCATGGAATTAAAACCAGTATGTTTATCTTTCTTTCTACATAGATTTTAAGTCGATTACCAGAGAAACTTCAGCTTAAGTTGATTTGTCATGGAAAATTTAGGTCAGTGTCATAGGGATCCTTAGTCCATCCATCCATTCACCCACCCACCCAAATAGCACATGCGTTCCTACAACACAGTGAGTAAAGTGTTGAGAGTCTATATATATATATATATATATATATATATATATATATATATATATATATTTTTTTTTTTTTTTTAATCGTAGACAATGTGGTGCTGGGAAGGAGACAATAAATAAGACACAGTCCCTGACCATTGATTGGAGGCAACAGGGAACAAAATTCTGATAATAACATGATGTGTGTTATGCTAGGATGTTTATACATTGCACGGAGGCCCACATATTTAATACAACGTGAGAGTACATCAGACGTATATACAAATTGTTACAGAAGAATCTTGGGGTCTGGAAAGGCTTCATGGAAAACACTTTGATTTTAATACGTCAGTCACTTCCTGACGTTCTGTTTTGGTCTTATTTCCTGTGAGGACACAAGGCCAGCTGGGTGAGGAGTGTCTTATTCATTGTTACGTCACAAGCATCGATCGCTGTGTCTGACAACGAGCGGTCATCCAAAATGCACCCGTCTGCCTGGGTGGGTGGATCTCAAAGGACAGGTGGGACTTCAGGGGTGGAGAGGGCTCCGGAGAGCAGAGCGTGGGAGTCTGAGCAGGAGAGGAGGGCCGGGAAGAGCGGCGCCAGGGTGGAAGCCTCAGGCGTGTGACGGAAGCAGGGGGCAGGGGACAGGCTGGAAAGAGGCTGGAATGGGCTTTGAAAGTCCTTCGTGTGCCAGGGCAAGAACGACACGCTTTGGGAGAGGTGTCCCTGGTTTCTGAGAAGGCGATGGCTCCCTTGTGTGCTCTGGAGGGCTGACTGGAGCGCGAGAGCGTGGGGGCCGTCCACGGGCACGCTCGGACCGTCCGCTGCGGAGCGGTGGCGGCCTGCAGAGGCACCTGCCGACGTGCAGGTCATCTGTGCTCTACTTCACGACCCAAAGTAGTGTTTTTCTTTTAAAGTGTGGTTTTCAGTTATACATTTGCTATTTGGGAACTGGGAATAAAGGGAAAAGATGCAGAAATTGGCAGGAAATGGTGTAAGTTACAGCTGATCGGGGTAAAACCCTTTTTGCTCTCTAACAGGAGAGCGGGCCCCACCCAGTCGCTAAGAGGCTGCGGCGTCCGCGCAGGTGAAGCCACGCCGCAGACGGCTTCGCCTCTGTGCTCAGGAGAGGGGCGGGGCTCTCCTGGCGGAAGAGACGGCCTTTCCGTGCTCTTTTTACATACGAATATAATCACGAGAAGTGTCGGTCAAATGAGACAATGCCTAAAAAATTACACCTAACATTCCAATAGTGATGTATTGTTAAATCGAGATCTAAGTGTCTGTAATTTACGGATCAACCACTAGATGGAGACCTTGTCTTACCACTGAGCACTGCACTTTTACAAAGTTTTAAAGCAAGCTGCATCAAACTTGAAACTTCCCAGTATTTACCATTGACAGGATGTTTCCATTGCTTCCTCACATAATCGATGTCTTCGTTTTATGCACGGAAACAAATGCACTCAGAGCTACACAGAAATCTGTACCGCGCACACGCAGAGCCCTGTGGCCGTGGGGCCTCTCGGAGCAGCAGAACACGCCAGTGTCCCGGACCCTGAGGGACAACGGGCCTGTGCGTTAAGGTGCAGCTGCTGTGGAGTGGTCTCTGGAATGCTCGCCAGCCTGTCACCAGCATCTCGCTCCCATCGGTTTACATGTAACACACACACACGTAGGTGGCTCTGGACTTGAGCCCCCCACCGCCCGCCCCCCGTGGGCACCGCCCGCCTGTGCCCGCCGGCTGTCAGTCCCCCGGCTCTCCTTCACTCTGACCTGCATGACCAGCAGCTTTCCTTCTACTGGATAAAACCAAAGGGCTAAACCCTAGAATCCTATTTTAGGTAAAGTCAAAGTAACATTTCCCCCCAAATCAGGGACAAATGATATTGGGGGGCAGTTGTGTTTAAAGTACTCATGTGGAATTCATTTTAAAAAAGCTTAAAAAAAGACATCTGTCCATTCTAAGGGGGAAAATGGAGATCCTTCCCATTTAGTTACTATACTGAGATGCTTCCGATTAAAACTGGTTTGTACTAACGATGGGGGAAGCATGAGTAAAACAGTCACAAATTTATCCCAAATGAAAGAAAGTTCATTGTATCAATGCTCATGTAACATCATTCCATTTACATTTCTCTCATTACAAATCTTAACTGTTGTTCAACCATCTCCGGAGTCTATTTTCATTGTATTTTAACGTGGCGATGTTACAGTTGGCCCTTTTTCATTTTATATCATCATTGCATTAAGTTTTCTATCATTTTACTTTTCATATATTTTAAAATCTCACTGGGGTTTTCTATTAACTCTAGTTCTCGGGCACCCCACTCTCACGGCTGCACCCCGCTCTCACCGCTGCACCTGACAGCCTTGGACAGTCCCCTCTTTATGCGCTTTGTAATTCTTTGCTGTGGCCAAGTTCCGGTTTATTTATTTACATATTTCTGTGGCCTGTCCCTTGGCCCCTGAGCTTGGACCTATTTCTACAGAGAAGCTCTGGTTTGTCATCTTCCCAGACCCTGGGGATTTCACTGTCCTGACAAGACAGTAATTCCCGGACTTGACTACGGTTTAAATTCCGGACCCACCCACGCACACGGAGCACACTGGTGAATTCGACTCACAAGTTCCCTTCAGCCGACGAGAAGGCAGCCCTCGGAAGTCCCAGACCCCCGCTCCCTGCTGGGGATGCGGCCGCTCCCCCAGCGCGCCCCCTCTGCCCAGGCCAGCGTTCTTGCGGGCGCCTCTTTTTTTGTGCCTGCGTGTCACTGGGGGTGCTTCCTATCTCTGTGAATTTTTGCGAATTTGGGCACGAAGTGCAAATTGTTGTCATATTTGGAGGGGCCCTTCCAAGCCCGCTCGGTCTACCATCTTGCTGGAAGTCCCGTCCAGTTCCCTCTTCCCAGCACAATGCGCAGAATCCGCCCTGCACATTCCAGGGGAGGGTCTGTAAGCTTTGTATTCCCGTGACTCAAAACTGGCTTTCCGGAAGAGAGCAAGGGTTTGGGAGAAACAGCCGAACCATGAGAAGATATTTTCTTTCTCCTCATTTGCAGCAATTAACAGGGAAAAAAAATACCCTGATAGGTGCCTGGTGGAAGCTGTCAGATGTGGTTATCGAGCAGATGGGAATATTTACTCAAATCTCGAATGGTCTCAAACTGTTTCTAGCAATCTTTTAATGACAGTATCTTTAAGTTACATTTCTTCATTTAAGTTCAAGGACTTCTTGAAATGGGCAGGGGAGTTTCCTGAGCTGCTTAGGTAACCCCTGGGTCAATAAACCGAGTCATTAGCACCTCCTTTGAATAACTGTTTGTCTGTTACTGCTTCGACATGTACATAATCTATCAGATACCTTGATTTTTTAAGGTGCAGCGCCTGTGGCTCCAGGCCCAGAGCAGAGAGTAGGATGGAAGGAGCGTGTTTTCGCGGTGACGGCTTGACCGTGCTGTCTGGTGCCGGGCGAGGTAAGGCCCCACCTCCCCAGCTAATTACTGTGTAATGCTAACCTTAGTTGCTGGTTCATGTTGAGACTCTTTAAAATATGAACTGTGTATTTTACCCCTATGCACTCTCTTAATGATTTGTTTTTTTAGACTGAAATCACTTCCAGCCATCAGTTATACTCTCGGTCTCTACACATGCACTTCTCGAGCACAAATATTTCTTTTTCCTATTGGTCTGCCAGCCCTGTCAGAGCAGATTTCACTTTAACCGAAATGCTATGATACTTAAAACCTCTTGGATTACTCCGGCTGCTAGTGTGATCTATGACCCTCCAAGAATGACAGCTGAACTTTCCAATTTGCCGTCGCTGCTCGGGGAGCGAGAAAGCACATGCCAGAGCGGAACGGGCTCTGATGCTGAACAGAGAGGAGCGGTCTTGTTGGGGGTGGGAGCAGGGGACTACTAAGTACTGAAAAATACTAATAAGAAGTGAAAAGAAACTAAACATGCTGTAAAGTCGAAGGCCTCGCGCATAATTCAAAAGTTAATGCCGGTACTAGAAACACTGTAGGTCCAGTGAAAATGTGAGCCACGGCCTCCTGTTACTGTAACGTGCGCACCAACCAGAACCTTAAAGTGACAGTGCGCTGTTGGGATGACCCCGGTCAAGAGGCGGAACAGGCTCTAACGTCACCACGGGCCCTTCTCCCTTCACGAAACCCAGAACCGGACGCGCAGACACAATCACGGCCACGCGGCCATCCAGCCTCTCGGAAACGGGAAGTCACCGTTCAGCTTCTGTTGAAACCCTGTCTCCAAAGGCCTTGAACAAACAACATGGTTTGGAAATATTTTGACGTCGTTTTGAAACTTTTCACTTTCCTTTACTATCTTATGTAAGAGGTGGATAGATGTTTATTGTAAAAAAAAAAAACCCTCGAAAGTCTTATCAAATATAAGAAGCTTAACATAAAGTTTCCAATTTATGTCATGTCTACTTAGTCACTTACTTGTCTCAATTTTTTAGGCTAAATGATCTACAAATTACCTTTGGCTGACACAAATCAAATAATGGCTGATAAGTAAAGCCCTGTTTGTAGCTAAATCAAACTAAGGAGTGCATTTCCAAAACTGAGGGCACAAGTATTTCCAATAGAAGTAACATTTAAACAAATTAAAAGTGTACCATTTAAAACAGCTAAGCAAGAAAGTTTGAAATTTTGACTCTTACTAATAAGTTTATGCTATCAAATTCACGACACAAAGGCACTTCCGCTGTGCTGGGCGGTGCTGGCAAACACGGCAGCCGCTAACTCAGGGCGTCGGTCAGCACAGGTCAGGGGGACACTGCAGAGCTGCCCAGGGCCCTCCACAGCATCCGAGACCCCACTATGCCGTAAGGGGCAGCGACACCGCACACGGCGCTAGCAGAGCAGGTACCAAAGTAAACCCACTGTTAAATTTCACAAGCTCCCTCGGTCCCTGAGAGTATGTGTTATGTTCCGGATCTGTACGAACAAAGACGAGAGCCCAAGGGAAGTCCATTTCCTGCTGTGCCCGAGGCTGACCGAGGTCGTCAGGATATGCACGGACCGACTCAAGTCCTCCGATCAACCAGACGGTAGTGTTCTGATGGTGAAACGAGTCGTTTCCTCATCATTTTCACAGACTGGGGCTCAGCACGCTTGGGGCACAGTGAGTCGGTACCACGCAAGTCAGACTGGACAGTGGAAGCTACAATCCTAACGCGTAGTTTTTTGACTTGTACTCTACTACCATATTTTAAATTAAAGTTATCTTCAAAGCAACAGAAGGAAACTTTTTAAATACTGATGTGTATAGGCATTTTCTCCCTTAATGTAAAGATTTGCAATTATGTTTGTTAAATTCAGCAAAACCAGCTTCACTATGAACCTAACAACTCCTGAATTTTTTTTTAAGTTGGGGGTGTGCAATTACCTCGACACCAGACTATCCAAATGTGACTTCTGTCTCTCCTGATGCAGCTTGTCTCGCCCTGCATCTTCGGAGGCCTCTCCCAGGATCCCTTCTGTGGAGTAAGAACGGCGGCTGCGCGTGTTCACCTCGCTCTGCCGTGAGATCGCTACATTTCCAAAGCCCCACCAGACCGGGCGGCGCCTCTTCCACAACCGGCTGTGGCATTGCTATTACACACACGGAGACCAGAACCTTCCCTGGAAACCCTGGCCAACCAGGCCAACCTGGTCCAGACAGCGGAGAGCTCTCTACCGCCCCCGCCCGGCGCACTTCTTCTGCGCGGCCGTCTGGCCTCGCAGGGCTCGCACAGAGCCCGCAGGGGCAGTGCCTGCACCCAGGAAACCAACCGCCGTTGCACGGAGATGATGCCCCGGCCCGTCACGCCCCCCTGTACCGCAGTGAGAGCAGCGAGCTGCTTGTATAAATGGTCCCTCAATCAGAGCCCTTCGGATGCGCCGTCAGCACTGACACAATCGAGTCACATCTTGGCGACGCATTTTCATCTGGTTTTATATTCAGGGAGTTTGTTTTGAAAGGAGCGAATCAAGGTAAGGCTTGCAGGTGTTTCACGCAGATCCCTTCTCACGTGGCACACATCCCGCGCGCAGGCCCACTGCTCACGCAGATCCCTTCTCACGTGGCACACATCCCGCGCAGGCTCGCTGCTGACGCAGATCCCTTCTCACGTGGCACACATCCCGCGCAGGCCCGCTGCTGACGCAGATCCCTTCTCACGTGGCACACATCCCGCGCAGGCCCGCTGCTCACGCAGATCCCTTCTCACGTGGCACACATCCCGCGCAGGCCCGCTGCTCACGCAGATCCCTTCTCACGTGGCACACATCCCGCGCAGGCTCGCTGCTGACGCAGATCCCTTCTCACGTGGCACACATCCCGCGGCTCACACCCCGCGCAGGCCCGCTGCTGACGCAGATCCCTTCTCACGTGGCACACATCCCACGCACAGGCTCACTGCTACCGTGTTGCTCCTCTTTGAAAAGGGCACAGGTCACTCTGGGGCGTTTGCGGCCTTGAGGGTGGGCCACCCCGACAATCTGGGCCTTGGAAATGCAGCGGGGCGACTAGGAGGAGATTTCTGAACGGAGGTGGGAACGCGGCGCACACCTGGGGGACCACACACACGGCAGGGGTGTTTCGGACTCATACTCGGGTGCCTTGCCCCTTGAACAATGCGGGCCCCGACTCCACCGTCGGTCTCACGCGGTTTTCAATGGCCGGGCCCCGTGGGAACCACGGTGTTCAAGGGTAAACTCCGCGTGGGGGTCCGCATATGAGGAGGGCCGACTTCGGTTACACGCGGATTTCTGACTGCCTCGGAGACGGCGTCCCCAACCCCTGCCTTGTCGGAGGGGCCACTGTATATCTCTATTAGTTATTTCAAGTGCGCAGGGCAAGGGGAGATGACAAACGGGTTTATTTTAAGTGACTGCGGTGCCCCCTAGCTGATGGCGAACAGCACGTCCCTCCCCCAGACTTGGAGAGAAAAAGGCAACTTGTAACAGTTTCTCTTCCCGCCTCCGTGTGTACAGAGAACGAGTGAAATTATAATTCAATACTCACAAGGTCCTTAGAACCCAGCAACCCTCTTAAAAATGTTTTAGAGACTTTTAAGAATTCCTGTTGACCACTTCAAAAGCTACCTCAGCATGAAGTTTTAATATTCGTGGAAATACAGCTTCACGGTTTTCTCGTATCAATTTGGAAAGGTGTAATTTTAAGTTACAGTTGCAACTTCCAAATGTACTTGCCTAACCGTGTTCCCCGAAGCCGCCTCCTCCCCTTCCTCGCTGGAGGGGCTCCAAACGAGCCACTGCAGACTATCCACTCGGGTCTGGGTTCACTTTTCAGATTGCTCTGCCTTTTAACTTCTGACAGGCCAATATGAAGGCGCTTTGATTCTGACTAGGGAAAACATGAAATGGAAAGAATTTCTGGAAAAGTGGGATGTGTCAACTTTAGATAAACAAAGAAAACAGGTTTAAAAATATATATATGTACATTACATTACATGAGACAGGATGCCTACCACCTAATGTCCATAAAAGAGAAGATATTCAGGAAATCATTGAATTCGCTCCTGTTTATAGAAGTCTACTCAGAAAGCTTCAACATTAACCTCTAACTTAATCGAAGGGCATAAGAAAGCATTGGTTGTCTGTGCCTCTAGTCCAAAATGAGATACGTAGCTTTTACATGAAAGCCAATGCAGACACAGAAAGGTTTCATATTCTGCAATGGTCACTTTAATAACAGAAGTATACAGTTTAGAAAACTACTAATCTTCCTCTCAAGTATAAAAACACGTAGCATCTGTGATGAGACTCGGTTACAGAGAGCCACACCTGTCTCCCTGAGACACGTCTGAGTTCTATTTCACTGGCAGAGGCGCTCAGGCCCGGGCTGAAAGGCCTCGTGCTGGCCTGCAGTCCCCCAGGTAAAGGCCACGGAATCGCAGTGCAGAACGGACCCCGTAATTCCAGACATCTCCTCCGTCTGCCACGTAATCGTTGATGAAGGTTTGTTGAGAAACCTTTCTAAAATGGGAAAACCTGGTGCATTCCAACAAACCTTTGTGATCTAAAGCTCTATTCAAGTTTTGAGAATTCATCGATAGCTATGATTTCTCCCTCCCTCCCTTCCTTCATAAAACTCAAGGTGTCTATTCAGTAAACCTTTGCTCACGAGATGGGAGGCATCCAAAAACATCCACATTTACAATAAACGCCGGCACAACAGCTTCCTCAAATCTCACAATTGTTCAAATCATGTTTTTAGGACACAGGTGTGTTTCTAAAGAAGTGCTATCTCTATTACAAAGCCGCCACAAGCTTCCTTCTGGGCTAATTCTTCCAAAGAGCTTACTGTTATAACGAAGTAACTAAATTCTAGTGAGTTACCAGACCACCAGAGTACAGCATTTTATTAAACAGCCTAATAATTCAGGAAGTTATATTTCAATAATAACGTGATTCTTTGTCAAAAATTGCACTGCTTGGCATAAAATGAAAAAAAGAATCCTGAATCTAAAAATCTATGTTTTTATCTAAAAAATTTATCATAGTATCTTTAAATTTTTTAATTTTATTTTTCCAGCTTTGATATATAATTCACATATAACATTCATCAGATTTTCTGATTTTTTTTCTGTAAGAAAATACTGACGGTATGGCCCTGGCCAGGTAATTCAGTTGGTTAGAACATTGTCCCAATAAGTCAAGGTTGTGGGTTCGATCCCTGGTCAGAGCACATATAAGAAAAAACCAGTGAAAGTAAGTTGAACAACAAATTGATGTTTCTCTTTCTCTCTCTCGCCCTCTCGCTCTCTCCACCCTTTCTCTAAATCAATCAATAAAAAAAAATACTAAAAGTATAGTCATTTGTAATGAAAGTTAATGATGGATAACAGTCCAAATAGCATATTTTTTAAAAAAGCGTTTATCATTTAAGAGAGTGTGGCATTCTTTCCAAAGATGAATAATTCTCTGTCCTCTTAAGACCCAGGACAATCCAGAACTGTCTGAGATGTGTGTTTCACACACACTCACACACACCAAGGTGTGGAGGAACGCAAAGGCAGATAGGAACACACAGAGGACCACCGGTGTCCCAAGATGGGCACTGTGCTTGCAGTGACTCTTTCATTCTAAGCCTAATAATATTATTACCTTTCATATTTTCAAAAAGAGAAAAGTTGAAATAAAGAATATTGTGTTTTAAGTCACCTCAAAAAATTATATTTTAACCCTGTACTAACTATAAGCTTTTCAAGAGAAAAAGGATTGTTTCTTACGCATCTCTATACCCCTGGGGCCCATCCAAGTCCTTGTCAGTTAAAAAGGTCACTAAATATAGAAAACACTAATGTTAAAAAGAAAACATTAAATACACATCCTTACCTTGGTTATATCTTTATTTTATACTCACAAAGTTAATTTAATTTCTCATCATGGAAACATTAAAAGTTAGAAGTATCTTCGGCAGTAACAGTCTCCCACGGTATATATGCTATACTTCTCATTCACTAGTTACTAAGAGGTCATTAGTTAAGACCCGCTAACAAGACAGAAACAAGATGGAGCAGAGCACAGAAGATGTTTCTATAGAACATAGGCCATTTGATAAAAGTAATGCAGCACTTGTTAATACCGGGACATTGAAAGTTTCTTTTCCCAGTAATAAAAAAAACGTATGGCAGAGAATGCTTATATTCGGTACAGGGAAGCGCTTCTCAGTCCATCCAGTTAGATCTGTGCTAGTGTAACACATGTGGGCTGGGAATTTCTCACCCAGATCTTAGCGATGAAGGCAAGCGTCTTCATCTCCACAAAACACTGCAATTTAAAAGACGTCTTGTCTTACTCAGCACAGGTTCCTACAGCATGTCACAATGCAAGCCCGTAACACTGTGTGTGTGTGTGTGTGTGTGTACATAAAATCTCGATTCTGTATGCACTAAATACAAACCCCACCCTGTACTGTATGCACTGTACATTTAAAAGTATGATACTGCAATAGGAAAGATTAACTATAAAAGTAAGACACTGTAAAACCAGTTCACATTGAAAGCAGCCCACGGCACAGGCGGCAGAGGGAGACGCGTGTGAGCGAGCACCAGCTCCGCCCTTGGGACCTCACCGATCACGCAAGCACCCGGAGGGAACCTGGCGTGTGCCAGGCACGGAGCACACCCCTGAAGGAGACAGGCCGCGTTCCTGCTCTTCTGGGGACTGCCTCCTGGTGGAGAAGGGAGGTAAAGGAGTGCACCACGAGTGCACCAGAAAACACAGGATTAGGGTGTGGAAGAGACAGCCACTGGAGGGGGGCGGGAAGGGGCGTCTCTGAGGGTCTTGCCAGGGACAGACTTGAGGCATGACTTGCAAGAACAAACGAGTTGCTCAAAAAGTCAGACGAATATTCAACTTAAGTACAAAGGTGCTAAAGTGAGAGAGAACTGGGGGCGTGTCTGAGGGGCAGAAAAGAGCCCAAACCAGTGGATTCAGGAAGCCACTGGGACCCGGGAGGGGAGGAGGCTGGGGAAGTGGTGTCGGGAACCTCAGGGCTCTACCGGCCCCGGTGGGACACATGACCCGGCTTCAGCCGACCATAATGGTCCCAGACAGAAAATGCACTGCATGGGCAGGTGAGTGCAGAAGCAGGGAAATTAATCAGGGGACAGACAGCGGTGGCGCAGACTGGGGTGCTAACAGTGGGAATGGAAAAACAGCCAGATTTGAGACGTAGTCTAGAAATGAAAACGTGACTTAACAGGTGGTTGGCACGGGGACAGGGAGTCGGTGAGGACAAGGGAGGGACCAAGGCAGACTCCGAAGGTGATGGCCTGACCTCCTAAATGGTGGCCATGGGAGACCAGGGGAGGGTCCGGTCAGCATGTGGGGAAGCGAAGGTTGGGTTTGATGGTCTCACCCAACAGCAACTGGCTGTGCTAGGCAGCGAGAGGAGGAGGCTGGCGGCGCCCAGAGGAGAGGTCTCAGATAGAAACACGTGCTTGTGGGTAGTGCTGAAAGCCATGGGGTCTGAGTGAGATCCTCCAGGGTGGGGGGGCAGTTAGAGAAGAGGGCCCCCCAAACAGGGTGGACACAGAACAGGGCGACAACTCGGAGGGATGCCCAGCAGAGAACGTTGGGGAGGCACGGAGAGGGGTGTAGGAGGGCAAGCAGGAAAACAAGGCCTCTTGAGAGCTGAAATGGGCGGTTTGAGAAGGCAGGACCTGGATGCTGCTGGGAATTAATCAGACAGGAGGAAGGTGCACTGGGTTTGGCCAGGCGAAGACCGAGGGCCACTTCGACAGGACGGGAGGGAGTGAAGAGCGAGGGGGGTGTGCAGAGAAGCAGGTGTGAAGGGAAGGGAGAATCAGGCCGTGGTTGGAACGTGATGCGGGCCGATGAGGGTCTAACGTTGGAGGTTCCAGGTGAGGTTTACACGCTGCCGAGACGACCCAGCAGCAGGGAGGAGGGAGATGACAGCGAAGACGTCCTGCAGAAGGCAACGGGGGCGGGAGCTGGAGCACAGTGGACCGACTGGACCTTGCACAAGCACACCTCCTTCGTGCCAGCAGAGGGAGGAAAGGAAGGTGGGTGGAAATACGGGTGGGGAGTGGGCGAGGGGAGGAAGGCCGTGGGCAAGCCGCTGCCAGTGATGCGCTCCCGTTTTCGCGCCGCCAGGGGCTGCTGACCCGAGCCGCTGTGGAGACTGAGCGAGGTGGGGCTGTCACAGAGCTCAGCCATCCGCACCGCCTGGCACTCGGGTGCGCGTATTTTAACGAGCGCCGTCACTGTTACTCACCAGCGGGTCTCGGGCTGCAGGCGGATCGCAAACTGTCTCCGAGAGCAGCACTTCAGATCACTGAGCTGGCACAGAGATGGACTCTGCGTGCCACTGCACCTTGAGTTGTTTCTGATTCTTGCCAGTAATTTCATTTACAATTGGACTGGACTGTTCAGGCTCCAGAGATAAACTTTTTTGAGCGATTTCACTTAATATTTTTCTTTTTTAAAGAATAAAAACGTTTTAAAATTAATGTTTATTTTGTGCAGAAGTTTTCTGTGGACTCTCAAATCCAGAATGTTGGATGGATTACGGACTAATAGTCTGGCGCAGCCTTAAATGTTACAGAGAAAGAAAGATGCAATCCCCAGAACAGCCATGCCCTCCACCCTGGGCCAGATACGGGAGTCTAAAACTCCGTTTTAGCCTCTACCTCTCTCTTCCACATGAAAACAATGATGTTATAGATTAAGCATACATAGACAGGCTTATTTTAGAGTTCAACATTTCTACATTCTATCTAACACCTTGGGGGAAAGCCCACTTTAGTCCTGCACCCCTCTCTTTTAAAACTTTGAAATCATCCTTTCTTATTGGGGTGACTAACAAAAGGCACTTTTCCAAATGGGTCCTCTATTTATCAGGAAATCTGACTTTACTGCCCCTAATTTAGAAATACTATTCTGAGTATCAATACAATTTTAGTTATTGTTTTATGATAGTTACCTAAAGCAAAGAATGGGTATTATATACTATTGATTTATACATAACATTTTGATCTTTATGAGAATACAAATGATTTCTTCTGTGGAATCAGATGGCTGGGAAACCAGCAAGTATGACTCCAGTGGTGAGAAACTAGAAGCTGATTTCTTTCTTTTATGTACTTTATAATACTTCATACTTACATGTTATTATGACCTATATAAATGTGTAATATTCATGAAATGTATTTGTCAATGGCTATCATCTGAAGTAGCTTTCTAAGAGTGAATTTCTTGACAGACAAGTTCCAGTTACCAACCACAAAATCAGACTGTGACAAAGATGAAAGGTATAAGCAAAAAATAAATTTAACAACATATATTAATTGAATCCAATAATGCCTCAACCAAGAGGTTTTATTTGCTTTTTTTGTAGCAAAAAAGCAAATAAAAAACATGAGATTTTATTGTAGTTCAGCATCAACATGCATGTTTAATGACATATAAAATAGTTTGCTTAGGTGTGATTTTAAATTTTCTTTGATTTATTTTACAAATATTTATAGTATTTCTAATAGGTATAAGGCCCCGTTTGGTAAGATGCTTATAACAATGTTATTTTTACTTTAAGAATAGATCTTATAATGTAGAGATCAAGTTTTTTGAAATCCCCCCAACTCCATTAAATACTATGGAATCTTTAATCAAAAACTAAAAATAATGTTCTGACATTAAGTAAACAGTGAAAATTTATGTTGAAACTGAGCATATAACATAATCGAGGAAATAACAAACTACTTTATTTAAGGAGAAAGAAAGGCTTGGTCTTTCAGGAACCTTAAAGTAGACCCACGATGCATCTTAACGGCCCTGTGCATGAATGTGCTCGACCCCTCCCCCACCTCCCCCACACAAGCTCGTCTTTCTCTGTTTGTTAACATTCGAAAACTTTCTCCCAGGTCTGGCCTTGCAACCACTTACTTGATAAAGTAGGTCACTTAAAAAGAAAGAAAGCCCAATAAAATGAATTACAAAGACAACAAGATTAAACTGATTGCACTGTTTTCATACATTGTAGCTGAAATTCTGCAAATATGCAGTTGGCTGTGGTTTGGCATTTAACAGCATGCATCAGTAAGGAGGAGGAAATTTTATTCTCATTAACTGTTGCAGATTTACTGCAGTGAAAAAGAGCTATGTAACCCGAGATGTGACAGTACAGAAAGATCAAAGCCGTGGACTGGAAACTAAATAAACCCTCTGGCTACTTCCTGCGAGGAAAATTCACTCTGGCAATGTAAAACAGAGCCCAGTTAAAAACTACTCTGTTTTATGAGCTGTCATAGCTGCTCAAGTGGTTTGGACCGGCTGAGTTTAGAACATTATATTTCCTTGTTTTTGTCTTAGATACTTCTGTAAGCAGTTTTATGGACCATTTTTTCTTTTTTAACACAATAACAAAAAAAATGAAACTCTTTTCTTTTGGTTGAAACTGAGAAGGGAACCGCTGAGCTTATTAAAGCAGGCAGGTCTTTATTTGCACATTCCTTTCTCATTTGCTGCAGTTTAATATTTTGCTCTTAGATTTATTTGGCAATACATTTACTTTAATAATTCATCAGCAATCTGTATAATCCCCATTCAAAATAAGTGCAAATCAGTTTACAGAGCCCGCACGGCCCACATCTGGGGGCGAGCTATCGGTAACAGCACATCTGGAAGGGCCATGGAGACTACGGGAATTAATTAATATTACATTTTAAAACCCACAGCCTCTAGGTTTCATCTGTTTTTTCAAAAAAATATTTAAGAAAAAATATTTGGTTTAACATTTCTAACATAAAATTTTTTTAATTGTTCATAAATACTTAAATTACATTGTTAATTCAATCAAAACACAGTTGGGCTAGAATAAATCAACTTTAAATTAGAAAATGCCCCTGAGTTTAGGGTAAGCCCAGCATCATTGAATCCAGACTCCAAGGACGTCAAAGGTGACTTGCTGTTTTTCTCTCTTTTATTTTCTTGGATGGGTGATGGTGCTTATTAACCAGACTGCTTACATTTTTATTCTCATCATTGGGATATGACTAAGCAAGCCTTTATAATGGCAATTTGCATACTATTCCCTTAAAAAACCTCATAATTTTTTGGAAAATAAGAGTATTTCACAGGTCAAATATGTGTAAAAGCAGTCATGTTTGCTGAAGACTTTCAATTTTCTTTCCATTTAAATTTACAATTAATTTTTATATATCTATACAGCCAAAATAAGGCAATTAATACATATAAAAACGTATGAACTTTGACACGAGATAATCACCCTGAAACGGCGGTGATATAATTAACTTCTCAGTCACGACTGGATTAACTCCCATTTCTTCTGTACGAAGTTGCACCATAATTGATCTCTTAACATTTTTATAGGATCTACTCATATTCAGATTACTTTTTTATTTATAGACTCCGGTATGCTACATTTCTTCCCCTAAATGAAGTCCTAATAAAGTGACAGTAAATTTGATTTTAAATCTGGTTTTCTGCGGGGGCCCCTTCGGACTTTATATACAGCCGGCACGCATGTCTCCAAAAGCTCTGCTCAGGTCACCGGATTGAAAATTAACACAAACTTAATGGGGGCAGTTCTGTCGCCGACTTTCTTCCTGCTAAATGTCAAAGGAAAGTAAACCACTTAAAATATTTTCCCAAGTCAGTAGTATAATTTCTCCAGGGCAACACATCTTCCCAAGTTTCCAGAATTCTAAGCCTTGATTTTTGGCTTGTATTTCTATATTTCAGTAAAGTTTACAATTTGCTAATGCTGATGTGTGATAATCTAATAAAATTTGGCCTTAAAAGTTATAGGCCCAATCTGCTAATAAAACCTAATTCAATTCTCCCTGGGAAATGCAAATCATTAGTGTCCAAGTAGTGGAACCGAATTTCCTTGCCTTTTCAAGACTAGAAAGAAACTGTCTCTATAAAAAGTCTAAACAAGGATGACTAACATGTAAGGGTTCATTTACAGGCACCAAACAGCTGCATCGTGTATGTAAACACCGACACTGGCTCATTAGCTAAATAAATAATTTGCATAAGACACTAACCCTTCCAGACTGAGACTGCCCCACCCCTTTCGTCCTCCTTTCTCTACACAACATGATCGATCTGTACAGGACGGAAGGACAGAATTTAGGGACTGACTGTCGTCCTTCAGGCGACTGAACGGTGGTGAAGCATTTAATGTGCTAATACATTTGTAGCCACTTGCCTGCAAGCAACCTAAAGCACCGGTTTGCAGTAAATCACGTGAAATGTATTGAAGCAAAACAGGCAAACAACCAGTTGTGTTGTGCCCTGAAGCCTACACGTCACAATGTGTGGTGACAACGTTCCCCCTAAAGCTTTCCGAAGCACAGTTCTCCATGACACGGAGACAGTGTCCTGCCATTTGGGGCAGGCAGGGCGTGACACTAGGAGCGAAGCCCCTTACCAAGCTCGAAGGCTTCGAGGTTTATCAGCTGTCTGGTTTGAGGCTGGTCCCTTAAAACCCTTAGCCTGAGTTTCTGCACTTGTTCGAACAGGGGCCGTGCTGCTCTCGGCGGCACCAGCCTCACTCGCTCGGCACGAGGAGACGCCTGGTAAGGCAATGCCAGCTAACGCACGTATTCAGTCTGTCTGGACTTAGACCTGGGCTGCAGAAGCCTCATACGTCCTACTCCCCGCAACTTTCAGAAGGCTCCTAAGACGTTCCGCCCTCTGAACTGATAAAGAAACAGCTGGCAGAACTGCCACGCGAGCACTCAGAAAAACACAGTCTGATGGAAGGGCCAAGTCAGAACCAGTCTCGCGGCGCGAGGACCGTTTACTTGCATTTGTCCCGTCTTCTCAGAACCGTGTTCCGGAGCCACCGCCATCCCCGCCTGCCTGCTTCATGATCCCACAAACTGAGGCGTAAAAGACTTCTTCACTACTTCAAACGTATTTCCCCTTAAATACAGTATTACTTCTTATGAATGGTTTTATTCGGTTCAAGAAAATTTACCATTCATTTCTGATTGGTTGGTACTGATAAAGGTGGGAAGAACTTAAAATTGTTTCTACTGATTATACCTAGGTGTGGCACTTGTTACTGCACTTGACCACATGCTTTACTTACATTACAAACAATGTCGTCTGGATAACCAAATACGGTTGTAATAAATTTTGCATATCTGGATGTTTTCAAATCAAACAATGCACTCTGAGATAAAGCAACTTCTCAAAGTAACAGAATGCGGTCTTATTACTGAGCTCCACTGTTTCCATAGAGGTTCTACTCCATGTGCTTCAATCGCCATGTAACGAAACTCCTTTTAAACGGACAAGCAGCTCTTGCCGACGCCCCACACCCAGGACAGCTAAGAACAGGGACCAGGGACCTGTGCCAATCCGAGAATCAAGGACAAAGAGTAGATGGAGAGTTTAACAGTGCCTTGTGTAAGCATTCAGTAAGGTTTTGTTTTTTAATTTTACATATTACTTGATAATAGGCTTGTCTTAAAATAAAATAATTTATATAACAGGATTAAGTCAATGAATCTGTTGCTATAGGGTTTTAATACATGCAAATGAGTATAAATGGAATGACTAGTGCAAACCCAGTTGATTTCATTACTAGAATTACGGATGTGGCAGTGATGTATTCACTTTTACATTATCAAGACATCATAGGAAAATAACATTTTTATCAAAAAAGAATTCTGAATAAGGAAGAAGCAAACTATAAGCTATCTGTGGTCAATTCTATAAAAAGTGAGAATTTTATGTTAAGTAAATATCTATTGTTAAATATATCAGTTTTTACCTATTCTGATTTTCCTACTGACTTAAATTAGGTTAAATCAGAACACTGATATACCCTAATATGTAAACAAAATCATGTGGCATAAAAGTAAGTGCTAAAAATAATGTTTATTGCACAATTAGGTAAGTGTATCTCACTATGCTTGGTGGATCTATTTTCTTTGACATACATTTATTTTATTTAAGCGATTTATTTATGCAGGATTTATCTTTGATCGCTTCATAAGGATACATCCTTAGAAATGCAGTTACGGACTGAAAGGAAGCCAACAGAGTGAGGCCCCTGTTCCCATCACCACACACACCCCACGGGGCTCACTCCATCTCAGTCCCTACAGGAGGCGCGTCAGAGTGCCTGCCCGCTCTGACGTGTGGGCGTCGGCATTAAAGACCGTTGGCTATTGACAGACAAAACAGAATCTGGCTGCTTTGTTCTGTGACCACTGTGTCTGGAAAAATTCTAAAGTCAACAGTTTTGTTAAAGGTTCTGTGTGGGATGTTCTCTGCTGAGAAAAACAGAAGATGTTAATAAATAACAAAAAGACTGCTCATTTTTGATGAAAACTTAATAGTGCACTAAATAAAGCTGTGATGTAGTTAACGATTATCTTTGCAAGATTTCATAAATATTTACCAATTGATTTAGCTGCTGAACAAATGGTTGGTCTTGATGTTTGTCAAAGGAAGTATTTCCTGAGGTTTCTTTCCTTTTTGGACCCTTTCATACAACGTCTATACTACTGCCACAGTAATGAAGTAACTAAAACTTAAACTGTTGGAACAAACGGCAGACTTTGGGTTATCGATTAAAAATGGATGAAGGACTTCTCAAAGAAGGGATTTTATAGGCATATTTACTTTCCTCTCAATATAAAAGAAGTTTGGATTGGCCAAATTAAGGGTTGTAAGAGACAATAACTTCATTTCTTCTTTGAGTAACTCCTTTGAAATAATCTCATCAAACAGAGGTCTAGGAATAATATGTAGTTCTTTTTTTTATTCCTTTTTAAAAAAATTGACTATGCTATTAGAGTTGTCCTGATTTTTTTCCCTTTTGCCCCCCCTACCCAGCACCCCCACTCCCTCAGACAATCCCCCCACCATTGTTCATGTCCACGGGTCACACATACAAGTTCTTTGGCTGCTCCATTTCCTACACAGTACTTTACATCCCCGTGGCTACTCTGCACCTACCTATTCGTACTCCTTAATCCCCTCACCTCTCACCCCTTCTCCCCTTTCCCCTCCCATCTGACAACCAATATGTAGTTCTGTAAACACTACACAATGTGTTTTAGACAGGGAATATGTAATTTTGAGGTGATTTTCTCAAGGGGAAAAAAACTGAATAAATAGCTGAGTATAATCAAGGTGTTCTAATAGCTAAAGTAATAGTCTAATTTTTACACATAGAGTCTTTGTCTTAGGAAAAATTACACATTTAAAAACTGAATAAAAGGTTATTTCTTACATATTAAGGAAATATGTAATTTGTTAGATCTACTCCGAGTGATTTTTAAAAGTAAAACAGTTCACTCTAATGTTTGAAAAAAATAGAGTGAACAGAATAAAAGGTGCATATTTGTAACATGTAATTCATATCATGCACAGAAAGTCCATGCCAAAGTATGCTAAGGAAGAGAAAAAATGAGGCCATATAAGGGACAGAAAATGAGAGTGTGGGCGTCGGAGGGCTCGGACAACGGCCCCTCCCGCAGCCCTCTGCTCCGGGGAGATGGCCAGTGGGCGACAGCCCGCTCGGCCACAAAGGACTCCAGGCCCTCGGAAACACATTTCTCAAAGCCCCAAGGAAACCTAAGCAGCCTCTGTAATTTTTTTCCAGTTTATGAAAATTGGATTCCTATAAAAGAAAAATGGACCATTTTTACTGCAACAAAAACTGATTTGTAAAAGCTGGAAGCAGTTTAAAAATACTCAACATGAGGTTCTTGTTAGTCTTGAAAAGTAAGAGTTATAATAAAAAACGGCCCAAAAATATGGTGCGGGGACATGGTAAAAAAAAGAAGGCAGGGGAGAAGAAAAGCTAGTCTTACTCCTATTATTTTTAATTAGCTTCAATAGCAAGTTCCACTTCACTTTTAACGCCGGTTCGGGCGTGGGCAGGGGGAGATTTACATCTGGCCCCCGGGATTGGCAACTCCACAGCTGACGCCGTGGAGCCCTAACGCATCCCGCGTCACCTCCAGCGCCTCGGGAGGTCCGGCGCCAGGGGCTCGCACCGCACCGACAGTGACACAGGTCTAAGCCCAGGAGTCGCTGTCCAGCGGCCATGCCCACTCTGCCGCACTTCTAGGCTCCCTTGTAGAACCGGACAGGTAAGTTCACACTTTCCAACGTTTCCATTCAAACTGCCTTGCTGTGCTACAAAAGTGTAGGCGTTCGGATTAAGAAGGAGACCCCCGCTGACTTGAATTCTAAGAAAAAGACTAATTGAACTACTTAAACAGTTCTCTAAATCTGGCTCAGTTCCCGCATTTTATGGGTGTGTCCAATCACTAAATTTTGCCATTTTAGGAAGAAAGTGGAGGATTTTACTTTGAACAATTAACAAAACACCCTCTCATAATAACTAGAATGCATTCTTTATCTTGCGGGAACTTGGGACCGTCCACCTCGCTTGAGCCCAGTGACACTGACGTGTTAGGAGCCCACGACGCCGGAGAAGGCGCGCGTGCTGGCCGCAGAGCGCGCCGCCGGCCCTGCCGCGCTGTCTTACGTAAGAAACGATGATGAAAACTCACGATTCCCATTTCCTACGTTCACTTGTTAGTATTCTTTTCCCAGACAGCTTGACAGTGCTTACTTATCAAAGATATGCGACAATAAACAGGGAAGGAACTGGTAATTTCCCTGTGTAAGAAACTACTCAAAATAGATAGCAACCAGCTTTTCAATATTCAAAATTCAGTCAAGACTGATTTTTCATAGCTAACCCAAATTCTTCATGTTGTCCATTAGATCTGCTATTCTTATCTCCAGAGTGAGGATGAAGAAGAGTTCAACACCACTCTTTATATTTCTCAAAAAATATTCCTACCTTGCTTAAAATCAGTTAAAGTAAAATATTTCAATAGTAGTATTTTAAGTCAACATTATTTGATCTAATAGGCTTTAAATTTACCTATTGGATGTCAGAAGCTGAAAGGTAGCCATTAGTTTCAGATTTCACATCTGGGACATTTTGTGGCAAAATTTTCATGCCAAAATATGTGAATAATTATGTAGCAATTTAAAATACTTAAATCTTACCAGAGTTAAAAAATAATCCAGATAAGATCTATGGTTTGTTACTATCAAAGAAGAGCATAGAAATCCTATTAAAAGAGAATCCTAACCAATCAAAAATGATTGAATAAAAGCAAGAGTAAATGATTCCAGAGTAGAAAATGTAGAAAGAACAACTGAGTTTGGACCACACTTTAGTCTTGCTCTGTATCTCTGCTGATTCAACAGAGAGTTCCTTCTTATTTGATCTACTGCCTACAGAAAAAAAAAAAAAACCCTGAGGAAATTCATTGTAAATTATTTCTTCTGGAAATAAAAAGAGAAAATGATACAGTCACATGATTTAAAGGCTGAAAAATTACAAAAGACAAGAGATGAAAGACTTAACTTTCTCAGGGGAAGTTATTTTTAAAGGGCAAACAATTCTCAAATCAAAATGATTATAATGAATAAGTATATCAGTTTTTTGATTTGAAGAGTCTATAGTAAGTTTTATTAACTAATCCTTTAAGCCAACATTACTGTGATATGCTTTTTATGATATAAAAGATGTTACTTAAATATTTTTACCTTTGTAAATGAACAGAGTACAAAGGTAAGAGAACTTTCCTAGTCATTTTTAAAGAGTTATTAACAAACAGGGAAGCAAAAAACTATCAGAGACATTGAAATAAGGAACAAATTGACAGTTACCAGAGAGGAGCGGGCAGAGGGACAATAGGGGACAGACCGTCCAGGAACGTGCATACAGGACACAGGGACAGAGCCACAGGGGGTGGGCTCGAGGGTGGGAGGCAGGGAAGGGGGTGAGGGTGTGTGAAAACAGAGACAACTGTAGTTGAACAACAATAATAAATAAATAAATAAATAATAGAAATGAAAATAAGCCAAGAAATAAAACGAAGAGTTGTTAACAGAGTTGAGAAAGAAAACCCTGAAATCTCTGGACAAAGGGCACAGCTTAGTCACCGAGCACAGGCGTGTCTCAGAACATGTTTACTGTTTCATGAAATGACCATTTTTGAAAGCCAGAAATGAGAAATTTTGCTGAATTGAGCTTGTACATTCACTGTTTTGTATATTCAATTTTAATAAAAATATTCAGATTCTTTAAAAATCGCATAATTATATAAAAATGAGGGTGAGTCTTTCTTAAGTAAGTAATGCATAATCAGCAGCAACCTGCTCTCTTTAGACCGGCAGTGTCTGAAGGAGATACAGAAATGTTTTGCTCGCAGTGAAACACAAATGGCAGAACAATTAATCTTGTAACTGCCATGAGCAAAAGTCTTCCATGTAAATATGAGGATTATAGACCCAAATCATTTTTCCTTTTCCAGTTATGTTTTAGAAAACATTCGTACAGGGAACTGTCCCGCGAAGGAGTATAGTAGTTGTAATGATTAAACAGAGTCTCCATTTAAACAGTTACAGCTAATACAGACAGAGACATCAGAAGTGATCAAAAGCCATATGCTCTCTGGTATGTGACCATGTTTAACGTTTATTTCCTGAGGCAAGGAGTTTCTTACCATGACAATCCAGTACAGCAATAAAACTTTCTAAAGTGCCATTACAGATTTAAAGTGCACGACAGAATACTGAACTACATACACGGTATCGCATTTCACGTGATAACTGCGTTTTCCACCGTGCTCTCAAACACTGAGTCCTGATGCCGAGGAGCTGTGAAACCAATATAGGGGATTGCAACTGCACGTCGAAAATAACGGAATGAACAGAACGTGTCGCTGTGCGCTGCAGGGAGTAAGAGGCATTGCCGCTCTAAGAAATTTTGTGTGCGTATATACAGTGCGTACATACACAAACAAGTGGGAATGTGCGCATTGGCAGGCGACGTGAGAAGTAGTTCTTCCTGAGGGACAAAGAAACGCTCAGCAGTCACTATAGCTGTGTTTCCCTCTCAGTCACGCATCACGTGTGAAGAAACAAACTCTGGAGATGCACAGACCCGAGTTCCCTTTCTCCTGTGACATCCTCCCAGTGTGAGTGGGTCACTGAAGTTACTAGAGGCTTCATTGCTCCGTTTGTAAAATGGCTACGACAGCACTTGCCTTAAAACGTAGCTGTGCAGTTAAAACAAACAGGACGAGCACTTGTAAAACAGGCTACATACGACAGACGGTCAGTGATGGCTGTAACAATCGCTGTTGGGCCGAAACGGCGCATTACAAGGGGTCGATATGAGTTATAGAATATTAATCACAACTGTGTTCTTTCACTTAAAAATACATAAGCACATCCTCCAAACAGAAATTAGTTTATGTGAATGAAAAGTACAAATTGGAAGAGGAAATTAAGTAAATAATTTTAAGAAAAAGTAATCTTAATGGCAAATAAGACTCCAGCTATTCATGAGAATAATTTGATGTGAAATTTCAATAGTCAGTTCGAATTCAAATATTCCACCTCCAGGAACGATATGGAGAAGAAAATACTTGTTTACACATTCTGGTAAAATTTTATAAATCAATTGTAGAACAATGCTGACAGGTCAGACTTTTTTCCCTTAAATATTTTATTTGCATGTCATCTAGGGAGAAAAAGTTTTTAATCAAAGCATCAGCTTGTTAAAACAATGTCAGAGTAATTGTTAAAATACATGTATTGTGTCCTTATTTTATATTATATTTGATCAGCTTTGGAAAACAATCTGAGCTCATTAATTTGGGAAAAGCACTGTGTCTTTCAAAAGACAGCCTGTACTTTCCAAAGTGATGAAGCGTGCATGTTTTTCAGATCTGTGACTCCATTTTTTTGCACAGAAAACATGACTTCATAAATTAAAATTGAACAAGCATGTCCTTGAAAATACTGAGCACTTTTCCTCTTTAATGAAAAAAGATAGAAAAAATGGGGAATGAAGAGAATGCCAGCTTTTCAAAAACCAGGGAAACCTCACCCGTTAGACTTTCCTCGGAAAGAGGGTTTACCTGCCAGGAAACGGGTGCTGCCCGACGACGTCTCCGTTCTGAAGGTGGTAATCGCTGAAGAAATCTGGGCTTATGGCTCCTTCAGAGGTGAGTAGTCCATCTGGGAAGAAAGAGAGCGGTCACTGGTACAACGTATTTGCAGGGAACAACAAGGAAACTGTTCTATCACAGAACAGGACGCGAGACAACTTGCGTGTTAGCCTGGAGAGAACATGCTAGCACGACACGCTCTTCTCCTGGGGGTATGAATGGAAGACCACACACACATCCTCGGTTGTCCTGTAACCACACTCCACGCAGGTGAACGTTCACTGAGCCTCTCCTGCACGGCGGTCCTGCACTGTGGTCCTGCACTGGCTCGGAGGGCAGTGCGACCACCGCCGCCCTCAAGGGCTCACGGTCTGGTGGAGAAGACAGAAGGGGACGGCAGGGCGAGGTCTGGGCCACGGAAGCAGAGTCAGCGGGGACAGGCTGACACGAAACAGCAGGCCGCCAGAGAAGTGCGGAGCCTCAGCGTGCCCGCCTCTCGTACCCACACAGCTTCCTCCGTGCAGCGCGACTGGAGATTTCCGGTTACTGGGATTCTACAGAAGCGATGCTCAGCAGGCCTTAAAACACACAGCTTGGGCCAGAGGCCTTTGTAAGCGCGGTTCACGAGCCCTGAGCCCTGTGTGTTTAAAAGCGTACAGAACACACCCGGGCGCTTTTTGAGGACCCGCCTTCACTGCGCGAGTCGGCTACTCCACAGCACGCCCCAGCCCGTCAGGTCCACTTGACCGCTGGCTCTGACGGCTCTGCGCTGCTGTGCTCTTTGAGTTCCGGTTCGCCGAGGACAAGTGCTTCTCTTCCCAAGTCCAGGTTTTATTATCACTTCCGACTGACTTTCAAATGACACCATTTTCTCACTTGCTCGGGCTGAGAATCCAGATAGCCTGCTATCGACACAGTTAGAACAAGTGAAGAATGATCTGAGGAAAAGGGCCTGAACGACGGCTTCGAGGCTGTCCTATGTACTGAGCAAGTGTCACTTTTGTAGTCACTACCTGAAAGTTCTGAGGCCTCTCAAAGTTCCCTGTTCTAAAAGCGAACTGGCCCTGGCCACGCAGCTCCACTGCTCAGAGTGTCGTCCTGATACACCAGGGCCACGGGTTCGATTCCTGGTCAGGGCACATACAGGAGTCAACCAATGATGCATACATAAGTGGAACAATGAAAATCAAGGTTTCCCTCTCTCTCCCCCTCTCTGAAAGTCAATACAAAATAAAAGAAACAATAAAAAGAATGTATTCTGGGGTGTTCAGTGACCTCTAGGTGCACATGGCCAGGTCACACCCACAACGCCGATGACAGCTCTGGGCGTGGTCAGTCAGTTGCCCAGTCACTGGACGGCTGTCCTGAACCCGCCAGGTGCACAGCAGTGCTTTCCTAGGTCCTGTGGAGGGTGTGGGAGCTACGACACATGATTTCTCTTTTCAAGAATCTTGGGGTAAGCGAAATATAAAACAAACATTTCAGATGTAATTAAATAACACATTTCATTAATAAATGATATACAACCAGAATGGATGTAGGAGGTCTGTCCAGAAGGTACCCAGCCATGTGATATGAAAAATAGAGACATTTATTGAAGAAGATACAAGATACACTGCACACAGGACAATGATGCCTCAGTCCCCTTCAAAGTAGGCACCTTGGGACCTCACACAGTTCTCTCAATTGCCACTGGCTGCCACATCATATTTTCCTGAATCTCACTGACGGGTTTGAAGTATCCTCCCTTTCAAAGGTGATCTTAGTTTGGGAAAAAGCCAGAAGCCACAGGGCACCAAATCTGGGCTGTAGGGGGCCTGAGTCACCTGAGTGATGTGATGTTTCACCAAAAACCTCTGCATGCAATCTGATGCCTAAGCAGGCGTGTCATTGTGATGAAGCTGCCAGTCACCAGCTGCCCATCGCTGCAGCCTTCTGAATCATCCGAATAGTTCCCACAGAATGAATGTTCAAGTTCAACACCAAATGTGATGCAGGTCTGTTGTTCTACTGGCTCAGTCATTTTGAGTGTGACGGCTACACAGTACACAAGCTTACTCAATGGTGTCTTCTGTCCCCACTGACTAGTGCAGGGAAGTCATCATTGTTCACGCATGCGCATGCCAGTCCACTCTCCTTGGCTGCTGGGTTACATCGATGTCTTGCAAACTATTCTTGTTTTATCAACAATGGCTGGACTTTTTCCAGACAGACCTCGTATGCACCCAATGAGCACAGAAGACAGAAAAGCTGTAGCGGGAACACCACGTCTGCAGGACTTAGGAAACCCTCCCTGGGGTGGGGGGGAGGCAGCGCTGTAACTGACAGGAGTCCTGAAAGGCAGGTCAGCGTTAATAGCACCACCTGTTTCAGCAGCAAGACTACTAAAAATCGAGTGAACAGAAGAGCTGGAAAATGAGTGAGGTGATTTGTATTTCCACACGACTCCTGTACTACTTACTTGTTACATGTGTCCATAAAGACATTACTATTTAATTGTTGAGTTGTTAATGAATAACTTTGGTATCTGTCTTATTACTTTAGTAAATTTAAAATACTTAAGAGGTAGCTTAAAACTATCTAATATTTAGACCAGTTTCTATGTTTCTAAAAATGAAAGATTCCATAAGTAAAAGACCAGCTAAACAAAAAAAGTTACAAAAAATGATATTGTGGAAAATGCCAAGATATCATAGAGAATTGAGTGGCTAAAAAATTAACTTTATATGGCTGTAACACTTTGTGAAAGTGTGGCTAAAATTAACAAGTTTAAGACCACAAAAATCAGTAACGTCCTCTATTAAATTAAAACCAAATAATTGAGGATCGGGGTTTAAGAAATCCGACAATTTTAGAAGAACGAAGCTAAATAAAGAGCCAAAATAAAATGTATACCACCCTGTGGAAATGAATACAAAGATATTTAGCATGCCGGTAGAATAAAAGATTCGACACTCAGAAAAACTTCAGCTATAAATACAACTAAATAAAAATATACCTGAAGTATATTTTTCAGCTTGTTACATGAAACACGACCCGGTGAAGTGAGCCAGATTAGGCAGAAATTAAATTCAAAAGAAGTCTTGTCAGATTCTCAACGTCGTCATTTTGCTTGGGAGCACCCACCGCCTTCAAAGGGAGAGCGAGGAGCAGGGGACCAGCAGGACACGGGGCGGACTGCGAACTGGGGGCTCCGCAGACAGATCAGACTAAGTGGCTCTGAGTTACAGATTCGGCCAGGAATTCCACACGCCCAGAAGACAGCTCGTTTAACGATATAATAAGCCTGCTATTATGTGAGTAAAAAAGAGGAAACATACACGTCTGGACTTATTTTTTAACACCCCAGGACACTGCAATTCACTCTGCACACCCCAGCTCCCACGGTGCCCTCAACGGCCCGACAAAGTGTCGGCAGCTCTAACACATGAGCGGTCTTCCTTCACTCGACTTGATTTACAATTCCATAAAGTTGTTATGCCTCAACTAACCTCCATTCAAGCACCTCGCCTTCTTCAGAACTATCCGTTTCTCAGCATTCTGCACCCAAAAACAACTGTTTACAGAAATACTAAACAGGGATCATAGATTCTTGATCACAAACTCCAGGTCCATCCAGGAGGGCCTCTCTTAGGCTCCTGCTCTAACCCCGCTGCTTCCCAGACAGCGACAAGGAACCAAGAGCCCCGCGTCCCATCGAATCAGCCCGGAACAAACAGGAGACAGACGATACCCCCCAGGGGCCTCTGCAGGCTGCAGGGCATCGTGCACGCGGAGGCTGTTAAAGGACAGGGAGCCTTCACGCCGTGGCTGTGGCCAGCACGCCCTTCTGAGGAGTTCCAAGCAGTGACAGCAAACACGCGTCCGAACCAAACGAGGGCACATCGGGCGAGGGGGGAATGACAGCCCATTCACTGTCAGCGGAGCTAAGGTGTCGGCCTTCTGACTCCTGCAAGTCAGCCCAAAAACTCGCTTACACACGCTTGTGAGTGCAAGTACAAACTACAAAACATTACCTTTTTATGTATCGTTCTGAGATAAATGCTGTTTTTTTAAAGGCAAATGAAAGCGTGCCACACGGCTCTTTGGTGGCGCAGCTAACGGTGACGCTGTGGTGGTATGAGAGAGAAATGGATGTCAGTGACAAAGAAAATGAGAGCGAGAGAGGACTAAAACGGACAAATCACAACTTATTTGGCTGTCTCCGATAAAGCACATCACGGAAACACACACATAAATGAAAACTGCAGTTTTCGGAGACAGAAAAAAGCCATTTTAAGCTTCATGTGACAGAAGGCTACTTCCATGTCAGATGCGAAGAGTAAGATTCGCCACGACCGATGAAGAACGACATCGAAGTGAGACACCGTTCGGAAGCGTGCAGCCACGGCTCCGCTTCCCGTAATCGTAACGTGCTTCTCGCCGTGGGCAGACGTGCCGGCACGACAGCGCGATTTTCACGACCGAGAAGATTAATCTGTGACCACAATGATCATACGTTTAGACTCTAAGGAAAAAATACTGTCACCAAAGGAGATGCTTAGTTCCTATTCCAAATGACAACACTAAGGTCTTTCTAAATTTAATTTTATTTATTTACTTTTTAAAAATATTTTACTTATTTATTTTTAGAGAGAGAGGAAAGGAGGGAGAAAGAGAGGGAGAGAAACATCAATGTGCGGTTGCCTCCCATGTGGCCCTGGCCTGCACCCCAGGCATGTGCCCTGACTGGGAATTGAACCAGCGACCCTTTAGTTTGCAGCCCACGCTCAATCCACTGAACTAGACCAGTCAGGCGATTCTGTTTTTAAAAAAAAGAAAATAAGAGCAGGAGAGAAACATGCATTTTAACACATACAGTTTGGAAACACAGAAGGCAATCCCAATGACAGGAAGTAGCAGATGATCCTGCACTTGAGTAAAAGATAAGGTCAAGGGAATTACGGGCCACTGAGCTGAACCTCTGGCTAAACGCTCCTAACCTGCTTTTATCGGAAGCTGCCTGAAGTTTCATGGAGACCTGGAGACTTAAAGAAGAGAGCTCAAGCACTCAAATCTGCAGTACTGTAAGTCTCCCTGAAGTTTCTGAAGATACAACCGCACACAGTGAAGACGAGGGGGTGTTACCCAGATTTCTGTGACACACACCAAGAGGCACGACAGAGATTCATTTAGTGGAGGAACTATTCACGGACAACAAACTAGGTAAAACTGACTAACAAAGTAGATGGCTTGATACGAGAACGATATCTTTAAACGCACAGCGATGTCCTGTCCATCGTCAGGTGTCCCCCACACCGTCAGGCTGCGGGCACTACAAAACCACCATGCGTCTACGCAGTGATAGTATTTCACTCTTCAAATGCTCACATTTATTTATTCTCCCAACAATACTGGCTGTTTTGCAATTTTGATATATAAAAATATATTTAATTTAGATTTCTCACAAAAGTCTAAGTGGTACATTTTAATTATAAAATATCTTACAGAAAAAATATGTATTATTTTCATTTAAGAGGTTAATTTAAATAAGTTCATTTTGGAAATGTGCTTTAACTTTTTAAAAATCTGTTCTAAAATTCTAATTGTATTAAAACAACAAAGTTGAATATGGTGATGTTAAATGTTTGATTTGGTTTTGAAAACTGTAATTGATTCACACCGAAAAAGTAGCTATCAATCTTCAAAGCAAGAAACCTGATTCCAACAAACTCTGATTTCTGCTAACGAAAAGTCCCTATCATGTATATTTTACATCATTTCACTTCATGAACATCTGAGCACGTAAGGAACAGCTGCTCGCCATTACCGAGCTGAGAAATTCTGGTTGGCTGAAATTAATGAGCTGCACCATCTGGTCTGGAACACAAAGCAGTATTTCGTAACTACTGTAAAGTTCAGTTAGGAAGAAATCTATTTAATTTCTAAAAGAAAGTATCGATTTTCCAGGATTCGAATATCAAGCATAAAAAACAATGCGATGTGTATGGACAATTTGCACAGCACACAATTACGAAAACTCACAAAGCAGCACGTGGCAGGAAAAAGTGAACCACAATTTGGACATAATTACTTTCATGCTTTTTATTTGCAACCTGCTATGGATCTTAACTCGAAATCCTTTCCTTCCACTCCTAAACTAAACGACTTCCATGAAGTAATGTTAATATTGGCAACTGTAAAACACATTAAAAGCACAAATATGCCAAATCTTTGTGCCAAACTCATCCTGGAAAAATGGCAGTATGGCAGAATCAACAAGGTCATAATATATGTGGGATTTATGTGGAAATTGAATTCTACCTTGAAAACACTAGCAGAGTTTAGAAGGAAAAACTACTGCCGCATCGTGTCGGCATCATCCTAACCAAAGAGAGTCGCCAACAGAGTTTAGCACTTTGAAACTAGAGCAACACCGTGGCCACATCAGACTGTTCAAGCGAAACGCATGGAAAACAAAACATAAATTAGTGAGTTATACATTGAAATGAATAAAGAAAAATAAACATTACATTTTTAAACAGAAATCTGAAATCCTGAAGGTGTCATTTTAAGTTATATATTCTAGAATGTAATACACTAAGAGCAATTAATTTTCCTGGCCACCACCTTTTTTATGGAGATTACATCAAAGACTCACTTGGAAAAAAGTAACAGTGAGTTAATAGGTTTACTTGGCGTGCACTGATGTTACGTCTGAAACCATTAGCAGGAGGCATTTATATGCTACAAGTGCGAACAGAGCTGGGGAAGGAAGGAGCAAGGCTGGCAGATCAAAACCCCGACCTCTAGCAGGCAGCCCGCTGGTCATCAGCTCACCTGAGTTGTAGAAAAGGTCGGGTCGTTCGAGAATGTCTCCCTCGTGGATGTACGGCTCGATTCGGTCGTCGCCGTACGCGTGCTGCTCGCTCTCATCCATCTGGCGGCTCTCCACCATCTCCAGCCACTGGGAGTTATGCCAGCGGAACTTCTCACTCTGGATTTTCTTAGCCCATTCTTCATCGTACTCCTGTTGAAAACAAAGCATCGACTCTTACTGGGTAAGCTCAGGAAGGAACGCCTTCGGCACTCGGATAACCGTGCTTTTATCTCCTGAGAATTTGGGGCGCCGCCATTTGGGTCAGAGGAAACATTAAAATTACCTGTTCAGAACGATGTTACACAAAAGTCAATGAAAATCAGTTAAATACATATATTAAAGACATCTCTATTTGGATTAGCAATTGCTAAAGGCAACGGCGAAACTGGAAAATTTAAATTTCACACATTCTTTATTGCTAGAACTGAGGCTAGCCATCGGACTTCACCTTCCACGGGGTTTTGTGGCCGTGATCATTCATGGCACTGATGGCAGGTGGTTAAGCATTAAGATGACATCTTTTGCTCTTTTTGTTCAGATAACACTTTTCAGTAGGGGGGAAAGCACTAATAAAGTGTTTCTCCTAACTACTGAAACGGTTACTATAGAAACCAAAATAATAATGTTTGTCTCATTTTTTCATAATTACGTCTTTCTAGGTCTATCTCCTTCCTCAGCCACGAACTCCAAGGAAGCAAGACTGGCTTGTTCACTGCTGTACCGGCAGTGCCTGTGCACAGAGAGCATCCTCGGTGAACGTCCCGAAGGACAGAAGGCAGTGCCTGTGCACAGACAGCATCCTCGGTGAACGTCCCGAAGGACAGAAGGCAAGTGACGAGAAGAACACAGGGCTGAACCTACCCAGCTTCCTACTTCTCCCACAGGCTACCGCCACTTCTGACTGATGCACTTACTCACCGATTAATGGGCTGTGCCACTGAGGCAAAGATGATAAAGAAGCCTTCGGGCATTTCTTATCCTAATCCTAGGGCTCTCAGTTTTAAAGTCCTCTGTCTTAGCTTTGCTACCTTTGTGTACAGCTATCTGGAAAGGAGGGGGAAGGGTGCAGCTGACACCACTGTCCTCCAACAGTGAGCTCGATCACGATAATTAAGAGATGGACCAAATGCACATTTTAGTCGAATAGTTGAGCAACTTTTACCCAGACTGAGGCTCAAGTGATATTGGTGGAGGTAGGAGATATTTTGGGGCTATGGTACTGCTAATGGCAATTTTGCCATTGAATTATTAAGTTTTCCTTCTTTCTAATAGTTATCCATTAACATTCCTATGAGTTGTCAATTTCTTAACATAATTATCTAAAATTAAATTATATAAAAGCAAACATATAATAAACATTAATTATTGCATTTTATTTTAAAAATAATAAACATGTATTAATTTTACTATTATAATTTCAATATTTAAAGCGCTGAAGATTTTTTACTCTAAGTTATATTTTCAATGCTAACCTATATTTGAAATTGACAATTTATAAATAAACAGTAAATCCTAATCCAAATGCCATGTCATGCTGGAATAGTTACAGTGATTAGATATGACAATTTAAACAATCATTCAATCATTCATTATACATAAACTGCTCTAATAAAATTAAAAAAACACAGATAAAGCATTTAGAAGACCTATAAACCTCTATTGAAAACAGTTAGCCATTACTGTTAATTAACTGAAGTAACAGCTCTCTAAATTAGGTACCAAAATTACTGCCATTTTACAAATCAGAGGATGAACACGGAAGTAACCTTGGACAGCAATGTGGAGAAGGCACTTAAATGGAGAAAAAATGAACACTCAGCAGGGTCACTGTAGAGAGGGTTCTTCAGTGAATGCGTATAATAAATGACCTCCAAGGTCAACTTTCAGCTCTAAGATTCTATGAAGGGGTCCAACTGCTGACTAAGCAATGATATAGGAGGAAGTAGCTTCTGGGCTAGTAAGTGTATCACACATTGTATTCTCAGTCACGTTCTCGCTGACCCGGCCACACACGGGAAGGTGCTGGGGGAAAAGGGAGTGAAAAAATAATAGCACAGAGATGTTGTTGCAAAAAGTTTCACCAGCTACAGAGTTTAGCAGATCACTTTGGGTTTCCAAAATTAAATAAAATACTGAGTGGTGCTAATTGTGCAATATGGGCAAAGTGATTAGCTTCAAAGTAATTCAGTCTCAATGCTAAGTGTTAACTCTGAACCTCTTTAAAGTATTTGACTTCAGAAGCACAGCGCATTTTTGGTCCCATATGTGCACAGCGCGCATGCTCCAAGTCAGCTGCAAAAACATATCTCGGTCATGTCAGAGGCGGCCAGGTAAGTTAAGAATGATCACACCCATTCATAAAAGAAGAAGAAGAGGAATTTATTGTATCCATGATGGTAAAGAATTTAATGCATAAACAAAAAGAAAAGTGATATTCTAGACCGGTAATTCTCCATACTAACTGGCTTTTTTCCCTGGAAGATAAGTTAGTTGTATAAGTCACCAAAACTCCCAGAATATGCCTTATAATACCAGAAATCCTATTAAATGTACACTAACTACTAGAACTAATTTAAGTGGTACTGTTTCTTTTATGAATACTAGCTTAATTCACTTGGCAAGAGGTATAAAACTAACTTTTCATTTTGATAAATTTTAAATATGATTATCTGAATGAAGAAGCATTCAAGGAAGATGACAGAAAAACATATGATTTGATTGTTTTATTACAATTTAAGATAAAGCATATGATTTCCTAGTGTAAGAACAAGAGTTAAAACCCAATCGGGTGCCCAAAGCGTATAAAATATAGGGCTTGCCTCTTTACTAATAACTGTGAAATGCCTCAGAGGTAGGTATAATTGAAAAAGTAAACCCTTAAACCACACAGCCATAAAATGCACTTAGCCTAGGAAGCAATGCTCCGCACAAAGAAAAACACTTATGCTTGTTCTAGGGCTATCACCTTACACCCTCCTCCTGAGATTTCCCTATTCTACTTTAACGTGTCTCTCCCTCTTTCTCCCTCCCTTCTCCTCTCTGAAAATAAATTAAAAAAATAGATTTAATAAATGTAGAAATGTGTAACAAGGATGCCATTTTCTTCACAAATAGCCTTTCTAATTGAGCCTCCTTATCACCTTTGAACTTACAGCCATGTTCTTGTTAACGAACCTAAACGTGCACGCCTGCGTTTTTGGAAAGAGACTGCCCACACACCATCTGAGAGATCCAAACGCAGAAACCGACTGTAGCCACGAGCACCCACGGCTGACTCGGGACACCAAAGCCTGACCTAGAGTCTTGGGCACAGACCTAGGACCAAGTGTGCTAAGACCAGCCTCCCGCCAACCTGGATTCCTTTCCGGTTTCATCTTCTCTTTCATCAGTTTAGGACCAAATAAACCCACAGAACCAAGGCATCTCTTAACAGTATAAGGCCGAAAAGTTACAGTGGCAATGCTATAGATTGTACTGTCATTTTCCTTATTACAAATACTTTTATTCCAATTTTAAATATTTCTGTACTACAAAACCATAGGTCCGATTCTCTGCAACTGATGATGGTCCCCATGCGCGTTACTGGTTACAGGGTGGCACAGTGAAAACACTATGGCTGTCTCCAGCTTTTCAGAAAAAAATGAAGCAAACAAAAAACCCAGCTCCCCTTCAGGAAACGTGACACAGGACATGTTATCCTGTACCGAGCTGTATAATTATGCAGGGGTGTCCAACCTGCGGCCTGCCCAGGCTGGCTGTGAATGTGGCCCAGCACAAAACCGTAAATTTACTTAAAACATTATGAGATTTTGTGATTACGTGTCATGATGTATTTAACGTGTGGCCCGAGACGGCTCTTCTTCCAGTGTGGCCCAGAGACGCCGAAAGGTGGGACCCCCCTGATGACAGCATAGGAAATTACGTTTTGCAAAATACCCAACCGCGATGAGAGAGCCACACTGCAACGCGTCCACCACACGACACGTGGAGCTTTCCCGAGAGGCGGCCTTGGGATTTAACAGGGACGCGTGGCTTCTGTCACAGAGCACCGCCAGCAGCGACCTGACCGAGCACTTCAAGGCCTGCAAGTCCCCAGCAGCAAGAACACGACTTTTCAAAAATACCTGGAGTTTGATGTTGTAAAACCACTGAAAGTTGGAAACTATAGGAAAAAATACCCATAGAGAGAACCACAGTAAAAAAAGAACCTGTTTTCAGTGACTCTGATTCCAGTATTAATAGATAACTTTGGGAAATATTTAAAAATGTGTCTATTTTAAATTTAGAGGATAAATATCAAACAGGATTAAGATATTATACTTGTGCCAGAAAGGTTTGCTCTGATTTGTGATGATACGGCCCCAGGGATTTGAATGTTCAGCTAACGTAGCATCCGGGAACGAAGCATGTTTTTTTTTAAGGAACATAAAATATATTTAAATTAGTCATTTCTCCTTTTCCTTAGTGGTAAACACTGGTTAGAGTTTTGATCTTTGTTTCTGAAACACTGATTTTTGTGTTCCAGATTTCTTGAAAATGAAGTGTTTTAGCTGATGGCCACTGAGTGTCTACTCAGCCACGGCCATTCCTAGGCCAGGGCTGTGGGTCCGAGGGCTTCAGGCTTCGAGAAAGGCCCCAGAGCAAATCTCGGGGCATTGACAGTGAATGCAAAGCATCTGCCACCTCCTATTCTCACTTTTAGAAAAGAAAGGTCATTTTAACACTAAAAACGTAGGCAAGACAATCTGAAAATAGATAAAATAGATACATACTTTCCCAAGACAAAACATGCTTAGAACCCTACGTTTGTGATTCCTCCCCAGCCCTGGCCTCTCTGCGTGCGTGCGTGTCTGGCTCTCTCTCTCTCGCGCGCACACACACACACACACACACACACACACGTTTTGTGCATTTCCCTTCCACTCCAGCGAGCAGCAGACGCAGACTTTGCCCTACTCCCCCGGCCAGCATTCTGGACTCCCGGGCCCCAGCGACCTTCTCTGTCTCCCTTCAGTGAACAGAGTTTAACAGCCCTGGCGATGCCACGGCCTCTTTCTGTCTCCGAGTCTGAATCTACAGAAGTGATAATACAGCACGGCATAATGCAAAGAACACTGGGTTAGGAGCTAGGAGATCTGGGTCCTGGTTCTAGCTCTGACATGAAGAGAAGTATGCAGCCTTTTAAAGGTATGTTGATATCTTTTGTCTCTGGTTCTTCATTTCCAAAATGAAACAAATCTAAGACTGACCCAAGTCCTAACATTCTATAAGTAAAAGCCCATGATTAATACCATTACTTCATAAAGCTGCTGAAATGATTATCCCCCCACACCGAAGAATACGGGCAGTGTAAGTTTATTCTTAAAAGTTAAATAGCAACTCTAAATGAATATCCAGTGTCAAAAGTTTAATAAATTCAGCACACATCAAGTAAACCTATCCCTCAAACCTCTGTGCCCCAGCTCTCTGCTCCCACCTCCGTGCTCCCACCCCCGCTGCTCACCAGCAGGAAGGAACTACGGACGTGGAGGGACGGATGGCGCGCGCAGCCAGGCCACGTCATAAAAACCTATCAAACCGTCGTGGAAACACTCCGGGAGTACGGCTCTTCTTCCCTCACTTTTGAAAGGCCTCTTTTCACGAGGAGGGCACCCTGGCAGCCTTTGAGACTCGAGTTTGTCTTATATTGAAAGGTGTCTGCTCTTCTCCTCTCTTCTCAGATCCTGACAGTATGATCTTAAGCACTCAGTTTCCACAGATTCTAAACTGTCATGAAAAACTTATGGCTTGCTTTTATGTGGGGTGTGCCATCCTTTTTGAAGTCCTCTGTCACTGTGTTTACCACTTAACCGCAGAGACAGTGCGAAGCCTCAGCCAGCCGGCTACCAGGGCCTGCTCCCTCTCAGGAAAGCCCTTTGTCACTGGCTTCCGCCACACCTTGTCGGTGATTAACGCGGTACAGGAGAACACGGCGCTACACAGATCTGCTTTGTGTTCTGAAGCCGCTGATGGAAAACAGACTTCCCTTTCTCCTTTAATGTGGCAGCCCCCGAGTGAGGATGTAACATGGTTTATTTAATACGATTCTTCATCCTAAATTACTGCAGACCTAGAGTAAGTTAGTTGTTCATTAAGGTTAAGTTAGTAGCTGCTAAAAAGGTGCCTTTTATATCTCAGAAGTTAGTTACCTCTCCCGATAGGCACGCAGTACGCAGACTGGGTGCATCATTAAACCGCCGTAACCGAGACACTGGCTTCTACGCGCATCCTCCCTATTCTGCAATAGTGCTCTTCCGACCGTCGCCCTTCAGACTTGACCAGGACATTTTCTAGCCAGACCCCACAGAAGTATCTCTCAGTCTCTGTTTAAAGCGCCAAGGGGCTCGTCTGTGCAATATCACTTAAATTATCATGTCCGGTCAGGCCGAAAAGTAAAAGATATAACTAGTTAAGCAAGAAATCATGACCTTTATCTTTCATACTATGCTTGGGTTCTTTTAAATACAACTGTTGCCAACTGAAAAAAAACCCCAAAACAATGTAGATGCATTAGGACGGTCAGGGATACACACACATCAATACACACACACACACACACACACACACACACACAATATACAGTAGGTCCTCACTGAGTGTCGTCAATGTGTTCTGGGACTTTAAGCACAACGACACACTAAGCCAACTGTACTGTGGGCTAATTAATATAAGCGACAGCTAAGTCCTAGGGCATCCCCTCAGTGTTAAAGAGCAATGACTTTGAACCAAATGACATTATCTGAGGACCTAGGCTGTGGGTGAGTATGTGTGCCCGTGCACGTGCGTGAGTAAGCTCTAAAAAGCTGCAAAAATATCCTAAGTGTCTGCCTTTCAGGTTCATGCAATGTAAAATGAACTCCAAAAGAGGGCTAAGCAAGCTTATCTCGCTAAGCCCAATTTGACTGTATAGAACCGAGACACAAAAATCAAAATTACAAATCTGAGACATGAAAATTTACCAAGATTATAAAACAAGAAAGAACCAACTCCACCTATTCGAGAAAGAACATCTTAGAAGTTCTGTCAACAGCTCAGAAATCTCTGCTCTGTGCCCACACCCAACCTGCGAGCCAACTGAAGCGACTCCTGCCGCCCCGTTTTACCCAGCTCCTACCCACCCCTGCTTCTGGAAGCCTGTCCTGAAATAGCCTCACTTTAATGCTAGCCCTGACCCTAGCCCCTACGGAGTTTCTCCCACAACTTCCCTTTTAAAGATGCATGAGCCAGTTTTAAAGTGCTCTTCCTTGCCGGCAGCATCATTAATAAACTCAGCACTTTTGTCCGACAGGGCCTTTCCCGATAACTTTCGTGGAGATCATAACAACTGATGTCCTGGAGGCTACAAGTGAAGCCTGCATTGGGTTCTCGTTTCAGTGCACCGGCCTTGATGAATACGATTCTGTTTATTCTGGGATGAAGACACCAACTTGTTTCCCACGCTTCAGACGCTGGAGCTGGCTATTAGCTCCAGGCCGCTGAGAGGCACACGATCTGCCCACGGCCACAGAGGTCCTGAGGGAGACAGGGCCGCCACCGGAAACGCCCGCGACGCAGCCGGTGTGCGCACCGGACCACGTGGGCCTGCGGCTGGCCAGAGAACAGGCAGCATCTTCACCAGGGAACCCGGTACCGTCCTGTCTGGGGGGACGTCCTGTAATGTGTGTGCCACTGGTACGGGACAGGCACGGCTAGGGCCACGGGTGGTACTGGTGGTACTGCTCCTGGCAGGCCAGCTCCCGTCTAGACGACGGGGTTCTGGGGTTCTCTAGTCTAGACTGGAAACTTGTACGTTCTAGGGACTGTGGGTTGTGGAGTTTGGTGTTCTCGGTGTCTATCTTGGTGTCCGGAACACAGTATACGTGCCCTATAAACATGTATTAAAGATCTGAAAACCCAGTCACGTAGGGGGATTTGCACGGCAATGGGGGAAGAATTTATGTGGTTCTCGACTACTTCACACAAAGAGAGGAAGCACTGAAGGGTGACAATCTATCTGGTTCTTAAGAAGCTCTCTCCATCCAGAGGGTCTGTCCTTCCCTTCACAATTCCTAAGGCTTGGAAGAGAAAGGCAGCAGCCAGCGGCCATAGCCTCCTCGGGAAGACCAAGAAGCTCCTAGGCTCCTCCCTCCCTGCCTCTCTGCCCCTCCCTGAGCCTACTCTGCTCTCTGCCTCCTGAAAACACACGGAAGGCCCAGTCAGACAGGCGACGACTTGCTGAGGAGGCCACCGAGACCGCATCACCATCCTGCCATCCTGCACGGGACAAAGAGTTACGGCCACCACACATCTGTTCCAGCTCACCAGTGTAGGCTGGGGCCCAAACACATTACACAGATCACCACTGACGCGACGTGTCCATAGTTCTGGGGACGAGGACTTTACTGCAGAAGGCATGCTTCCTTAACGCTCGCAAGGCATGTCATTTTTCTTAGCATTATTCCATGTTGTCTGTCTTGAGTGAAAAAGAAGTTTCTTTTCCTAAAGATAAGTTGCATTAAGCTACAAATATTCCCATTCTCTTTTCTGGCGTTTTGTATAAGACACAGTCACGCTGAGATACTAGGAAATCACTACCTAGAGGTGAAGAGAGTCTTGAGACTTCTATTCTTGGCAGGCTTCTAACACGCTGTTTTAGAAAGTGGCTTGCTTGGCCATTACTGCTGTAACTGGACAGAGACTTCACCTTCTCCCCTGACAGCCTATTCCTAGTGTTTCATCACCTTTGCTGTGCCTAATCAAGATTTCCCCTGTTCCAAATTAAGTCAATTTCCTCTTGTTTTACTCCTGAAAAAGACTCAGGACAAGCAAGCAGCGCCCTGAGTCAGGGTCAGTAACAGAGACTGGGCTCGAAGGACCGAAGGCTGGCGGCTACGTCCTATGAGGCCTGAGCGGCTTTCTGCTCAGTGGTGAGTGAGAACGCCCACTCCTCAGACTTCTCCCAAGTAAGGAGGCCCAGTGCGCTAGGAGCGTAAGTGTGGCCTGAGGTTCGCTGACAAATTGGGTCCAAATCCCAGTAAGCGCCCCCAGCTGCAGTGCATGGCGACAGAGCTGCTGCGGCCCTTCTGTGCTGGGCAAGGCGGCTCCCCGGTCAGTGCGCAGGGAGGCCTCCCGGTTAACTGCCCTATTCAGTTGTTGTCCTGACCTGAGGTTTTAAAGTGCAAATTCAGCCATTTGCAGAACAATCCTACACTATAAATAGTAATATGCCTGTCTAAAATGTATACGCCAAATAACTCCCCACAGTAAAAATCCAAACGGTGATCAGGTTACCTTCCCAGACCATTTTAAAAGTTAAAACGAACAGCAAATAGCATAATTATGTGTGCTAACGAAAAGGGAAGTGTTGATCCAGAGGTTTAATCTACATACAGACTTCTTAACTAGGTCGGCGTTTCGGTCCAGTTTGAAAAGCACACACTGAGTGCCCATCCTCTGGTGGGTGCTTCGCAGATGTCCCCTCCGACCCTTACAGGAACTCTCTCCTCCTCAGGAGGGTCACTGAGCCTTCGCGAAGGGAAACAGACTGCCCGAGAGCATTCGGCCGGCGGGAGGACTTGAGTCAGCGGTGTTCCAGATGCAACGCCTCTGAGACCAAGCTGCCCCTTCGAAGAGGCCAAAAGCTGAATCGAAGACCAGCGCCTGACCCAACTGAGCAGAAAAACGTTTTGGTAAGGAGTTGCTGCCACTGGTGCCGTTCCTGACTCTCAGGCTGAAGCTGCACCCGGGCCTTGAATCTTGTAGGTGTGTAACAGCCAAAGGTCAAGAAACGCTCTTCCAGCAGAACACGGGGGGACGTTTCCAGAGCTGGCGCCCTCCCGTCAGCTGCACTGGACACCTCTCTTCTCCAAGGCGCAGCTATGGAGGTGACTCAGCGGAGTGGCCCAGCAGGACGTCAATCACGTGAGTGATTCACACGCGGGCCTCCAGGCACTCGTCCAGAGTTTTAGAACTCGGCTTCACGTGAGCACACAGCACTTCAGGGGCCACGCCGGCCTGTCAGCAGTTTCATTCCGCTGACCCTTCTTCTTCGAAGTCTTCACAAGGCTTTTTATGGATGCAATAATTTAAAATAGTTTTCTTTGTGACTTATATTTTAACTCTGACCCGGATTTATAAGTTCCCTCCAGGAGGGCCGGATAAACAAAGGAAAATGAAGACTAAAAGCGTGGATTGGATTTAGACAAAGGAAGTCAGAGGACTCACCCAGCGAGCAGCATTCGGCACAGCGGTGGAGGCAGACGCCAGCTCAGCACGGGTCGGAGAAGTGGGGGCACGGAAACCAGGGAAGCGCAGTCACGCCGAGCAGCGCCACGGATCTGCGGTCGGCCCTGCAGGCTCAGGGCGCCGACTGCGTGTGCTGCTCTGCGCCGTCTCACGGGAGGGAGACCTGAGCCTCGGCAGACTCTGGTGCCTGTCGGGGGTCCGGGCCCAGCCCCTGTGGGCACTGAGGGATGACCACAGTCACGCTGTTGGGGAGTCAGAAGTTACACGTGGAGTTTCAAGTGCACGGGGGTGCTGACGGGGCTCAGTCCCCCTAACCTCCATGTCGTGCAAGGGCCAACTGTAACGTGTGGACAATTTCCTCGGAACTTCGGTTCTAGAGAAAAGGAGCGAGCTAGACTGTGTCTAGAAAAGATAGTTAGACACGGGGTGCATGTGATCCTGTTTAAGATGAGACACTTGAGCCCAGAGTTTAGAAATAATTAGGAAAATAAATTTTGATCTTATGATAAGTGTATTCATATTTTTATACTGAATATTGTCATAATAAGAATGAGTTGGCCTTTTGGAACTGTCACTAACTTACGTTGTAAACCAAACATACCTAATACATAAGTCTAAACATATTACCTTCCATCCACCTGTTCTCAAAAGAAGGTCATTAAAAATATGCTAAAGGCGAAGCATAACAGGCTGACATCTCTGTGCTTTCCTCATTGCTCACGGTGAGACCATCATACACGGAACTTAAGAAGTTCAGCACCTTGCACCACATGCTTCATATACAACACGGCGCCGGGAACTGCTGGAGAACAGTGCGGGGGTCACGGAGTCGCTCTCTGGGAGCGCGAGAGCTCTGCACGCACAGGCCCTGTGACCGGGGGCCGGCGTGGAGGGAGCATCTTGGTGGGGCACGGCTTTAACAGGAAAGTTTCCCTGCTGTCGCTCAGAAATCACAGCTAACGTGGCAGTGCATCGTTCAGTTTTAAACCAGTAATGATATAATCAGTCAACTCCAAAGAGCAGATGGTATCGAACAAGATGAATTTCTGAAATAAAATGCAGAAAACTGACATAAAAAAGTACCTGATGGTGATGGTTTAATCTCATAATGAGACGGCTAGTATAAATGTCAGCCGAGAGGATGTGCAATGAAGGTATTCACTGGCTCGTTACAATGTTACTCTCATCCTTTTAAAACACTTAAGTTAAACTTTGAAAACTACCGGATAGGCTATATGCAAGGCACTTCTTACAGGGTGAGCGGAAATGAAAAGTATACGTCCAGTCTGAAGAGGAGAGCGAGCAGGCTGCGTGCGGCAGTGCCTGCCCTGTGAGAAACGGCAGCGGAGTAGCCTGGTCTCCGCGCCCCGGCCCAGCGCCCCAGCGCCCCAGCGCGGGCAGAGGACTGTAGGGGGCGGCGCGGGCCTGCGAAAGGTCTGCCCGGGGCTCACGCTGTCCCTCTGATCGCATGCCTCCAGTGATATGTCCTTTAGACACTTCTGAAGGCAAGAGTAACATCACAATCTTCGTGTGTTTCACCATTCCAAAGCAACTGACAAAGTCAGTCTACGTACAGGATGGGCAGAAGTAGGTTTACAGTTGTGAGTATGCAAACACAGTTTACTCTTGCATTATTATTTATGAAATATGGTGTTATTTGTGTTACAACTGCAAACCTACTCTTTTCTGACCCTGCATATAACAAAAATTATCAGAGTATTGAAAAAGTTGATATAATATTTATTAAAAAATATTAGTGGCCAAACTGCAAGGCTGGCCGTGTTGAGTTTCGGAGAATCGTCACCAGGCCTCCTGCCCCCGCGCGGTAGTTCTCTGAGAGACAAGCGACTGTGGGACGGTGTGCAGAACCAACCGAGACTCTCGATGTGCACAAAACCCGGATGTAAGAGGCTCATCCTGGAGAGCCAAGTGTCCCAGTGCTGTTTAAAGAATGAGTCTTGTACCACTGCTATTTCCTGAGCTCGACCGAAGGACCAATCTGCGTGTCCACTGAGTGCAGCGTTCTAGAGACCTATGATGCCCTCCTTCTCCCAAAGTGAGGCCGCCGGTCCCCCGGGCGGGAAGACGCGCTACCCACCGCTATGATGTCCAGCGTGTTGTCGCACACCTTCCGGATCTCGTTGTTCTTGTCGTGCATCAGGTCGATGAGGTACGCGGGGGCCTCTGGACGGCAGCGGTCAAGGACACGGACGGCATCTGAGATCGCGGCCGTTCCACCCTCCTCGTGCAGCCCACCCTCCTCTAAATTCACACGGTAACTTGGAATTTAACTTCGAGTTTTAGAATCAAATCGTCAACACAACATGACCAGAAACATTTAGTGTTTCATTTGTTTCGAGAACAAGGATGAGGAAGAAAAAATGCCAGATAAAAATGGGCAAGAAAAACAGCCAGTAAATTGTAGAAAGCACAAGGCTGTTATTTTTAAGAACACGAAAACTGTGAATACAACTGGAGAGGGGACTGCACAGCTCTCCTGCAGCTGTAAGAGCTTGCTCGATCTATCTGGCCCTGCTAGAAGTTCAGGAAAGTTAATTTCACACAAAATTAACAGAAAAGAATCAGTAAAATTCCATATATAATTACTAGAAGAAAGAGAAAACCTGAAACATTTTCACATAAAAGGTAAAACCTGCAAGCTAATATTTCAAAAAGAGATAAAAGAATTTAAGAAAACAATAGTATATGAAAGGACATACAAGTCAGAATTAGAAAACTTTGAAATAGAATGATTCAGTAAATGAAATGATTCAATAAAAATAAAAGTACAAAATAATTTAAGATATATGAAAACTAAATTTGTAACAACATAAGAGTAAATGAAAATAAGATGAAACTTTAATAAAAACAGAGGGTAAAAAGGAAGAAAACTTTTTAAAGAATAAATGAAAAGAGATAAAAAGTTAGAAACAGATAAAGACAGGCAAAGAAAATCCAATATAACATACATCTCCAAGAAGACAACCAAAGCAATAGAACAGGACAAAGACTAAAATCTGTAATTCAAGAAAACTTTCCTGAAATGAAAACAAACAAAAAGAAGAGACAAAACTACATACTAAAAGAGCACCCTTGCACCTTTGAAAAAAATCAGGCAAGGATGTCAAATTCTAATGAAACGACTTGGCTTTAAAGAAACAAAAACATTCCTTCGGTCTTCCTGGCAGAAAGACTGACTCATTTATAAGGGAAAGAAAAGTAAGTTGTCATCAGACTTTATGACAGACACCAATAATTAGCAGACTACAGATTTCTCACTGGCAGCAATTCAGGCCAGGAGACAGAGGAAAAATACCTTTCAAGTGCTGAGGAAAATAACTGGCAAGCTAGAATTCCATATTCCGTGAAATTATTGCTAAAGAGGGCAAACTAGCTATTACTCCTGCTGGGAAGGAGGGAGGCACGGGGTCAGAAAGGCTTAACTCAAACATGGCTCATAGACGGAGCTTTGCTGAGGGGCGGCTGCCAGGGAAAATAAAAGGAGAGCACCAAGTTTGAGGCGGGCGAGGCACCTGAAGAGGTGGCGAGTTATGACCGGTGGGTCGTGTCTGGTGAACCATGAGAGCGGTGGTGTGCTAGGAGAAAACTGTTTGCAGGAGGGTTAAAGGAGGGCTTTGGAAAATGAAGTTAAGGTCAGGCTGTGAAGACCTATGTATGCTAAGCCAAAGAATTTAGATTTCTCGCAATGAAGACTTCTACACAGTGGGATTCTAAAGCAGATTTGGGAGGGGGGCAGGTACACAAACAAGCAGACCACCACAACTTAATGAAAACAAGACAAAACAACCCGGCTCAGACACCACTTCCTCTGCCACCCTCTCAGGACATCCCCAGACGTGGCTAGACATCCTCCCGTGTCCTCTGCGCACACCTTTCACGGTGCTGATCACACCCGATTACACTTCTGTGTTTCCAATTTACTTGCCTAACTCTCCAACCGACTATAAACTAACTCGAGTACATCCAACACTTAAAGCAATGTCAGATGCTCAGCACTAGAGATGTGTTTGCAGAGTAAGTGATTGACTGTGTGGTAAAAGAGACAGCAGACAGGAATCTGCAGTCACGGGACTGGCGGACGATACTGTCACTGTCCACTGTGGCTGCAGAAGGGACACTGTCTCTCAGGGGCAGGTGTTGGGAACATCGAGAGCCCTTTCAGATGCATTAATGATGAACCACCACCCACTGAGTATCTCTCCGTGCTGGGAACTATTACAACACTTCAAATCCACTGGTGCTCATAACAGTCCTGTTGGGGGGAGGTCTTCTCTCTATGGAATAATACTGTGGCCATTTCACAGATGCAAGATTGTACGCTCAAGCAGGCTGGGTAGCTTATCCAAGGTCCTGCAGCTAGTAAGTAGTAAAGGTAATTAAAAGTGACCTTTAGGGTTCTGTGATCCAAGTGCTCCTTAGGCCACACCATACATGCCCCTGCAGGTAAGGGTCGGACACTCAGGCGGCCGCGAGCCTGGCCCTCAAGAAAGAGCGTTGGAAAGTACTGAATACTCTGCCTGTAGTTGGTAGCTGAAGTGAAGAAAATAGGTGTGTTTTCCCAGTAAGTGAAAAGGGTAAGACTCAAAGGGAATTGGGGATAATCCTGGGAGCCTCTGATAGCACAGTTAATGTTAACAGAAGAAAGTGCCTGTGTGTTTGTTTGGTTTCCTAGGGATCACCGCCGGACGAGTTGATAAAATCACCCCCAATCTACTCTGCCCGCATACTGCTTTGGGGGTAACAGCTTCCATGAAACATAGCTTGCCCTCTAAATGTATTTCAAAGCTTGAAATTTTCTACATTATCTGAATGTTTGCAAAAAATAACTAAAAACTCATCTTTCCTGACTATGTGAATGCCATTAGGTATTGTAAACACTGAGAGGATACGTGTTTCCTTAATTATGACGTCTCTTGTGGCTTGGTGGAAAACCATCTGGTAGAAGACATAAATTATCTGGCAGACAAATTCATCATCTTCCTGTTGAGCTGAAAGGAAACAGAAAACTTTAAATAAAAGGAGTACTATGCTTACCTACAAAGTTTTAAAAACTCTGACAAAAAATCTACAAATGACCGGGAGATAGAGAAAAGACAATCAGTTTAAATTCTTTATAATACACAGGTGGTAGATGTCATTTGTGTCTTACGTGTTTTCCTAAATTGCATGATGACAACAGTGAGGAAATTCTTAATATATTTTTAGAAGTTTTAGTAAAGTTGGTTGCAGTTAAACTACGTAGGTTGTTATTTTGTAGTACAAAGATAAAAAGATTTTGAAGAAGAAAACTTCCACCATTGTCTGAGTTTAAACCAGACGACATGAGATTACTCCCATCCAAAGACCAGGCTGCAGGACGGAGGGACGAGAGCGGTTGGAGAGGACGGTGACAACGAAACTGATTAAATCAACTCTACGTCCCTGACGTGACACGGCAACTCTTATTTCCACTTGCTTTGGTTTTTCTTGGTCCCAGTAAGAATTCTCTAACCAACTCTACTTTGTGAAGCACATCGGTCCTATTTTCCTCACCAGGAACCAAATCAGCTGATAACTGTAACCTGGGACTTCCCAGCCTGCAGAAATTCCTGTTGTCTTGGCCACCCAGCCTGCGGTACGGAGTCAATGGTGGCCTGAGCAGACTGCTATCAGGTCCTGGAAAACTCAGTCCTGACAGAACAGCATCAGATTCAGATAAATTCTGTGTGCAGTGTGCAGAACAGTGAACCCATGAAGAGCATTACAAGGGGGAGGGGAGACTCTGCTCAGGCCTCCACTGCCCATGACTGTACCCATAAGCCACTGTGGCTAATTAGATTAACATTTAATTAAATGAAAATTCAGGTTCTCAGTCTCAGTGGCCACAAATGATGGACAGAGAGAGGACATTCTCTTCATTTCGGAAAGTTCTGAGGACAACACAACATCTGGACCTAGGACAGAGTATGACGCTTAGAATTAACTTCCAAATAAGCTTTCTTGATTAGACATCAAGATATTAAAAACAGGGTTTGTGCAAGATAGGAGATCCAACACAAAGTCCAACAGGAAGAAGGAATGGCAGAACACTAGTGGGTCCAGGCTGACGAGAGGAGGGCAGCATCTAAATTAGCCCTGAACTGCTTTACAGCACGTTCTTTCTTTTTTCGAGTTAGAAAACTTTTAGCTTACCTGGTAGTAGTTAGCATGTGAATGATGAACAGAGGTTAAGCATATACACACACAGGCTGTATTTATACGACTGGACCAGAGAGGTCAAAGGTGTGAGGCAGAGCAATAAGACTACAGGCGCTGGGCTCAGAGACGCGGGCTTACTAGTGACATATTCGGGTCCAGAAAGCAAGACGCTGGCTAGTGAGCGCCCTGGATTAAGGTAAAACTCAACAGAGCAACGTTCTTAACTCTGATATTACTCCACCTAATCCCAGTGAGAGTTATACTTAATTCATTTTCATAACCATATAATTCATTATAAGAACATTCATGTAATAAGGTAACAACTCATGATTCCAGACTCTATTTTATATTAAAAAATTTATGTTCATAGCTGTTAATACAGCATAAAGACAAAGGCAGATGAGTCCTGCCTCACCATTCAGCAGTTCGATGAGCGCAGGGATGATCCCAGACTTGGCCAGCAGGGCGGCGCACGAGTCGTCCATGGACACCGTTCCGATCATTATCACCACTTCCAACACCAGGTCATCCTCGGCAGCACCTGACAGAGGCGAATCACAGGAAGTCTGCTCCAACCACCGCCACAACAAAAAGATCCTGAGAGCTATGAAATCAGTCCTTATAAAGCCTTAACATGGTTACAGATTTGTCTCTTTCCAAATTTCTATGTTCACTGATGACAGTTTGTGGTCGGGGTGGGGGGTGGGGGGAGGGCAGTAGAGAAGTAGAAGCTTAGTCTTTGGAAATACAAATGAATGACAATTTAAACAAAGAAATTAGAGAACTCACTTGAATGCCCTAAAGTACACTGTGTGTGTTATGTATACATACAAGGGGGGACCCCAAAAACCCCGGAATTTATTTATTAAAAACTGTGTATTTATTCTTAGATATTTGAACTTCAGTCACTTGCAAAGTGCTCTCCATGTGATGCAACGCACCTATTGAGATGTTTTTACCCCTGCCCAAAACGGTTTCTGAACGGATTTTGACACCTCTTAGCGCTTCAGCTGTTCTGTTTCACCTCCTCCATGCGGGCAAAACCTTTCCCTTTGAGGACTTCTTTCATCCAGGGAAACAAAACAAGTTGCTCAGGGTGAGACTGGGTGAGTAGGGAGGGTGGGGCATGGGGGTCTTGATGTTTCTGGTCAAAACCTGCTGAACACTCAGCACGGTGAGGGCAAGCGTGCTTGTAAATCACCCATCAGGAAATGGGCAAACGTGTTGACAGAGTCTTCAGAAAAATTCACCAAGGCCAAACACAGCCTCTCACAACAACACCAGCTGGTACACTAATCCAGGTGGTTCCCAGAACATTCGCCCAGGGGGGAAGCCTGGACTGCAAGGGGCCTGCCCTCCAGAAGATAATTCGGTTGTTTGGGGGGTCCTCCTCATATGCATGTTCAGAAGGAGATGGCATTTGGTAATTTTTAAAAGACAGTATTTTAAAAAATAAGAAAGAAGGCAGAACAAGAAACAATAGGAAACAATTAATATTGTTAGGAAAAAAGAGTCCATGCATCTAGGAGGAGGCCTATGACCTCCTTTCTGGGAGGAAGGAGCTAGAACTAGAGGTGGAGAAGAGGCGCTACCCAGCACAATAAGGTCCCTAAATACTGCTCTAGCAGCCTCGCCCACCACGTAAGGAGATAATTTAACGACTAGACAAGACCGAGATGCTCAGCACAGACCTGGTTTTAGTTTGTCCTTGAGGTACGGAACCAGCTTGTACTCTTTAAGAACCAACTCCCAGTCTAAGTCCGGAATGGTCAGATTTGCAAGTGTTCCCAAACACTCAATCACAAACTCCTCCTCTTCATCATTGGAGATCTGGGCTGCAAGATCTCCAACGTAATCCTGAATAAGAGAGAATTTTAGTACAAATGTAAAATATGACTTCTGCAGAAGAACCAATCTAATCATTTAACCCAAGGGAAGGACACATAAGCAGCAAACACGATTCTCTTGCTTTCACAATTTTGAGCTGAATTGCTGAGGGAGCCTCTGGTAGACTGGTTTAAGGCAAGAAAACTGGAGTGAGGATGGAAGGGAGGGGGCAGGGATCATACAACACAACAACATTAAAACCCAGGCTGAAATTTCTAGGAGTTAATCTTACATGGAAGCTGATGACAGAAAGCCAACCTGGGCCAGAAGTGAGTATTTGACTCAGTGAAAGTTATATCCCCCGTGTTTATATCCCCCCGTGTCACAGCAAAGCTTCAGTTCTCAGGCCGCTTCAGCAGGTCAGAACACGAGACTCACAATAAATAAGTTTTTCGTTGGCCCGTCGTGCTGGGAAATGTTCCTGATCATTTTCATCAGCAACGGGTCCTTGAACTTCAGAGCCCTCTTCATGAGCATCTTCAGCCCATTTCCTGAGAGAGAAACACCAAAGATTCCCCCGATAAAATTCAGGTGCACTTAAGTTTAATCATTTCTGTTTGTCATTTACAAAAAAGCCAGTTTACATGCAGTGAAATGCATAACACCGAAGTGTCCAACACAGTCACTTTGCTAACTCTGCCCTGTGTCATTCGGACCCATAAGGAGATACAGAATACTGCCCCTCACTCCCCCGTCCCCTCCACCCCAGCCAATCCTGTTCCCCAAATACAGTCGCTTTCCTTCTTTTCCCCTCCGTTTCCTCTTCCTCCTCCTCTCTTCCTTCTCATTGAACATAGATTAGTTTCACCTGCTCTAGAACTTCACATACAGGGAATCACTCAGGCCGTGCTCTTTGATGTACGGAATATGTGCCACAGATTTAAAAAATGTAAGTGCTCACTGACCCACAAAAATGGCACTTCTAGGAATTCATCCTAGGAAGGTAAAAATGGAAATGTGGGACATCTCACAGAAAGGAACTGCATCACTGTCTGTAACAGAAAAGCTGTGACAACAAACTAAGTATCTAAATTAGCAGATATTTTGCAGCCATGGGCAGCTGTGTTTTATGAAAACATTTAACCTCATGGAATGGTATTCAATGCACTCATGACATTATTAACTTAAAATGTCACAACACATAGAGAAAAGACCCCCATTTTAATTTAAAAATATGTAGAAGTACTGCATCAAAATTTTATCTATGATTACCTCTGGATAGTGAGAGTAAAGAGTTAGATTTTTCCTATTTGCTCATTTGTACTTTTTGTAACAGGCGTGTATATTTTTCAAATAAGAAAAAATCAAGGAAGCTCTAAAGTATCATAATGCATGACAGGCGATTTTTCAAGGAAACCAGAGGAAGAAATACCTAACAAATTTGTATTGTACTGTCCTACCATGTCACAGATTACTGTGCAAATTAAAAATTTTCTTTCATCTAGAAAACATTTTTAAAAATCAAATTTCAAATAAGGTGGATAAAATGTTATGGAAGTGTGTTTTCTACTCATGATAATAATATTGAGTCTGTCTGACCTTTAAGATTATCACTGTAGTTTAAAGAAGTCTTTTAAAATAGACTTCATATAGCTGCCATAATTCTAAACTCCTTGTTATCTATCTCCAGTGGCCATATGAGAGAGGTCGCCCACGAAGCCGGAAGGCACTGACCTTCGCAGATAAGCTGCACATTCCTCTTGTTCGCAGCAAGATTGATGCAGAAAGAAATCAGTTCCAAGTCAATCCGCTCATCTGAACACTCAAAGAGCATCTTCATTAACTAGCAAGAAGCACAAGGAATATTTTACTCAAAGACACACACAAACACAGCGGTCTCAGTAGTTTATCACAATGTGTTATCTTAGATTGCATGTTGGGAGTAATATAACACAATTACATTTTCAGCATAGAGCAGTGTACCCTCTCACTATGAATAATTAAATGAATAAATGGTTCATGGGCTACTAGATGCTCAGCGTTAAATATAAACTTCCACGTAAAGTGGAGAATACAAGACACACATTAAATAAAGCCGGCGCGTTCGAGGAGTTGGAGGTTGTGTAGAGGCAGAGCATTCTGAGCAAAGACAACACCGTGGTCGGATTTACAGGGCAGGCAAGGACACGGGGCGCTGAACCCCCAAAAGGCGGGGCGCGCGGCTGGGGTGGCGGCAGCAGTGCTGAGAGAGGATGGCAAAAGCCAGAGCACGCAGGGTCCTGAAGTACACCTTAGGGACTTAGGGCTTCATCCTGAAGGTAATGAGAAGCCATTAAAAGCTTCTAAATAAGGAACGTGTCAGTGGGCCATCCGGTTTCAAACAGATCTGGCCAGGGTAGAAAACAGACTGAAAGAGGCAGAGAAAAGCCCAGGAAACCCACCAGGAGGGTAGAGGACCCCCCCCCCCCCCGCACCAGGGGATGACGGTCCTCCGGCCCAGGGACAGCAGCAGGGACACGGGGGAGGACGGATGGGGACAGAGTTGGGAAGAAGACCCAACGCCAGTTCCATCACTGACTGGGTGTGGGAGTTACGGGACAGGAAGGGTCGACAGGGATGGAGGCGCCAACATTTACCAAAAAAAGAGAAAGCAGGAGAAAACTTTAAAGGAAAGAGTGATTTTGGTTTTACATAAGCTGAGTTTAAGGACCTATTCAGTAGCCTAGTGCCTATTCAGTAGAGGTAACAAAGGCAGGCCTGGGTTAGAAGAAAGGTTTGCGCCGGAGGGATACTTTTAGACATTGTCACCTCTCGCTGATAACCGAAGCTGGGGGCTGGATCCAACGCTCTGGGCGTGGGCAGAAAAGGAGAGAAGAACTTTATTTAAGACTGAGGGGCAGGGAGGAGTCAGAGACGCAGCAGACAGAACAGCAGGCAGGAGAAGGCAGGCTGCCTGCCCCTCCAGCCGCAGTCAGAGTTGTCAGGTGACAGAGAGGCCATCACAGAGGGGAGATGCACAAGCTCCGGGCTACGGGTCTGAGGAGCTGCTCTTCTATTGTCAGCAAATCAGCAAATTAACTTAGTGTGCGTTATGGCAAGGTATTTTCTCTAAGTCAAACTGCTAACAACACACAGACTTTAATTTATGACCTAAAAAGTTCTGGTTTCTTTTCAGGGTAATACCTTTTTAGACCAACATGCCTTCCTAAATAAAACACAATGCCTTGTATATAGAAAACGAGTAATAACTATTTGTTGACTGGTTAGACCCTATGCTATGAAATCTTGTTTTGGTTATTCTCTATGTTAGTTCCAAGAAGGATGGATACGTGGTCAACACAAAAAGTCAATCATATCTGTATGTGCTAGCAGGAAGCAACTGGAAACAAAAAAAAGAGCACAAATCCACTTACAATTGCTCAAAAACTAAAATACTTAGGTATAATTCTAACAAGTACACACACACACACACACAAAATTTGCTCTATGCTGAAAAGTATAAAATAGTACAAAATAGGCTGGCGTATATCACGCCCTTCCCCAGAGGGCAGCTCTTTAACCACAGATGTTGCTGCTAATGGAATCTTTGGGTAAGGAATCATTAACACTTAAAAATGTTACGGGCCCAAAATTTCTATGGCAAAAATAAAGAATCTAAATTTGTTGGATATACATTTAACGGATGTGCTACCTATCTATAAATCAACTGCCGATTCGAATAAATTACAAATCAATAAAATTGTAGGTGACAATCCTCTAATTAATGTCATTAGTATGCCATACTCATTAAAAACCTACTACGGATTTCTCCCAAACTTTCACTGATACAAGAAGCTTTTTGTAATAACGAAAATATGTGACATAAAAGCGGAGCTTTAAGAAGGCAAAATATCTGTTGTTATTTACTTGAAATTAAACTTGTAGTAGGAAAACTGCCTTTTAAATCGGGGTTACAAGTCATTTGTTCAGAAACTGAGAGTTTTCATTTTTTGTGATATCCACATTACATCCTGTGGTAAAATAACCAGGGGCTAGATTTTTTATAAATGCTCCTGATCTGTAATATTATCCAGACCCCACCCCCCAAAATCAAGAGAAATCAGGACTAAATGTGAATTAAATGTATCATGATATAGAATTAGTTTTTCATAATAAGAAAGAGAAACACTTCAATTTTAATTAAAGCATTCGCATTTTAGAGTAACAGTTTAGCTCAGACTCCACGTGCCACATGATGTCTTTAATTTGATTGCTGCCCACGGCACTTCAAAAGTACGTGTAATTGCTGACAACTAGGAAATATCAAAACTAGATTTGTTCTGCTTTAACTGTGTCCATTGTCATCTTTTCCTAATTTAACAGGAAGGCCCTCAAAGGGCTTCAGCCTGCGCAATGAGGAGGCAATAGTGTTCAATCAGACAAGTCCCATATTGAGTATCAGATACCAAAGACCCACGACTGAAATCACTGTGTCTAGACTCTCTGGCACCTGACTTTACTTATTTACCAGTGACCAGGGGCCAACCCCCACAGCTCTGTGCATTCACATACACCTCCACCACCCCCAACCCCCCACCCGAACATCTTTGAATGATTATGGCAGAACTTTGCATGCCTCAGGAATCTCTTCTGACTGGCTACTCCCTAACTGTGCTGTTTGAAGTGATGCTCTGGTTTCTGAACTTCAGCAGATAATGGCAGGCAGGAGCAAAGGGGGCTGTCAGAAAGGACGTTTACCAGCATTCAGCTAAAAAGAAGCATGTAGATCAAAGAGGGGCCAAGCAGGACAACTGTGGCGGAGAACATGTGGATCACTAGGAAGATCCCTGCACACTGTTCCAGGGTAAAATATTAAATAACACCATGACATCATTACCTAAACATGCACTTTGATTGGCCACTCTATTACCAATAAATACTTTTATAAGCATCTGGATGGCATTTGCACCTATTTAAACAAAGCATGCATCTTAGAGGTCTAAATAACAATGAACTGTTAATGTGTACTTTTAACTATTATTAGAATACAACTATTAACTCCTGGTTATCCCCAAGTATGCTTACCTAAAACAATTCACCCACTGAGACCATTAAGGTCATATGGAAAGGAAGACTTGCCCTGGCCCCCAAATTTTGCAGAATACTGACACAACAGGGAAAAAGTGAGAATGTATTGGACAATTAGAGGCAATAAATCCAGAAGAAGCAAAACAACATAATATTGGGAGAGATTATAAGGCCCGTTGAATATACACTCACTTACTCTGACTGTTAAATAATTTTCCAAAGTGAAATCTAATCTAATCATAGGTTTAGCCTATAAATCACATACAACGAGATCAGTATTTGAACTGGGCTGTAGATGGGCCGAGTGATGAGAAAGAGATCTGACGTGTAACTAATAGCACCGTACTTCTCTATAGTGTCGCGCAGTTTAGCGATCTCCCGACACGCGCCTCTGATGCACGGAAAGAACACGGGCAGACGAGACGGCACGCGTTTTGATCACGGCGATGAATGTGAGCCACTCCTGAGCCACGGCTTTCGCGCTTCCGAAGCGGCAGTCCTCGGGAGCTTTGCTAAACAAGAACCTAATGTGCACGGCCTCAAAGAGAACAGGGCACTGCATTCACTCTGAAACATTCTGAACCTCAGATACAGTTTTCTTTAATCCACAGGTTCAGCAGTTGTGGTCACCTATGAGCTTGAAGCTTGCCTGGTGTTACAGGCATTACCTCAAAAGCCAATACCTCTGAAAGGAGCGTATTTTTAATTCCTGAAGGCAGCTTGGAAATTTCCCTTTAGTTCCAGAGGTGCCTTCCATGACTCTCATTTTACGATGAACCTGAAACCGGGGAGTGATCAAACCCGGTGCACTTTCCCCTAAGTATGTCAGAACTGAGCCCTAGAAAGTGTGCGTCCGAGGTCCCACAGCCCTTGAGGAACAAATACGCTCCAGAGAGTCATCTGGTTTCTCGTACTGTGGCCTTACACTAAAAAGCCCCACAACATTTATGACGTAACTTGATAATATAACCTCACCTATTCCTATAAGGGTTGAACTCGAAAAAAGAAAAAGAAAACAAAATGTTGACCACGAAATGAGTTTTAGAAGCTTCCGTTTGTAAAATGCACACCACACATGCTCTGAAAACCTCACTGCAGTCATGTTTGATGCCCAAAGACGATCTGGCAGGAAAACACGCATGAATGTGGTTCTTGAAAAGGCAGGAGAGAATTTTCTGCCCACAAAGTTGTCAACTGCAATAGATAATAACAATGTCTCAAAGGTCCCTAACCAGCCTCTTATTTCTGATTCTTTACTTAAAATAAAGTTTTATATTTTATGTCTGAGACTATACATTGTAAGAGAGAAGAGTAACTCCAAATTCAACAAAGTTTTTCCATCCCTTTTCAGTGTACATTTATGTTTTTTAATTTAATATTATTCTTTTAAAAATCTAAACCAGATAAAAACAGTCAATCTAGACGGGAATATTATTCTTGTTCGGCTGCTTCCCAATCCGTACCCTGTCGGGACCGGAGCAGCAGCGAGCTCTGAGACCGCGCAGCCGCAGCCCCGGGAGCACGTGGCGCGGGCTGCAGTAAACCACCTGTGGGCTCCCTCCGGCACGGCTCCTCTTTCACTGAGCACTCGTTTGACAGAAGGTTTGATTACACTCCGCACTGGCTGCAGCCTGACACGTGTTATCTCTGTAAAACCCTTGCCTTGTTAGACAAAATGTGCTGTGTGTTCTTTACAGGACGTCTATTTCCTATAAACACGCATGGTTAGTTTATCTCCTGACATTAAAGGGGAAGAAATAATCCTTGAGGGTTTATCAAAAGTTTTTTAATTGCATGTAAATAAAATTCTGGAATACAAAATTCAATTTTTGAACTGTCTTACTGATTTGGAATGAAGAGAAGGATGGGCAATTAATGAAAAGAGAAATTATGCTCTATAATTTCAGTGGTCTATAATTACTTTTTCAAGTAATATAAATTTAATAACTTACATTAAGCTAACAAGAAATTACCTTTTAGGAGTCTTAAGAGCATTTACCTTTAATAAATATAATTCATATTCTTCCAAAGTATTTTTTAAAGTATAATTTCTAATATATCTTAAACTTCCTGCAATTTTGCTTTCTCTTTTTAGAAAACCTTTTTATAGAAAATAATGTAATATGAAAAATCAGTGCAACCAGTGTTTTAAACATCAGATAATCAAATTACTGGAAGTTTAATAAAGATTAATGGCACACAAGTTATTCTATGAGTGTAAATCTTGTTAGATTAAAATCAAAATGTATAGAATCTATGCCCTTATAGTCCACGGAGGAAAAAAATCACTAAACTCCTTCAAGACAAGTAGACCTAACATATGAAATATGTCAAGCAACTGAGAACAGTACTATAAAAATAAAATAATTCTGATGAAGCACTTTCCCATCAGAGAATGCAAAGCACTTCAAACCATCAACCATAACAATTAAAGGGCAAGTGACAAAGTTGGGAAATGTTTGTAATATGACAGGGTTAAAGTACTTATGTACATATATCTTATTTATTAATCATGACAATGGAAACATATATTAACATATTAACATATATTAACAACATATTAACATGACAATGGAAAAACTGGCAAGGGACATGAATGAATAATTTATAACAGAACATGGAAAATAAACACATAAAAATGTCCAATCTCACTAGTATTCATAGAAATGCAAGTAAGAAGAAACAGACACTCCACTTTCAGAGAAATGACAGCACACAGCGTTGTTAAAGGTGACATGCCAGTTGGAAATATCAACTATGTCTTCTTAAAAGGTGATTTGGCCACAGTGCATCACATACATAAGTGTTCACACCTTTTGACCTAGTAATTCTACCTTTAGGAATTTAAAAGTAGAAAACTAAAGAAAAAACAGAGAAATGGATAAGCATTTGTATACTGTGATATTTATGCCACATATTTTCATTTGCTTACAGATGTTCACTTACATGTTTTTATGTGATAAACTAGAAAAAACTAAACATACAATTTAACAGTATGTAAATTATGGTACATTTATGCAACTGAATGTTATACAACTATTAGAAATTTTTGAAGAATGTTCAATGGCATGTGAGAATACTTACGGTCTATTCAGTAAATAAAGTGATCTGTAATTACATACGGCAATAATCCCAACATATTAATTTTTAACAATGTAGAAGGAAATGGACCAAAATGTTAAATGATTATCTCTGCACTTTGGATAACAAAGTTATTTGCATTTTATACTGTTCTATCTTTATAATATAACAGATTTTTTAATGATTTGTATTTTTTTGGGAAAGGACATCTGGCAGATGAAGAGAAAGAAGTGAAACACTACGTATTTTGAGCACCCTTTGCACACGCATGGAAGTCACTCACCTGCGGAATGCAGTCCGTGTACGCGAACATGGACTTGAAGCGGTCGTCCATGCTGATGTGGTAGAGGACGCACATCGCCACCTGCTTGTAGCTTTCATTGCCTGCGGAGAAGAAATCGTGGGCATGGCGACTGGTCTCCATATGATCGAGTGTTTTGGTATAGCACACTCCAACTGATGCATGAAAAGTTATAAACTACTGAATCAAACTCTCACATAACCCTCATCTAGAAAATATGCCAAGCTCCCTGTTTCAATTCTGAAGTAGGGAGCCAACTATCTGTGAAATATCACTAATTTCCACAAGATAATATATATTTTGCAAGGTATGTTTTTGGATAAAAAATTAAGCCCAAACTTCAGAATTACTTTCAGTAGCCCACTATAAAACTGACCTCCCACCCTTACTTTTTAAATTAAAATATGAGGTTAATATAGTTCATTGAAAGTGATGATGTATAAGAAATAGTAAACAAAAACGTATATAATTCCTAAAAAAATAATCAAAATCATAAAAGAAATAGGAGAGTATTTGTGATATTAAAAACTGCCTAGAGGCTGCCCTGGCCAAACAGCTCGGTTGGGTGAAGCACCGTCCCACACACCAAAAAGGGGGAGGGTTCCATCCCCTGTTGGGGCACGCTTGGGGGGCAACCAGTCGATGTTTCTCTCGCTCCCCCCCCTTCCCCATTCCCCACTTCTCCCTCCAAAATCAATCAACATATCCTCAGGCGAGCATGAAAAAATACATAATGATAACATGCCAAAGGCTATAAATAAACTAGGCACACTCTACAGCGTAAGGATTGTCTCCGAACTTCTGAGGTAAAATAATTCTAGTTTTATATTCCTTGAAACGGAAAAAAGAAGAGTGAGTGATCTATCACAGACCTGAACAACGAAACGAGGCTTTACTGTGCCATGTGATTACTCTGCCTGTCCCAGACAGGCCGTAGTTTAGGGACCTGAGTGTGATTCCAAAGTCGTGACAGAACTAGGGTGGGAGAGCTGCTTCGCTAAAAAGCTTTATCCCCAAAACGGTTTCTTTTTTGAAAATCGTGGGCTATAAGAAATCCTTGAAAATATTTAGAGTGAAAAAAAATAAAACATACAAGTTTAGTTGATAAATAATATATCAAGAAGATTATTAGATCTAACAGGGAGAATAAATTCAGCACCTTTATCCTTGTGTCTACCATAGCATAAAATTACCAAAATAGTGTTTTTAAAAATACTGTTTTATATTCTTACTGAATTTTTCCATATATTAGGCATATTCTAAGGTGGTTATAAATTCTTACAAGGCATAGTAAAGCACATGGAAGCTTCTCAATTATTACCTGCTGATTCATTCTATTTTTAATTAAACAGTGTGATAACTGTAGTTAACAATATTGTATTATATATTTGAAATTTACTAAGAGAGTGGACTGTAAAAGTTCTCACCACACACACACTGAAGAAGTAACGGTGAGGTGATGGGTGTGTTCACCAACCTTCCTGTAGGGATCATTTTGCCATACACACAGACATTGGATCGGTACGTTGTACACCTTAAACTTACATAATGTAATATGTCACTTAGATCTCAATAAAGCTGGAAAAAAGAGCAGTGCTAGCTCTAGCTGGTGTGGCTCAGTGGATTGAGTGCTGGCCTGTGAACCAAAGTGTCACCAGTTCAATTCCCAGTCAGGGCACATGCCTGGGTTGCGGGCCAGGCTCCCAGTAGGGGGCGCACTAGAGGCAACCACACATTGACGTTTCTTTCCCTCTCTTTCTCCCCACCCCTTTCTAAAATAAATAAATAATTTTTTTTAAGAAAGAGCAGTGTTATATTTAAAAATCTCTCACTAAACTGGACAAGAACCGCTACCAAGCAGTGTTTGATTTTATGAGAGAACAAGGTGCTGGAAGCCTAAAAGGTGAGCAGAGTGGTACGCAGAGGCGGCAGCACCTGGGGAAGAGCTCAGGCTCTGGAGGCAGACCGCTGGGGGTCCAGTGGTGGCCCTGCCGCCTGCCGGCTCTGCGGCCTTGAGAGCGCTGACCTCTCGGGGCTGCTGCTTCTTCATCTGCGCAGTGGGGACGACTGTACCTACCCACGGGTGGCTCGGTGAGGACTGAGTGCCAGCCCTGGTAAAGCAGTCCCAGAGTAAACCGATTCAGTGAGTCTCACTTTTCACCGGCTGTGTTATATCGACAACATTTCTCTGCTTTACCAATGCAGCAGGACGCTCAGGGGCCCCTCATGTACACTTTGTACCTTTCATCCTCGAGGTCTGACCCGAGTTCAGAGTCAAGGCAGGGCAGAGGGGCAGCCAAGGTCCGCTGAGCAGGCAGACCGGCTGGGCCACGCCCCCAGAAGGCCCCACTGTGCCAGAAGCACAGGCCCAGAAGGGCCGCCCCGTGCTACTCTCCTGTCCTCATTGGCTTATGCATTCCTTAACGAAAATAAACCGGAGAAAAGAAAATCGTCAGTGTAGATTACTGTCATCAGTGTGTGTTCCTCCACCGCCGCCACCACAAACTGTGACTCTCTCCTCCTCCTTCCAGCCTTCCCCGCGTGTCACAGAACTGGACTCCCCACCTGAGTGGGGCACGGTCGCGGAGGGGGCGGGCTACGCAGGGGACGGAAAGACGCGGGGACTATCCGAGAACGCGAAGACAGACCTCCCAATGCGCTGCCTGCCTGCCTGCCTCCGCCGCTGAGCGGCGCACGCGAGGCAAACAAAACCTGCGGGTGTCTCCCTCCGTGTCCGGCCTGAGCAGGACCGAACACGAGAAACCGGGGTGTGACCAGCACTGCACCAGGGACTTCCCCTGAGGACGGTGTGCAGGGAGGAGACGGGCGGTGGAAGAGCCGCGGTACCGGACGCGGAGGTCCACGGGGCCCAGTGGCTGAGGGCCTGCTAATTCCGTCTGGGTAGAGGCTCCCTAGAATTCAATCAGTTGGTCTGCAAACATCTGCAAGACTGATTTCCATCCCGTATTATATTTGTTTGGGAGTGAAAAAAGTCACAAACTGACACCTACCCTTTTATTCCGAAGAAAGATGTGAACATTCTATGAATGGTCTTGTTACCCAGATGCTACCTGGATTCTGACTCAAGTCTCGTTCCGTATCACGCGTTCCCTTTCTCCTCTAGAGAACGGCAGTGCATGCACGGAGACTGCAGCGTACACACCACCGGTGACCCACGCGCCGGTTCACTGATTTAACCATTGTATAAGCGATTAACTTAATAAAATACAGCCTATAACTTTATTATGACATCAATTTGCAGATCGCGTAGCAATAAACAGTCATTAAGAGAGATTAAGGCCCAAGTAAAATAAGCTAATAATCTTCTTCATTGGAAGAAAGGATATCTTAGTTCTTAAAACATAAACCTCAAAAAAAAAAAAAAAAACCACCCAACAATCCTGTAGCTGCTAAACAAATTCGAGGGGCTGGAGGGCATGATTTTCTCCTCGGGATCCAGACTAAAACCCCTAAGCTCCAGCTCACCAGCTACGATTCCTCCACATCCTACAAGTGGCGGGCATTTCGAAAGGGCCCCTTGAAGACTTACAGACATCAATCATTCCCGAGCAACATCCAAGCCCCAACGGCGGCCAGTGGCCGGCCGCTGGCACGGCACCAAAGGCGCTGGGAACTCTGAGCGGGGCAGCGAAAGGCTGGGTATTCTGAGAACCAGGCCTCAATGGCTACAGGTAGATTAGTGAAATCTGCTCAAGTAATAAGGCCAGGGTGGAAAGAAAACGGCCTGGGCATTATGCTTCTTTGGCATTTATGGTAATAAACATGAATCATGATGAACTCACTGGCTATTAAATGCAGAGGTCGTAAGTGCTTCGATAGGATTTCCACAGGAATTCACCGTTAATTAGCTGGATCATTATTTGAAAGTGTTCCTGAATTATCTTAGCAGTTGCGCAGCCCCAAATTGGTCATTCCCAGCTGAGGGCAGTTAATGCCTTAACAAACTGGTCATTAACTCCAGTAACTGATTTTGTGGGAATTATTGCACTTATAAAATACATTCAAGGTTGGTTTTTTTTCTTTCCCTTTTAAAGAAACCTGCAGCTGTAGTTCAGCTGGAATAGCTGAAGGAGAAAAGCTCAGCTCCCCGGGCTGCTCCACGATCGATGTTCTGCCAATTAAAGGGCAAGTGCGTGCGGATGGGCTGGGAACTTTGAAACGTCTTCAGTGTTTTCATCTCTGAAGTGATTAGTGAAAGCACCACTTAGCTACTAATTTTGTAAGACACTTGGGGTTTCCGCTCACAGTTCCGTCCCGCAGAAATGTGAGTTCTGAACAGCAGAGCTCGGGCCCAAATACCGCTTCTGCAGCAGGCCCGGCCCAGCACTTGTGCAAACAGAGCGGGAACACCAGCCGTGGGCCGCGGCGGTAGCCGGGCTCGCACTCCCCCCTACGCTCCACGCCCTCGCTCAAAGGAGGGGCTCCCTTTGAAGTCTCACAGGCTCCGTGAGAAGACGAGAGAAGTGGGCAAATAAGCACCCCTCTGTCAGAATAAAGTAGCATTAAGGCAATGCCTTACCCCAGAAAGTTGACATGAAGACAACACAGTTCAAAAGTCACAAATGTCTTTAAGTTTCCTATAGAGTTAGAGCCCTTAACGCGCTCTCAATATCCTGAAAATGCCACAGGCAAACACATCACTTAAAAGATAATTGCAGCAAGTACTGAGCATACATACTGACCATACCGAAGGCACATCAGAGCGCCTTCGGCGCACGCCTCCCCGTAACTTTACATTTGACTTCTTAGCGCACATACTGAGGACACCCGCCCAGCATAACTACGTAGCCTCACTTAGAACTTGAAATTGGAGAGACCGATTTTTAGGAGTGCAACTATACTGGACAGTCTCCTGTTTTTAATATGTTTGTTCACAGCCAAATCTAGTAAAGATTAAACAGACAAAAACCAAGCTTTTTAACCATGACCTGAGGGGTGGGGGGATAACCACAGGTTACAATGATCCGTGTGAAAACAAGTGCAACAATAGTTTTGTGATGCAATGGTTCGTGGACAATGGCTTTTGTGTCCAATTATTTAATTTAAAAACTGTAAGAAACTGAAATTATAAATCTATCAGTAAGCTCAAGAGCTCTGTTACATTAAGGTATTCACTAAAGAAGTACTCTAAAATCCAACACTTTGATGCATTTTCCTTCTTTCTTAGTATGTACAACTGCACATTTTGCCATGTACCTTATTTTTCAAATATTTCAACATGTTTTCAGTTATCTTATTACCTTGTCTGTACTATTCTTTTATTACATCCAGAGCATACCACGACAACTTTTTGTAATACACCCTACAAAATATGCATATTTGTGGTACAAATGATAAGGACCAAAATAAAGCCCTTAACAATGCCTGCTTTCCAGCTTACGGGTCCCCATCTCGGACTTAATGTGCTTCGGTCGGCTTTTACCATCTAGAAATGGAGACACCCCAGGCAAAATTCACACACAGGGTATTGGAACCAGCTGGTGACAGAAGAATCTTAAGAAAAAAGGCTTCTTGATTTAATTGGGAAAACAGGAGGAAGCATAAATTTTACTGCCATTAATAACTTCAAGCAATCTTGATATGACTCTACCTTACCCTGACGGCTGGACATGTGCTTTCTGTTAAAGCGCTCGCCACATCTAACCCCCATTGTTTGCTCCCTCGATCAGGTAAGAAGGCGCAGGTTTATTTATAGGATAATGAGGCCCATTAAAAGGGAGAAACAGTGCAGTAGTCTATGAGGAGCTGCGTTCCAAAACAGATGTGTGAAATTCCATAACAGCTTTGTAATAAACAGGCCAAATGAAGTTATTAAAAAAATCTACTTTGAGTTTCTTAAAGAAACCTTCATAAAGGCAACCTAGTTTTTTTTAAAAAAATAAAAAACACCTCCTAATTGGAAAACATTATTCTGACCATTTCCAAACAGTTTTTAATAATCAAGTCAGAAAAGGTCATTTATAATATATTGCTCTCTTCAGAAAAAAAAGACAAGCTTTATTTCTTCACTTTATGATGCTCTGGATAAATTAAAAATGAAGTCATATTAATATGTAATGAAAAAAGTAAATTTCACATTATGGAGGAATTTCAAAGATGTTCAGAACCTAACTCTCCCACTTTTCTTTTAAGGGCCTGTGACAGAACAGTCAAAGAAAATAGCCCGTAATCTCTAAGTGATCAAAGTTTATTTTGGAGTCCCACCGTATCTGCCCTGGCCATCTTCAACAGTAAGGGAAATCAGACTTGTCTCAACCGGAAGAACTCAAACATTTATCACTTAACTCCTGACCTGGTCTGACTCCCTTCATGCTGATAAAGCCTTTCCACAGCCTGGAAGTGCCCCGAGACCCAGATTACCGAGTGCAGCGCAGATCAAGACAAATCAGGTGCCATTCTTCCTCTCAAAACCCCTGGGGGTCCCTCACAGAACAGAGCAACATTTATGTGAATTCAGAAAACCTCAGAAACCCTAGTTTCCAGTGCAGAGAACACGGTCTAACGTTACTCCGACTAAAGTTTGGATCCTTTTGGAAATGATTCCCGTAGAACTGTGAACCAGGCACGACAGCGTGCTATTGAACCTGGGAACCCTAATTTTCCTGCCATGACCAATCAAAGTAGTTCAGGCACAGACCAGCTATGAAATGAGCATGGACTTGTGCTCCCCAAATTTAGAGAATCGAAATGTATACAGCTAGGGCTCGAATCGAGACTTGAACGTGGGATCACACTTTCGTGCTAGTACACAGAGCCCATGTGGACGGTGACCAGCACAGCTCTCGGAGCAAAGGGCAACTGTAACAGAGACGTCTGAGACCTTTAATTTTTTTAGTTACCTTGAACACAGATTCACAAATTATACGTTAGACTGCCAAGTTCAGCACTTGATGAATATTGACTGTGAGTGTGACCTTTAGCGGTTACAATTTCTGTAAGTACCGAACAGCCTAGCAACATCTCTGGGTATCACTACGAATTCCTCCGTTTTTCAGAAACATGCTCATCTCTGCTCATGAACGAATGAAGAAGCCATGGCCAGGAGAGGTCATTGGGATGCTGGCTTCAACACTATGTGGGCTTTTGAGTTCTCCAACAGAACAGTGAGCCCGTCCCGGCTCAAACCTGTCATTTCGTCTCCACGGTGCTTCTCACACCGCCTGTGCGGAAGGGCCAGGTTTTTGCTTTTCCTCTCAACGTGGAAACATCAATGCTTTCGTAAAGTGTAATAAAAATGCAATTAAATAAAACAGATGCAAAATAGGAACTCAAAATCTGCACCATTGCATTCAGAAGATATAATGTTATTTAATTAAGTCGCTATGCACGCAGAAAGGCTTATTCTCGATTTCTGGGTTTCTGCGTTACAGCCCAGCAGCAGTTCACGAACGTGCAGGGGTCTGTGAGCCGCGCTCTGAGAAGCCTGCGTAGGAGGCCCCCGCCCTGCGTTCGCGCAGTGCACTGAGGACACGGCACGTGTAAGTGAAACTACAGTGCCCCTGCAATGTCCCCAAACAAACCCCCGACACCGTCAGAACTGTGACGCAAGAGACGTTTGCGGTGCTCCTGGTCCTTCTTCTTCAGCTACCACTGGTCCCTAGAGCTTCCCCTCCTCTCACTCCTCCTCATCCTAACACGGGTATAAGGCTTTCTGTGAATTCTCCCATCTGGTTGGCACAGCAGTCCTATGACCCAGTCCTATTTTATCCTCTTATTCTCTGAACAAGGCAATAGGCTCAGTGAACACTCACTGGCGTTCCTAATGTCACTCAGCGAAAGAGGGATGGGAAAGAAGAAGATTCCAGCTCGGCTCTTTGGAAGTTCATCCCTTTCATACACGAATCCATCCACCCACCCGCCAGTATCTACTGAGAACCCACAATGGGCCAGGCATTGTTGTGGGTACCGGGGACACAGGGGTGAAAAAAGCTGATATGTTTCCACGGAGCCTGGAGTCTTCGGGGCCTGGGACATGGTGGCGATGGTGATGCAAACAAGGTAAATAGACAGAAGATATATTATGTAGTGATTAAGTGCTTGGGGAAAAACAAAAAGGGAGAGAGAGAGCGCCAGGAGTCAGGGATGAAATTTTAAATGCAGTAACTTGAAAACCAAGCCTGAAGGAGGTGAGGAAAGAACATTCCAGGCAGCAGGAACATGAGGTGCAAAGTGTGCCTACTGGGCTCAGGGAACAGCGAGGAGGCTGGTGGAGCCTTGGGCAGGAAGAACAGGACAGAGAGAACTCTGACAGGCCCTGGTGAGGACTGCGGTCCTTCCTGAGATGGAAGGTCCCCGGAGAGTTCGGAGCAGAGACGTGACACGCTGCGACCTAAATCGTAAGCGGACCGCCCTGTGTGCCGTGTTCAGAAAAGACCAGGGCACGGGAAGGCGCCCAGGCGCAGTCAGGGTGCGGCTGTGCCCAAGCAGGAGGGGTGCCGGCGCTGCGGGCCAGGGCGTGGCGGCTGCATGCTGAAGACAGGCTGGTCTGACGGACTGCGTGGGGGGAGCGGGAAAAGTGAGGTCTTCGGGTCCGTGAACTTGAAAGAGGACATTTCCACTTGTGGGGAAGAGAAAGAGTATGAAAATAAAGGGTTTAGGAAGGATTAAGGGTGGGAAGAGGGTCAGGAGCTCAGTTTTGAATGTGTGAAGTCTCAGGTGCTTACGAGGCATCCAGGTGGTAATGTCTGCAGTGAGGAAACAGAGAAGGGGCTGAAATGACGTACCTTCCTACCTCTGTACGTAAAGGCAGACAGTGAAATGGAACAGATGAAGTCACCAAAAAGGTAAGTACGGACAGAGAAAAAGCCTAAGGACTACGCCGCCCCCCACCCCAGGGCGCAGAGATTGGGGAGATGACGTGGATGCAGAGGGGAAACTGAGAAGGGTTGGCTACTTGGGAGGAAATCCAGAGAGTCCCGTGTCCTGGAAAGTCAGCAAAAGGCTGAAAGAGGAGAGAACTGTATCACCGACGCTGTTCACAGGTGGAGTGAGTGAGTGCTGCACGCGGACTGCGGGTTCAGCAACGTGGCATCGCCGGGACTTGACCAGGGTGACGCGGCGCTGTGTGCTCTGGGGGACGGAGATGGGGTAAAGGCCTGATGGGATGAGACTGGGGAGGTCATAGAACGGTGAGGGAGGGAACTGAGGGGGGAGGGGAGACAGGGAGAGGACGAGGAGCAGGCACAGGAAAGGAAGCGAACACGTCTATGGAAAGAGAGAGAGAGAAAGGGACACAGGGAACAAAGACGACTCTTCGGAGGCATTTTGCACTAATGGTAAGGAAAGAAAAGGGATGATAGCAGAACAGTAAAAGAGTAACGTGAGAGTAAAGGTGAATTTTTTTTAAAGACAGAGGCACAGCTTATTTGTACGTGGGTGGGAATGAGCCACCGGAGAGGAGAAAGGCCCGCGGTAGGTGGGAGTGAATGCGGTGGCAGGGAGCGCTGGCCTCTGTAAGGCGGGGGCAAGCGCATCCCCAGTGACGGGGAGAAGCAGACAGAGCGCAGACAGGTGCAGAAGGAGGGTCGGTGCGGCCCCAAGGGCTCACAGACCTTCTCTGCTGACTGTTCCCACTCTCTCCGTGAAAGAAGCAAACCAAGGTAATGAACTGAGGCCAGCTGAGGGAGCAGACGAGGATAAGGCTGGACTTTTGAGAAGACAGAGAGACCAACTCCTCACCCGGGCGAGTGGGAAATGCAGCAGGACTGCGGGGGCACTGGAAGCCCGGTACTGTCGGTCAGCCGGAATGCGCGGCGTGCGGCCGCCCCTGCGTGCGCGGGGCCTTCCCTCTCCGCAGCCCTACACCTGTCATCGTTCCCGCCCCTTCACAAAGCACCGGAGGCCTCGGCAGAAATGCCTCTGAGATGGGAGTGGTTGCATACACTAATGTCCAAAGAGCAGGGCAAGAAATGTAACTCACTAAGAGTAAGAGGAAATCGGGGTTATCCTTGGGGAATGGGAAGGTTTGGGCCATGCCCGGAAATCCAAATGTAAGACTAAGAAAATATATTTTGGCAAAATCAAACATGTCTCCTAACTTGATCTGAGCAGTCAGTTTGAGACTCCTGGTGAATTATCACCACCAGGAATGCTCTCAATCACTAGGAATTAACAGCTTTGGAAATGGGAGGGAGGTGGGGAGGGCTGGGATGGGAATGAAAGACAGAAAACTGTACGTGAACAACAATTAAAATAAAAAAATAAAATAAGATAAAAAATAAAGGCATGCTCTGACTCAGAGCGTGCTCTGAGGACCCCTAAAGGAGGCCCGCAAAGTCACACTGTATTCATAGCAATGTTAACGCACTACTTCCCTTTTCAAAACCCTCGGTTTTTCATAGGGGGCTCCGGCACACACGACACACAAGACACACATGACATGTGGCACATACTACACACATGCGACATGTGATGCCACAACAGACTGTTGAGTGAGACACAAGACCCAGCTGCTGTCTATAAGGCCTGACTTTAAAGAGATTTGCAAAGTGTAAAACTGTGCCATTCTTCTAAGTTTTGTTTGGGGAAAAAATTACTTTTCATAAAAATATTTATCTCAACATGTAGCAGGTTTGTTATTTTAAAATTAACAAATATTTAAAATTTTTCTCAGTTTTAATTTTGAATACTAGAAACATTCATAGATATAACCACTCATAATTAAAAGCTCTGTGGGGATCCTCAATAACGTTTGAGAGTGTGAAATGGGGTCCCGAGACCAACAGTTTGAAGACTGACGCTCTTCACGCTGAATTCCTGCAATGTCTTGATAAGCAGGAAAGACTTACAGAACAGCAAAGAAACCACGGAAGGTGGTGACTGCCAATAATTTACAGGCAGCTAGCTAATCTGCCTAACTGTTAGGTTGGCTGTACCTATTCAATTTTTACTTTAACAAATGCAAAAATTCACCTATGTCTGATGAGACCTGTATATTTTATAAGGCCTATTCCCTTGAGTTTAAATTCCTTTGAAAATAAAGTTAAAAATGGAAAAGCTGAAATAAAAACTTAGAATATTACACAATTTAAAGCACATATTAATATAATTCACAAAGGAGAAAAAAGTAAATAAACTCAAAATTGTCTAAAAGAGTTCGCCAGTGAAATCCAGTAGTTTTTAAAACCAAACCATTAGGTACACACTCTGTAACGCGCTCTTGCTGCCCATGATACTCGAACTCCATGCAACAAACCAACGTCCGGAGGAGCCAGGTTCTCCAAGGAGCACCCGTCCCCTGAGCGCTTATGCTGGCCTCTGTGCTACCACCCCCCTCCCCGAGCACATCAAACAACTCTCGGCTTAAGAAACATCGAGCTAAAGCAGCTGAGACGTGCAAAATCATTATTTGCCTGGCGCATCAGACAAAAAGCTAAAAAGACTCGGTTTTCAAGTGGCTTTTGAAACCCTATCGGCACATTCTGCGGGGAGCTGAAGAATGCACTGTGACAGGAACTTCCTCACCATCTCCCAAGCCAGGGTATTCTGACATAAGGAAGCACTCCTGAGACACGTCAAGGTCGAAAGGCTTAAGGACTTATGACAAAGGAGTACATGTTTTAATGGTCGGATTCTTAGATGAGCCAAAAAATCTTTAAGCACTTTAAAAAAGTTAACTCAATACCATAAAAACTGAACAAACTGCCTATCAATCGGACGAGTGAAGCCAAGCCCCAGGTCCGACTCGATTTGCACGCGGAGTCACGTTTGCTGGAACCATCGGCTTTGACAGGTGTCCAGATGAAAACACAACGTTAGCAGGCACAAGGAACTACGACAAGCACAGGGCTGAAAGAGTGAAAGGACTGATTACTGACGCTGAACTAGGCAGAGATAACTTTAAGATCCTCCTGGAGTCTTTGTAAAATAACATCAAAAAATAAAATAAAAAATACGTAATTTGGATGGTATTTAAGGTAAAAAAGCAAAGGAATATTTAGATACAAGGTTTTCCACGAACCCAAATAAAAATTTTGAAGCATTTGAGAGAAAGCTATTCTCTATGCCTCGGAAAAGATCAACACTCTTTAATCAATTTCAAGATTAAGTGAGAAAGAGAAATTTAAATAATAATTTCTAAAATTTCTTACTTCTCTTTATGTGTCCCTGATGTCAAAGGCCAAAAATTCAGTTTTCTTAAATGGAATGCTTTATGTGAGAAACAATATTAAGATGAATTTTGGCAATACTGAGTTACAGTTCACGCGGGGCCTCATGTGGCAAAAGTGCTGAACTCCATAACAAACTCTCCCACCTTTAACAATCATTCAGAGCCTGCACACGCACATTTCAGCTACTCAGCAACCCTCACAACAGCAGGGGTCGCAATGCACCAGCTGAATGTTCCAGGACACAGGAGAAGGGGATTAAATGTTCACGTAGCACAGTTTTACTGGAATCTGAAAGATTCATTGTGCTCTCGTTAAAGTAATCTATTATTAAGTATAAAAAGATTTTTCGGTTATGGAGTCCCCAAATAATAATAAAGAAAACCTACTTAAAATCTGATAGCATTTCCAGCTGAAACAGCATCCCTTAAAAATCACGTCTGAAAAGTTCTACCACATGTATAGACCTACAAAAGTGCTTGTGTATTTTTTGCATCTTTTAAAAAATGAGTAATTTCTCTCTATAAAATGAGTAATTCTTTAATTCAGTCATCTGTCAACCTGAACGCATGTGAAACAATGAATTTATTTCTCATGAAAAGGCAAACCAACCCTCGTGTTCCACTGTGCGCCCTTTAACCCCTTTTGCATGACTGCAGGGAAGGAAATGCAGCCCAGTTATTTTCTTTGTATTTTACATTGTTTAAATTTAGTCGTATTGTATCTCCCATCACCACTTAGTCCCCTGTACCCTCCCCCCACAATCACCGCACTGCTGTCCGTGTCCGCGAGTCCTTGTTCCTTCTGGCTCGGTCCCTCCACCCCTTCCCCTCGTCCCCACTGGCTGGCTGTCATCCCGCTCCAAATCCTTTACATATTAGATTTACAGAAGGTTTTTGACCCATTGTAAAAAAATTTTCATTCCCATGTAATCACTCCAAGTCTTTGCCGAAGAATAACCTAGAATAATTTAGTGTATCAACTGTTCAACACATTAAAAGTCCAGCAGAGACAGTGATCTTTCTGAAGATTTAAAGGGAAAAAGGTCTAATCACTCCCCTACTTCAATATTTTTCAACTGAACAGCAAAATCACAGAACATAAAATCAGTAAGTCATAGTAAAATAAAAAAATAGAAAGTATACATATTCCACATAGAAATGGTAAATACTTCTTTGTGAACATTTTAAAAATTATATATAAAACAATATGTAATATAGATTATCATAAATAAAATATAATGTACACATATGTAAACATATACACATGGATATATGCACATACACACACATCACGTGTGTGAGTACTGAATTGTAATGTAAACTGTATCTTACTATAGTTTGGTTAAAGATGTTTGAAAGTTTCTGCTCTAGATGAATTATTTCTTATCCCTTTAAAATATGTTCTCTAAAATGCTTCCTTACTACAACTTGTATATAAAAGTAATGGCCGAGATCAGAGATATTAAATATATCATTACTCAAATGAGAACTTCAGTTTATTGTGTTAGGGGGTAATGATTTAATTTCCACACAAGTAGCATTTACATTAACAGATGCAGGAGTGACCATCCTAATAATCACTCATCAGGAAATCCCTTATGCACGGAATGCCATTTTTTCACACGGCAGGCAGCACAGCCAAGCAGAATGGGTGTCTTCACAGTCGGAAGAAACGTCGCAAAGCCCAGGCAGCAAACATCACTAGGAAGAGAACCCTGCGGCACTCATTTGGAATTCATTTTTAACAAAATATACACTTCGAGTGAGTTCAGCTGTCGGTCCCCGAGACCACAGGAGATCGGAGCTGTGTCATTAGAGGAGAGGAGAACTGCTGCTCCAGAACTGCCGTGGGGGAAGGAAAAATGAGCAGTGACAGCCAAGGACAAGATGGGGCACAGGAGAGCTGTATAAAAACACTGAAAGTGCATGTCATTCAGGGGCCATTTATTTTTTTTTAAGATTTTACTTATTTATTTTTAGAGAGAGGAGAGGGAGGGAGAAAGAGAGGGAGAGAAACATCAGTGTGTGGTTGCCTCTCACACGCCCCCTACTGGGGACATGGCCTGCAACACAGGCCTGTGCCCTGACTGGGAATCGAACCAGTGCTGCTTCGGTTCACAGGCCAGCACTCAATCCACTGAGCCACACCTGCCAGGGCAGCTAAAATTTATTTTTAAGGAGACTTGGAGAAGTGTTTTTTGTCAGAGCTCTGCCTACTGTACTTAGCCATACATCACCCATTTCCTACCACTACAGAGTTTACTGGAGCAGTGAATAACCCAGCTTGGGCAGCAGAGAGCCCTGAGCTGGAGTCTGAGCTCCGCTTTTTGTCAGCTGTGTGGTCCTGAGTACAGACCTCAGATGGGGATCCCGTGAGACAATGCGATTGAAGCACAGAGCTAATTGCCTGGCACAGTAAACGTTCAATAAATCTGAACACTAGTATTACAAAGGAAATAATGAAGATGCTAATAAGAGATTGGATTCATAGATACGAGATAGCAAACTTAATAAACTTAACCTTGAAATCATTCCACCACTACCCCATTACTATTGGAAACTGTTACAAAGTATTTGACTACAGGAATGCTACAAAACAAGAATGAAACTGCAGCACTGAAACAAATGGTCTTTAGAAGCAAGTAAGAGTGTACTTTCTGGTTAGGAAAGACAATGGCATTCCTGTGGAAGGAAACAGCAGTGAGCAGGCACTTGGGCACAGAAAGAGCTCCTTTGGGGACCTGTGAGGGGTTCAGCGTGGACACGGCACAAAGTAAAGCACGTGGCGGAGAGCAGCAGGTGCCTGCGAGGGCGGACGGTGAAGGTCAAGGGTGCACAGCACTCTGCTAAGAAGCTGTGCGTGAGAGCAGAGGAACTGGCGCTTGACTCCATCCTTGCTATACGGGGGTCCTGCTAACAGCTAAAAGAAACTGTCTATAAACCGATTCTCCGACACAGTATTTTCTAGCTCACACTCTATACAAATGCCCTTTTCTACTCAATGACAAAAAGGCTCACCAAATTTGTGCAGTTGTCAGAAGTATTTTAAAAGCATGGCAGCATATAAGAACTGGAATCATATGTGCACTTTTAAAAATTGCTGAAGAGAAAATAATTTTCTCTTCTTGCTTCCCTGGGAGTCATTTATAGCTGCACTTTGGTTTCCCTCTCATGTGGGCAAACGAAGTCCGAGTTAACAGTCTCTACTCCGGTGCACTCCGCAGCGCCATGGGAATCCTGGCACAGGCCGTTTTTCATTCATCCCGTGTATTCCTAAGCTCCCCATCAAAGGACACACACAGAACAATTTTCGTTCAGCCGACTTTCAACATGCAGCTCAGTTTTCCACTGATGCTGGAAATTCCAAGCAACACTGGCATTAATCTTTAACAGACATACCTAGGAGAGCGGTGAGCTTGGGAAGCAGTCCGACTTGCACCATCTTATTCCTCAGTCCTGTGTCAAAGGACAGGTTTAGCAGAAGCCGGAGTGTGATATTCAGCAGGTCTTCATGCTCACACGGGACCATTTTCACCAGCTTTTCAACAATATCCATCTCCACCTACGTAAAAGGATAGCACAGGTGCAGTGAGGGCCTGCTGCACACAGAGACAAAACGATTGCAAATAATCACCTTTTCATTGTCCCCGATGTAATTGTGTGTTAATGTGCACAGTCATTTTAGTCTATAGGCGTTTGAGGAGAAAATATATACTCCCACATCATCCTTCATTCCTTCACAGGACAGCATCAACCGGAAGACAAATGACACCGGGTTCCTGAAAACACAGTGAGTGCCACCCACGAAGTGCCAGCCCTGGCCCAGAGCAAACATCATCCTGTCTTGGCCTTCCAGGACTCCAGTCTAAAAATAAAGAGCGGACGAACTGAACAAATAATACCACACAATAAAAACGGAATGCACCGAGTGCTCTGGAAGCAACACGGAAGGAAACACTAAGCTACCTGGAAGAACAGAAAAGACTTCGAATTAGAAACAAGCTCTTTGAAACGTGTGACAATTTGCTCGCTGGCCGAGAGAGAAGAAACAGCCAGCGGACAGGCACTTGGGCGTGAAAGCTCGTTTGGAGACCGCTATGCTCTGGCACGGCCACCGTGTGACGTGTGTGTTAGGGGGTGGCAGGTGCCCCCAAGGGCAGACACTGGACAGACCACAGCGAGCTTTTAAGGCTTTACCAAGAGGTGTAACGTTATTCCAAAGGCAGGGAGTGCCTGGAAGGATTCCAAGCTCAGCAGTGACACGCTCAGACCAGTAGCATGAAGACAAGTGCACCAGTACATACACACCTCCGTGCACACACAACACACACAGACAAATGCGCAGGGGCACTGCACGGGTAGAGATGGAGGCGAGCACTGACGAATACGCCGCATTAGAATCAGGGTTTGGATCAAGGGAAGGGCGCAAAGACTGACGAGGAGAGAACCACCGAGAGCTGCTGAAGAGACACAGTCGCACCCTGCGCACGGGGCACGAAGAGGAAGCACTGAAGAGGACTTTCAGGCTGAGGGTCCTGAGACTGCCCGCAGGCTCAGCGACTTGCTAGGACTCACAAGACTGGCCTGGAGTCATGTTCGTGGCTCCGAGCTATTATAGCGAAAGGATGGAACGTAAGATCAGAAAAGGAAAGGGCACCTGGAGGCAAAGTCCGGAGGAAACCAGGTGGCAGCTTCCTGGAATGCCCTCGCCCAGTGTGGAAGGGAGACGGAGGTGGTGCCGAGGTTTTCACTGGGGGCAGGAACCCTCGGCCCAGCACACACCAAAACTCCAGGGGGTGTGAGGCACACACCACATGGCTGGGCAACAGTTCAGGCCACAGGAAACCAGCCTCACAAGTGGGGGAGAGTGGAAGCACTGCAGCCAGCCCAGAGGCACGAGCCACGGGCCACGCCTGCGAGAGGACTGTGTGGGGAGTGCGGTCTTCAGGCCCCTTTTGTACATGGCCAGCCGGGTGGACGTGGGTGCCAGGGACTGAGCTCCGCACGTGGAAAACAGGTGCAGTACGAGGAGGGCGAGGACTGCGTTGACTTTGGTCACGTTTAACTTGAAGTGACACTCAGAGGGTCCTGGGAGATCGGACAAAGCTCAGGAGAGAGCCTGGGCTACGAGGAACAGCGGAAACTCTGGGTCCAGGGTCACTAGCTGTGCCTCATCTCATTCGTACAACTCAAGAGCTAAAGATACTTTCTGATTTCTGCATTTTTAAATGGCTGAGAAAATGAAATGACGAGCGTGTCGTGACGCATGAAAATCAGCTGCAGTTCCAGCGGCAGCCTCCACACACCCCGTCTGGCCGGACCTCAGCTGCGCTCACTGGCTCACAGACCGCGCGCGGCGGCTGCAGCGCTCAGCCAGAGGCCGCGGCACCCACCGGCCCGCAGTACTGGCTAGCTGGCCATTCACATAAAAAGTCCGCTGACCCTCCCAACCCTAGGAGACTACAACACTGCTCTAAGAGAGCCTGTCTTAGAGTGTGGATCACAGAGGACAGGACCTGTTTAGCAATATAAGCCCTGTATTCGCATTTCTTATGGTAGCAATCGGAAAAATTGGGTTATAAAAAATTTGTACCTTTGTTACAGTGCAATGGCTGAAAAGGAAATTCTATACAACTATGTAATTTTTGATCATTACTAAAAGGTTTGTGAATACTCTACTTTTTCTTTTATTAGAAGAATAAAGCATTTATTTGTATCACCGCTTCCCTAGCTTTTTGCAGTTGTTCGCTGACCTTGGAAACACCACACCAATAACGGAGCCCTACACATACCTTCTCCCTTTCATTCCACGCCGGGAAGTCAACACAACTTTTTCGAAAGACTCTCTAACTGCATCTCCCTTTCTCCTGGTTCAGCTTGTTAGCAAGGCCGGGTCAGTCACTCATTCGTTAACTTCCCACAGCCATTCCCACAGAGGCTGGTGGCAGAATGTGTCACGTTTACACAGAATGGCAGCTCTGTCACTGGCTTCGTTGATCACAACGAATAAATTCCTTTCCAGGTTCGCTCGTTCATTCAACAAATATTTCTCGGCGGAGCCCTGGGAATATACTGGCCCACAAGCAGGAAACGGCTCCTGACTCTGCGGGAGCTCGTGCACCAGAGGCAGTGAGACACGGGGCGCACACGCCCGCACGGATGCTTCACCGTGACTGCGTGGCTGGCACACGGGACAGGCACGGCGCCCGGAGAGAAAACGAGGACCGAGGGTGGTTCCTGGACTCGTTGCAGCGGTCATGTAATGCCTATAAATACTGAGTTTCTATGATGTGCACCCAAAACTAATAGGATATCACACATTAGTGACACTTCAACAAAAATCAATCATGGGAAGCCAATCAGTTCTTTTTATAAAAACTACAATTCATAACAGTAAAATACTTAGGTATAAATCGAATAAAATATATGCAAAGTATGCGTGCTAAAACCTGAGATAATGGAAAAAAATCAAGAAAGACCTAAACAAATGGAGAGCTATATCAGGTTCATGGACTGGAAAATCCAGTACAGTTAATAAAATGAGCACTGCCAATAGAATCAATGCCATCCCAATCAAGATTCCCAGAGAGTCCCAAAGAAGTTGGCCCCAAGGAGGAACACACCAAGGCACATCATAATTACATTAGCCAAGATAAAAATGAAGGAGAGAATCCCAGAAGCAGCAAGGGAAAAGAAGACAGTAACCTACAAAGGAGTTCTCGTCAAACTGTCAGCTGATTTCGCAAAAGAGACCTTGCAGGCAAAAGGAGCTGGAAAGAAGTATTCCAAGTCATGAAAGGCAAGGACCTACACCCCAGATTGCTCTATCCAGCAAAGCTTTCATTTAAGCTTCTCAGATAAGGTCAAGTTAGAGGAGTTCATCATCACCAAGCCCTTATTTTATGAAATGTTAAAGGGATTTATCTAAGAAAAAGAAGATAAAAAACATGTGTAGTAAAATGACAGCAAACTCACAATTATTAATGATCACACCTAAAACAAAAACAAAAACAAACTAAGCAAACAACTGGAACAGGAACAGAACCACAGAAATGGAGATTACATGGAGGGTTAGCAACAGGGGAGTGGAAGGGGGAGAGAGGGGGAAAAGGTACAGAGAATAAGTAGCATGGATGGTAGGTAGAAAATAGACAGGGGGAG
>CM052551.1:42121447-42165519 GCA_028533065.1 Trachops cirrhosus | reverse complement strand
AGAAATAGACTGGTTGGTTGTAAATGGATATGGAAAAGTAAAGAAACTGAAATAGCCAGAAAGAATAAAAACATTTGAGGCCTTATACAAACTGATTTCAAAACTTACTATAAAGCTACAGTAATCAAGCCCTGACCAGTGTGGCTTAGTTGGTTGGCATTGCCTTGCAAACCTAAAGGTCGCTGGTTCAATTCCCAGTCAGGGCACATGCTAGAGGCAACTGATCGATGTTTCTCACATCAATGTTTCTCCCGCTCTCTTTCCCTCTCCCTTCCCCTCTAAAAATAAATAAATAATCTTACTTTTTAAAAAGCTACAGTGACCAAGATAAAGATATATTGGTGAAAGCACAGTCACACGGATCAATGGAACAGAAGAGAGAGACCAAAAACAGAACTGCACATGCATAGCCAACTGATTTTCAACAAAGGTACAAAGGCAATTTCAATCTGGCGTAAAGGCAACTCAGTGGAGAAAGAATCATCTTTTCAATAAACGGGGCTGGAACAACTGGACATCCATTCCAGAACATGAATCTTAATGCATACCTTGTAGTACGCACAAAACCAACTAAAAATGGATGGATCACAGACTAAACCAGAACAGCAACAACACAAATCCTAGAACACTCCTTGAAGAGAACGCAGGAAGAAATCTTTGTGACATAAGTTAGGCAAAAACTCTAAAACACAACAGCAAAATACAACCCATTAGAGAACTCCTTGATATGCTGGACTTCGTGACAATCAAAACCTCCTGCTCTTCGCAGGAGAATGGAGAGACGAGCCACAGAAAAGGAGAAAATGCCTGCAAAACGTGTACCGGACAAAGGACACGTTCGAACTGCAGAGAGAACTCTCAAACTTCCGTAAGAAAACAAGCAACCCAAGGAATACACGCCTTCTCTGTGGTTACTCTTAAAGTCATGTTCTACTATGGCTTATTACCATTTTGTTTTATTGTATTAAAATTAAGAAATATAAAATACAATTTAAATGACTAATTAAAAGTTTTTTTTTAAGTAAACTAAATTTCCTTAAAATATGTAACTCTAAAAAGCAAGGTCAGTATTAGTTCACAACAACAGTAAAATGAGCACATTATTTACATATATAATACAACCTCACAAATAGATCGGCCATCCCTCCCCACCACCCTTTTTAAATAAAACTGCTACAGGCTTCATCTGTTACTAATTATACTAAGTAATATTTTTCCCTTGAAAAAGCAACAGTATACACTGGCCTTATAGAAAACTTAATCATAAAGTAACCCGGAGAGTTTTGTTAATTAAATCATATTTCCATTGCACAGAATGGAACGTAAAATTGCCAGGTAGGCAGTCCGTTCAGGTCAGTAAACATTCGACGCAGCCCTCTCATCGTGTCTTCCGGGTCCGTAAACGCCCAGTCCCAAAAGCTAGATGCAGTGGCTGTCTCAGCACGCAGTGCCCTCTCAATCCTGGATCTATTAGATGGAATATATGGCTAGTGCTTTATCGCATGTTCCACACAAAGTGTTGGCTTATCAACCACCTGTCAGTAAACTTACTTCAGCCTTTAAGTAATTCTTTTTAGTGTTTCTGACAGCCATTTAAAAATTGCTTATACTTAATCTTGGTAATGTTTTTTTTTAAAAAAAAAAACATAAAATAAAGGCAACAAATTTTTTGCCCTGGAGGCAGAAAGGAGTAGGAAGCATGACACCTGGAGATCTTTCTTTGAGCAAATTACTTAACCTCTCTGACTCTCTGCTTCTTCATCTGCAAAGTTAGGAGGTAACTCACTAAATCTAAACAAGGAAATACGGCCTAGTCAAGCTCTAAAAATCCTATTTCTATACAACGCCCTTAAATAAAATGTATTTCCTCCACAATAAAAGATGAAATGCATACTGTCTCCAGTAAAAACCTGGGTAATCATTCTTATGTGTGAATTACCTTGTCTGAGCCTCCATTTTTCCTCCTTAATAAAAAATGAGGTTTGATGAGACAATTTATATTCTCCATTTATGATCTTACCAGAGATTAATAATATTCTTCAAATGATTTTGATAAACATATAAGAAGTATATTAAATGCATATTTGATTAATATATAGTAGACACATGCTGATGATAATCAATTTAAGTTTTGTGAACCTACTACTAAAGGCAAACAATCTAAATACATAAATGAAGGACTACACTTCAACTTAAAGCAAGGGGAAGCCACTATTTAGCCCCACTCTAATTACTCAGGAGTGAAAATATCATTATGTCATCATTCTTCTTAAGATCAATAAGTTAAAAAATTATTTTGATTAATCTTTCTTAAGTAAATTCCATCTTAAAACAATATCAAGCATATAGGAATCATCAATAATTATACACTAATGATAAAGATAACAGATACTAAACATCTGGGGGTAAAAGAAATTTCGTATGTTTCAAGTTTCAGAATTGAAGGCAATAGTAAAGCTGATAAACCAGTCTTAGGTTTTCAAAGAGCACACTGCACCATTTAATAGGCATACGCTGCTTCCTCGTTCATGCGATTTTTAAAAACGGGTAGGAGGCACCACTGCACGTTCGGACTGTCTGAGGGAGCACCCAGTTATGCCGACAGCACACGCTGACATGAGACTCGTATCAGCACGTAGTTCCAGCACGGGCCTCCGTGGAATTAAGGCCGATGAGCCAGTAATTCCATTTCTAGGAATAGAGCCTAACCAAATAATCAGAAATACAGGCAAGGAAGGATACATGTATAAATGTGTACACTGAAGAGTTATGTATAATAGCTAAAATCATAGACAACTTAAATATTTGAAAACAAGGTAAAGTCAATGTCTGGCCTATTTAATATAACACTGTTCTAACAAAGACCTCTTAATGACATGGGAAAGGTGGGTAATTTTTATTCGACCTTTCTGTATTAGTAATATGCCTGTATTCTGTATCTTTTTTCAGAAGGGGAAATAGCATACAATTAGCTTGTACGTCGGAAAGACCGCAGCATCGGCACCATCTAAGGGGGCGAACGGGCCTCCCGCGAGATCTCAAACAAGCCCTGAGGAGGGCAGGAGGAAGGGGCCCGGACTGCTGCAGAGGCCCCTGGCGGGGAGAGAAGGGACACTCGCAGAGAAGCATCCGCGGCTGGTGCCTACCGACCCGCACGGCGGGGCAGACGGAAGAGACTAGGCTGAACTGGAATTCCACACACAGGTATCAGAAATGCAGGAGAAAACAGTACTTCGGGGGAAAATAATGCAAGGCCAGACGACCCTAAAGCACAAGCTTAAGTTTAAATTACTTTCTATATATTATGTTTGATATAAAACATTCATTCTGTACAGTATTAGAAAAAGATTATCTTTTTCTATAAGCTTCAACTCTCTGGAGTATTAAGTAACATGAAATACGTTTCCTTACAAAACCATCGAAGGGAGTGTTGCTATTGTTAAATTTTCGCTCAGAACTGCCTCAGTGGGGGGACAACGTGTTCACTTTTCACCAAAATATTTGAGCTTGAGAATGGCAAGGACGGACGGTTTCAGCGGAAGTTACCATGTCATTTTTGTTCTCCATAAAAATGCTGAGCTTCTTCAGGAAGGACACGACGAGGATGAGCAGCTCGAAGTTGTCGCGGTCCAGCGCCTTCACCAGCATGTGCACGATGTTCTTGTTGCGCATCTTCAGCTCCGTGCGCGTGTCCTCCGCCAGGTTCAGCAGCAGGTACAGGGCCACTGCGGAAGGCGAGCAGAGGGGCGGGCGCTGAGTGGCTGGCAGGCTGAGTCGGCGCTCAGCACACCTTTCCCGCTCACCAAAGTGGCGGGTGTAGTTCTTAGAAGGAAATGTATTATTTTAAAAATTTAACTAGCTATTGATTCACTAGAAACCACTTATTGTTAGCGAGTGATATGTCATAGAAAATAAAACATGCATTCGGGGGACAGTGAGGACACAATAACCAAAGTAAGAGTGATTCCTTCCATCTTGCAGTTTAGAGCTTAAGAGTAATCAAATAGCAGTTAAAAGTGTATGTCAGCAAATAATAAAATGGGCAGATGGGGAAAAATAACTTGATACAAGTAGAAAAGAAGATGAAAGTTCAATAACTAGGGGCTATTATGTTAAAAAGAGCAATAATCCAAAAGGTATTGTACAATTAGGGCTTAATCTGAGGATACTAAAACATTTTTCATTTTCAAAAGCTTCAGAGTTAAGACTTGAAAGACTTCTATCAGAATTATGGAGGCTATTTTGGTCAATATAATCTTTTCCCTCTCTTATGGACTTGATTTTATTCATTATTTTAGTATTTCATTTCATATATTCTTACAAACTATCTCTAAACCCTTATGAATAGAAGAAATAGATGCAAAATATTACATATATTTAAACATACATAAATATTAAATTTACTCTATTTAACAAATATTTGAGGTGGAAAGGCAATTCCCACTAATTAAGTACTTACTGTATGCCAGGCATTACACTAGTTGATATATAAATAGTAACCCACTTTTTTCTTAAAGTGGCGTCCAAATTGGATTTAGTCAGTCCACTTACATGAGATGTAATTACTGACATATTTGGGTTTACATCTAACATCTTGTCACATGTTCTATTTTTTATTAAATTTATTGGGATGACACTGGTTAGTAAAATCATATAGGTTTCGAGTGTACAATTCTGTAACACATGATCTATACGTTGCATTGTATGTTCATCACCCCAAGTCAAATCTCCTTCCATCGCCATGAATTGGACCCCCCTTTACTCTTTTCTGCCTCTCCCCTCGCCCCTTTCCCTCTGGTAACCATCATTCACACACACACACACACACACACACACACACACACACACACACACAGAGTAGTATTATTCATCTATAAAGAGAGGGTATTCTGCCATTTGCAGCCATGTAGATGGACCCTGAGGGTGTTGTGTTAAGTGAAGCAAGTCGGACAGAGAAAGACAGATTCCCGCTTCTCTGCAGAGTCTGACATGGCTGAATCCATGGAAACAGAGAGCAGTGGGTGGTTTCCGGGGGGAGGGTGGGGGGCGGGGAGACACTGGCCAGACGGTGCAGACGTTCAGTCATGAGACGGGTGCGTTCCAGGGACCGAACGTGCAGTCCGGGACCGGGGTTGGCGCCGCCGCTGCCGTGGGGTGCGGGCGAGGATTGCCGAGAGGACCTCAGCGTCCTCCCCGTCACCGCAACCAGGTGGGCATCCCCTGAGGGGATGCCGTGCCATCCAAGCTTACTGTGAGTGACACTTGGCAGTATCTCCATGGATCGAACCATCCCACGGACACCTTCAACTTGGACAACGTTATTTGCCAGTGAATCTCAGTAAAGCTGACAAGATGGGGAGTCAGGTACGAAGCAGAAACTGAATGTGCCCTGAAAGCCCCAGTCACTCACTCGTCCCACAAGACTGCGTCTCAGGGATGAGAAACCACACTGGGGAACACGGAACTCTCTCTGTGAACCCCCGGGGAAGACTGTCTTTCATTAAAGAGAATATTTTTAGAACTTTTACATCTTCTGTGAAAGCAACAACATAATTCACTCTGTAAGTATATCAGGGTTTGAGAGGCAAGATCCTTATTATTGAAAAGGTCACACGATGGATTAAAAAATCATCTCTGAGTAAATGAATAACAAGTATCTATACATTTAAAAACTGAATGGGCCTTTTGGTGGAAACCAGTAGAGCAAAATTTAAAACATTATTATTCATGCTAAAGACAAAAGAATCTGTATCACATTAAAATGTATAAAACTCTCAATTATTCCGGTATTAGCTTTACTGATCTGACAAAAAAATGGAACACACTAAATGCAGAGTGAGCACTTGGCCGTTCTTCTCGGTGTTTTTAAGAATTCATACCTCGTAAGAGCTGTTCCTGCTTTACCACAAGCCCCTGGTACTTTTTAAAGGTTTTTTCATACTCTTTCCTCAAGGTTTGGTTGTCAGGGTCTTCATCAAGTAAGCAAGTTAAGGATCGTCCACTCTCACTGAAGCAAAGACCCCCGCGAACGCAGACCCACGTGCAAACTGTGCGCGGCCCACCCGGCTGTGTCCTCGCCCGCAGCGCAGCTGGACTTGACTCTCCGCGCAGTAACGGTTACTGTGTCACGCGGGACTCCTCGACCAAGGGTCCGAGGAGATGCTTGGAGTCCTGGGGAAACGCATGTTTGGGCCTCACTGAATACGTGAATCCCCAGAAATCACACGCAGATATTTTACGTATATCCACAAGCCTCTAACTTTCAACAGATTGGCAAATGGATCCATGTACCAAAAAAAATTACTGCCTTAGAGAATGACGTAGCCTATAAAAATGCTGGATTCCTCGTAACAGAGATGCCCAGAATAGTGAAGAGACATGGACTGGGTTTAAAGCTCTTTAGCACCCTCTTCAGAACAGATGGCAAAGAAGAAATATCCCATGATTAGGGATAAAGAAATAAATATCCCAAAATAAAAAAGAAATACCCCCAATTTTTTAACTTTACTTACTTCTGATTATGGCTATAAACAGTGCCCTGGACACCTGCAGAAATAACCAGTTACTTCAGTCTGGCTCCCGATCCCCAAATACTTACAAGGAGTCTGCTACTGAATGCTACTTGCATCGAAACACAAGGAAACTTAAGACAATAAGAAAGCAACATTTTAGAACAAATGGCCAGAATTCTGATAGGTTATTTTTTACTTACTTTTTATATTCTCACCCAAGGACATGCTTACTGGTTTTAGAGAGAGCGGAAGGGACAGAGAGAGGGAGAGAAACACTGATGTGAGAGAGAAACACCAACACATTGCTTCTCACACATGATCAGACAGGGATCGAACCCCGAACCTAGGCATGCGCCCTGACTGGGAACTGAACCTGCCACCTTTCTGTCTACAGGCGATGCTCCAACAACTGAGCCAAATCAGCCAGGGCCTGACAGGTCATTTCACGTATTCCTTTGATTACTGCAATCCATTGATTCTAAGACACATTTTCTCACACTGTAACATTTCTAGAATTTGGATGTGTCTTATAATCCATGATGTGCCACAGTTTCACTGGAAGCGTTTCTTCCTTCATTAGCGGCTCATAAATAAAGGTACGCCTTACAACCAATGGTATCTCACAGTTATAGGAACACGGTATGTCCTAAAATATCAGTTCTCATCACCAAACAGTCGCAATGTGTAAATAAGTGGTCGCCAGAAGTTCCATTAGTGGTTCTCTTTGTATCCTCTGCAGTTTAAATGAATTTTAGGTACATTCAACAGACTTGGGACTCCAGAAAGAATCTAAAATCTTCAGGACTTTTGAGCTGTCCATGTAGTTTAATGCAATACCTATCTCGATGCTGGAAGCTAATAACTTGCACACAATCTAAACCACGAAAGATCCCAATTAAGTCAAGGCTTACATGTGTGTGAGGATGTCCCCAAGACATTTTTACAGTGTCTTGGGGATTCCACGAAGAAGAGGCAAAACACACGATACTCCGCACAATAGGAATGATATTTTTACTTTTATCTAAAAGAGATCAATAAATTCGGGATTCAAAAGAAAGTTACTGGTGTGGGTTATTGATCTGCAAAGCATGTCATATAAGGACAGATGAATAAGCCAGAACTTTAGTCTAGAAGAATTAAGTTGTAGAGGCAATATGACATAGCTTCAAATATACGAACTGTGACACTGAAGAAAACATCCTTATTCTACATTGCCTCAGTGTGCAAGACTAGACCCGACAGATGGAGGTTATGGGAAGTGGGCTTCAGCACACTGAGCAAAGAACATTATAATAAATAGAATGCCACATCACAGAATGAGCTAAGTCCATAAATCAGTGGCACCGTTAAAGAAGAGACTAAACAATTCATTTGTAAGGAGAGTTGCAGAAAAGATTCCTGTACTGGCAGACAGGTTAAAATAGATCATTTTAAGGTTCCTTTCACAGGTTCTATCATTCTGCATACCTCTCAAATCTGTGTGTACTAAGAAAAGTATTTTTGTGCTTAAATAGAAAAACAGAGTCTAAAACTAGCTTCATCACCAAGGCAACACCCACTCCAGTCGAAGCCCCTACTGCAGAAAGAGAACTTTCTGGGCAAGCAGCGGTGGCGGTGAGCTGGCCTCCCGCCGACCGTCCGCTGACTGCCCGCTGACCGAAGGGCTGGGCGCACACGCAGCCACTTAGAGACACACCAGTCTAGTGCCCAGGCCCACTGCTTTCTGCCCCCCGTGTCTTATCAACTAGTCAAACTTGGGAAGAGATAAACAGTGTACGTCAGACTACATTCATCCTGACAGTTTCGATCTTCATCAACACCCTTGCATTCTTCACATGCTGTGAACGAATAAAACGAAAAAAGAAAAAAACATCCCATCTATGCAAAGCTCAGAGCAATAGGCAGCAACCGTGGGGCAAAAGGCCACTCTAAAAGGATATCGGCTTTCTTCTTCTTAGAAAGTTCTTCTTGCCAAAGCTCATGTCTTTTCAATTCATGATCAATGATATTCATGCACAAAGCTCCGATTTTATAGTGAGTGATAAGTCCATGAAACTGAGAAAAGCTTTAAAGAAGAGATTTTAGTATGTATTTAAAGGAGTACATTTTGTGGGTTCAGGAAATTTGCTTTGGGTAAACACTAGTACAAATAAATTCGATACACATATTTCAATAAATACACCCATAGCATACTAGGAAAACTTGAAATGATGAGATTCCTTTCACTATATTTTAATATACTACCCTTACCTGAAATGAAATTGTTTTTAAGTTAGAAACTAAAACACATATGATTAACAACCATTTTAACTACTCAGATACTGTCAAAATAAATTTTTACACTACCATCTAACACAACTAATAATACTATAACAATACTATTATGAAATAAAAATCATACCAAAGAAAAAACTAGTAAAGTATTAGCAATTAGATTTTGCATGTTTCCTAGATAATTCATTCAACCAAGTATTAATTCAGTAAATATTTATTTGCTAATGCTGACACATTTTTAGAATAGAGGAAGGCAATTCTCTAGAAATTAGCTAGAAACTTTTTACAATGTCTCAATAAACTACTTTTTAAAGAACATATGTGTAAAATAATATATATGAATGTACAACAGATATGTTTGCGCACACTCACGTGTGTGTGTGTGTGTGAGAGAAAGAGCATTCACTGGCACTTAATCTGGGTCAGGCTTTGTTCTGAAAACTATCTGAAAAGGGTGCTACTATTATTATCCACAGCTTGCTGGTGAGGAAACCGAGGCACAAGAAGTAATGTGGCCAAGATCACGCAGTTAATAAATAACCAACAGCAGGACTGACGTTCAAATCGAGAGAGTCTGCGCCCAGAGCCCACACTCTTCAACTCTAAAGGAGCTCACCGCCCCACTCTGTGTGCGCGAGTGTGCGCAGACGTGTGTGCGCAGGTGCACACGATGGGCGGTACAGACTGAATTAACGACCGAACGACGGGGAGGACAGAGTTGGAAACAGAGTCAGAGCTCAGAGACAGAGCACGGGCAGACACACGGAAGACTGAGCGGACCAGTGATCGGAAATCCAAACCAAGGTCACAAACAGAGAGACACGGGTAGACGAGGCCTCTGTTTCTGAACGTTAACACGCACCTGGAGAAGCAGAAAAAGATGTAGATTATGTTCGTGGCTAACTCCACACTGTGCTTCCAGTCTTCTCTCAGGACTCTGGCCAGCGCACCAAGGGCAGTTTCTGACGGGAAAGAGGGCGCACAAAAATAATCATTCGCCTTGCGTCTGGTATGAAGGGTGCTTGGTTTTAAATGTCTACTTATTAATTAGTAACAAAGCTAAGGGAGAACTGGGACAAAAAAGTAGGATGCTTCTTTCCAACACAGAAAGCTATTTTTAAAACTGAAATCAAACTTTTACTTAAAAACTTGTAATGCACAGCTCTAAGTCTATTCCTGTAAACAGAAAAATAAAATATAAATTAGATAAAGTAATGGAAGTATATTTTGGGTGACAATAAAGTAATAAGACCATTTATTTCCTGAACTGAATTTCCACTTGTAATCTTGCTACAGCAGTACCAATTTTTTTCTTTATTAACATCTAATTTAAGGTGTTTGTGAATAAGTAAAAAAACTAGAGCAACACTAAAAAAATAATGAGCAGTTTAGCAGGCAAACACTAGCTCCATTAAAGCAAATTAATAACCAAATAAAACTTATACATAGAAAAATGTTTAATATTTTAATATCATGTTAAGTTGATGCCAACAGACATAAGTAAAACAAAAAAATCTTTAACAAAATTAGCTGCAGGGTAGATTAATAAACATCCCTGCTAGATTTTTATCTTGAGAAAGGTAAAATTAATGAATTGATTAACAAGAATTACCACATATTAAGTAAACATAAAGTAATGAGACTTTTCAAAATAATGTTGCTATGGGGCTTACCAATTCTTGAAATAATAAAAAAAATTAAGCTAATATAGGTGTGTTATATATAATTCATAACTCAACTTTCTTGGCACTCAGGATCTATTATATTTCATGGACTGCATTATCAGTATTTATCACTGTAATAAAAGTGTTCAGTTTATTTGAGCTTTCAGGCTATTGAGATTATGCAACAATAAGAATTCACCATGATATTAATCCATCTAGTAAGAAACTTTTTAAAACAAACTAAAAAAAACCCCTACAATGGCATCCATGGTATTCGTATTCACAATGCAGACAGAGTACATGTAATACGTGCCGGACTCCAAAGCCACTGCAGAGTCAAGTAAATAAACAGGCAATGTATGTTAGAGCAAAGACTCCAAAAAGCCCTACTGGACAAAGAATCTGGGCATTCTCCCGCTATAACCCAGAGGAACCAGTATTTCATAGAATCCTCTGGAAAGTGATGTACTATGTCATGAATTTAGGCATAGGTGTAGTGACCTACTTTTCAAATTTTATTTCATTTTTCTCCTTCAGTATAGAATAGAGAAACATCTCAATGAAAGTACAGGTACAGGAATTCTACACGGGTTATTTAAGAAATAGCCGAAAGAAAATTACAGGGTTTACAAAAGGTCAAAATACAAAATTAAATTTACACGTTGAATGCAATCATAATTAAAATTCCATTATGATTTTTTAGAGAATATAATAAGGTGATCTCAAAATAATATGTAAAAACATACAAAATACGGAAGAAAATCACAACTGTGGTATCTGCGAGATGCGGCAGCCGAGCAGCAGCTGGAGAGGGCGGGATGGCGTGGCGCTCCCGAATCCCTGCTCCAGAGCCCTGTCTCCCCTGACCTGTCCGGGTGCCTGCGGAACGTCTCCATTCCAGGGCTTGCTTTCCGTGGCCCACCTGCAGTGTGCTCTGCGCAGCCTCACACCCAGGGCGCTTGTCAAAATCTACTCACGGCGCCATGGCAGTTACGGGCAGCAGCCTGTTGGAGTTAGTAAGAGGCTGACCACAGTCTTTAAGAGAAATAACTGGAAAAAGATTTTCACAGCACCTTTGCAGAGCTCCGACATATTCCCTGAATTCTAGACGGCCAGGCCCGTGGGCAGGGATGTGCACGTGCCAGAGAAAGACCAGAGAAGGACCTAATAGTGTCTTTGACCAACCTGGAGGCAGGCGACGCACAAGCCGGAAGTGAAGGTGAGGCTGTAACCTCCCCGCCTGAGCCCCGAAGTCGTGCCCCAACACACACACACACAGAGTCCCTCGGCGACAGCGGGGCCACTCAGTGCCAGGCGTTGAAGGAAATCGCTATCCAGCCATTAGCCACCATTAAACTACAGAGCAGAGGATTCAGTGGCTGCACAAAGATAACAGACTATAGAAATAGTCCAGGAAACTCACTGAACAAACAAACAGTAAAAATAACAAGTCCTGGAGGGAATGGGAAGCAGGTTTTCAGAGTCTCCACAATATTATTTCAAAACAGTTAAAAATACAAAACATGCAAAGAAACAGGACAGCCTGCCCCCTAAGCAGGAAACGCAGCATCAGCAGAAACGCCCCCGAGGGAGCTCAGAGGCTGGCCCTGCGAGACCGGGACTGCAAGCCGGCTACTGCGAACATGCCCAGAGAACTACGGGAAGACACACGGAAAGCATCAAAGAAAGTGTGAGAAGGTAGGAGAGTGACGTCTCACCAGACAAAGAACTTCATGAAGAGGTACACATGATTTAAAAAATGAACCAATCAGAATCTCTGCAACTGCAAAATACAGTATCGGAAATAAAAAAAATTCATTGGAAATCATGTCAGCAGATGTGCGCTAGAAAAGAAAGAATCAACAAATATAAAGGCCAGTCCATTAAAATTATCTAGTCTTAGGAACAGAGTGAAAAGTAAACAAGCAGAGCCGAGAAGCCCTGGGGGACAGCAACAAGCACAGTAAAATAAACAAAGTGGCGGGTCCAGGAGGAGAGAAGGAAAAAAAGCAAAATTAACCTTTAACGAGTAACAGTCAAAAACTTCCCAAGTTTGCTGAAAAACATTAACCTGCACATCCAGGAAGTTCTGTAAACTTCTAAGCAAGATAAATTCAAAGATATCAATACCTGATCACATCATAGTCAAACTGGCAAAAGCCAAAAGCAAAGAGAGTAAAAAGCAGCAAGAAAAAAGCAACTCAAGATGTACACAGGATGCTCAACAGGACTCCCAGTGACTGTCCCGTCAGAAATCACGGGGACGGGGAGGGAGTGGCACAACAGTCAAAGTGCTGAAAGAAAAACACAGTCAACACACGGTCCTCCGCCCAGCAAAACTATCCTCCGAGCACCAGGGAAAAATTAGGCCATCCCTGAGTCAACCGAGAGAATGTGTTGACCCGGGCCCTCCCTATGCGACACACCAAGGGGGTCGGTCCTTCAGGCTACACGTGGCAGATGTGAAAAGCTTCACAGTGCCTCTTAGCTGACACACTGAAAAAGTGTCCCGGGGTAGAAGAGAAGACACAGCACCACTGATGCTTGATCTCCCTTATTTAAATTAAAGGATCTGTGAATTCTGCAGAGAATATTTAAATACTATTCTCTCATGTGAAAAATTTGAAACAGTACAAAAGTAATAAAGAGTTGGGAAATTAGTGCATTCTTAAGTTTAGTACAAATAATTTTAGCTTACCCCTCTAATACAAATTAAAAAACCACATTTCACAATAATTCTCTAATTTCAGTATTTATAAATACAAGTTACCATTTAATAGCAGTTCTTCCAGGTTATCGGGATTCCGAGCGAGTTGCAGGATCAAAGCAGAGCCCCGAACCTTGTCGGGAATATCTTCATACAACAACTCGATGTACTCATCCATGTCATTGATGTTGGCAACTTCATCAATCTGAAACAAAGGAGGGGGAGGGCAGTACTCCAAAGGAACAACAGTGCTTCACAGAGCCACTGTCAAAACGATGATAGCCTGTGATCAATATATTACAGTTTACAGTAACAGACACGTCTTCAAAGGACTCACAGCAGCCATCCTTCTGCAGGGGGGGAGGTCGGACCTCTGGGCGCTAGGACTCCAGTACAAAATTATGAACCACATGATACAACGGGGTGCATACAAACCCTCAGACTGGTCTATCAATTAAAAATTATTTTAAATGAAATGCAAAGTACTTTGTATCACTACAATAGATTAAATATTTCAAAACCTACTGCAATAAGAATATTTAAAACACAACTCTTCTATCAAAATAAGTTGTCTAAAAACAAACCAAGTATTTTTTGCTTTTATCAACTAGATACTTATTTTCTACCTTTTTCAGGTACTTCTAACTTCAGTTACTTTTTAAAATTACACATCCGAGTAATGCGAATGTATGAACTGTTGGTGGTAAAACACACACCTTACAATCAGTTTTCTAGTAGATCATAAAGCAGTCTTACCTCCATTCCTTCAAAGGGAGGTGGATCTTTAGGCTTGTTTGACTTTTCTTTTTTTTCTGTAAAAACATTTTTTTTAATGAGTTAGAAGTAGGATTTTAGCATTTCTGAATAATTTTGATTTTCAGCAACTGATTAACTCTAGCTAAGCAAGGGATCTTAAAACTGAATAGGTTATGAAATAATCTTTTTTTCAATGTATAGAAAAACGCTCATCTATAATCCATCCATTGTACTGAGGATACACCAAGGAGAGTGTAAACAAATAAAATCAACAAATGCTCCCCAAGTTACATCAGGCAGCAATTTTAACTTCCTCCTTGGTTGACTTTTTGGGTAGATAAATAGCCAAACTTGCCAACAAGAAGCAAAATAGTCAAGTTTTCTCTATTTCTCCTTCTAATTCTCAGCTAAGGTGGGAATAGGAAAATCAATAAGGCAAAGAAAAAATGAATTGAGTAATATTAAAACTAACATAAAATTAACAAAGAAAAAGAAATGATGAGTAAAGTGAAAAGCTAAAACAAAGAATAGTTGCTAACTGATTGTTTTAAATAAGTAAACTCTGGACCGTAAATTAAAAGGCAAATATTTCATATCTGGGTTAACCCTCATTTGCTTCCGAATACAGTGAAGAAGTGACCAAAGGCGCTGGACACAGCTTTGACCCTTTGTTACACTCAGATTATTTGATTCATGGCAGGATTGCATTTTCTAACAAAAAAATTAGCAAAAATGCTTCACTGATATGGATCAACCTAAGCAGTGCATGTACATTAAAATAAGTTCTAGTAATAGCAAATTTTGATCCTGTCATTAGCAAATGCTTTACATATAATGGAAATTAGCCTTGACTGTTTTCAGAGAATGTTGGCTATTCTATATAAGATTATGTTTTCTGAAGAGCTAGATTTTGCCTCAAATAGATAATTTACTTTGACAGTGTTTTTAATTAAGGAAAGAAAAAAATCACTAAAGGTAAAGAATCTATAATCAAATACATATTATTGTTTTGTTTCAGTCCCATTTAGGGCAATACTTCTGGCTTTGAAATAGTGAATACAAGTAAACATAGTTAAGAAAAAATAGTTTTAAAAAATAAGTATATATTTAATATAGACAGAATTTCATGTTTTCAATTATTAATATCTATATAGAAAAATATATTGATTTGACTAATGTAACCACATATGATGATATGAAAAATTTCCTCATGTTCCCCTAATTTTTGAGGAGGGAGGTGAGGATACTGATTTACCCTGAAAACATTGAAAGGCTGTTCTTTAGTTTAAAGACATTTTATTATAAGTGGCATTGAAATTATATTAATTTCGCATTAGTAAAGATCAATTTTAACTATTTTGTACTTCCCACAATAACGACACACATACCTATAAAAAGTACAGGACTAGCTTTGCTGACTTTGAACTTATCTAAACTATTGAAGATGTTATCTCTCATCACTTACAGACATCTCAGCAACAGTACTGTAATATGAAATATTTAATAAAAGATCTCCTTGCTATTTTCCTGACAGCACTTATTATCAATAATTAATAAGTGTACACTAAGTGTCAGCCATGTAGTTGGAAGCGACCAAGTGCAAAATGCTTCATTTTGCTTTTAAATAAGTTCACAGCCACCCAATGCACTCAACAAATACCTACTGATCATGTAATGAGTTAGCAACTCTATTTATTTAATAAAAGTATAATGTATATTAGGCACAAGACGTTTTATTTGCTATGAATGAAAGAGAAGACAAACTGAAAAAAGTTTGAACAAACTTTCTATTTAAGTTTTTTTACTTAGCACAATCAAAACCGAGGCCTTCATACGTTGTTGCGGGGACGCCACATTTTGGAACTCATCCGTGTGGAAGAAAGATATGCCAACACACTATGAAACAGAACAACTAACCATTCAATGATCTGAGACGATGCTGCATTAAAATGTCTGTGTTTTCATTTTATTTCACTTCTGGTTTAGATTATTTGAAAATGTCTTCTATAAGTAATCAGTCGCTTAGCTCTAATATTTTAATGCGTATTCTTTTATGAGGGAATTAAAGATGGAGGAATGTCAGCAACAGAAATGTTCGGGAATGAAAGGATAGTATTTTCTTAAGATTCATAAAACATATCTTTAGGGTAGTCTAAAGCATAGGACACATATTTTAACATTTAAATACCTATTTATCCACTCAAATAACAAACTGTCAATAGAAAGTTTAGAAAACATAAATCGAGTTGGAGAGAGAAAATGGGTCTTCTGCCCAAAATTCTCTCCTTTTAGTATGCTACAATCAGTAGGACAGATACTTGCTTTTCTATGCCTCATTTCAGCATATGCGCGCACACAGAGGAGGGATATGACACGGAAACATCATTTTTTGTGGAACCATCCAATACAAAGCTCACCACGGAGAAACTAATATGTCTGTCTACTCTTTCGCTCACTGGTTCACAGCACTGGCAAAAAACAAACAGAAACAAAAGCAAACCCACCGCTCATCTAAGCCTCGCACCACACAAACAAGCCTGCGCCCGCAGCGACCGGCAGACCCCCGCTCACCTTTGCCCGGCAGGGAGTCGCGGCGGTTCTGCAGGTAGTACAGCAGCTGCTCCACCTCGTTCAGCTTCGAGGGGTGGATGAGCTTGCATTCTTCCACCACCTTCCGCGCCAGGGAGGTTATGTCCGTGTTGGCGTTGAGGCTCTTCAGACGAATGCTGCCGGCATACCAGAATTTTCCGACTCAGGTGTTTTTAAAGCAAGTGATGATCTAAACAGCCCTTCTTCAAGTAAATGATCTACAAGGCATTTAAATGTGCCTCACATACACTTTTAGTGAAGCAGAATAAAACGTTACATATAACTGGGCTCAGAACATTGCAAAGCAATGATTTTCTCTGAGCTGGACAAACACGGTAACAGAAGGAACGTCAACTCTACATCTGCCCCCTCTGAGCAGAAGAGCCCGCTCAAGGAGCTCGTTCTGAAACAGCCTCTCCGGTGGGATGCGCGCGAGTCCGCAGGCCTCGGCTGTGAGGACCCGCGCTGCCCGAGGTGAGCCCCTTCGTGACCGCAGCCCCAGGCACCGAAGGCTGCCAGTCAGGGACAGGACGCACTGCCGATTACTTCGGGACTCAGTGGTTCTCATGGAAATTATGCAGGAAGAAGAAGAATGAAAGCAGGATACGTTTTAAGAGCTATATGAGGAATCTTGAGGAATATTTCATGCTTGTTAGTACATATAAAAAAAATAAACCAGCTTCTTCCCCCTTTTTAATTTAGTCCAGGAGATTCACTGGAAGCTTAATGAAAAGAGGTTGGTCAGGGTCTGCAAAAATTGCCCGTTTCCATGAATTCATGGCACCAGGGAGAGCTATGAGAACATAAAATTAGGTTCAGGGTGAAGACTCAAGCAGATGTTCTCATGCAAGGCTTAGATTCAAAAAGAGAAACACAGGGAAGCAGCTAGTGTATGGAATCGTTTCTTGGTAAAGTGGCCAGTACCTGGAAAGACATCGAGGTGTGAGAGGCATGGGGACAGAGACCTCAGAGAAAGGCTCTGTACCGAGCATCTGGAATCATCACTCAGACATAGGCGGTCTCTCCGGAAATGAGTGCAGTGGAGCGACGCAGAAATTATTCACGGCTATACAGTCATCCCAAGTCTGGTCCTCTTAGGGTTCCACCTGATAGCCTTTAGTAAATTCCTTTTGTGTTTAAATTTGCTACAGAGGCTTCTAATGCTTGCAGTGAAGAACCCTAGCAATACTCTGTCCCTTTATCTTATTTTGGGGGGGTTGTTTATATTCTTACCTTTTCAGTCTTTTAAACTCTCAATTATATGTTTTATAATTTTACTCCACATCAAAAGACCGAGATAGAAAGGAGAACCCTTTCAGACAAAAACTTTCACAAGACCTCTCATGTTTACTTTTAGCAAGGAACTTGGAAATCCTGACAGTTTCTATAAATCTGATGGAGAAGAGGCACAGCAGAAACGGTATAAACACATATTGTTACAATTTCTTTCTAGCCTTTTTTAGAGCAGTTTTAGGCTTACAGAAAAATTGTGCATGAAGTACAGAGTTCCCATATATACCCCCACTACCCCTAATGGAGGTATTTTTTTTCTGTTACTACCACCTTGCTTCAGTGTGGAGTCTTTGTTACAACTGATGGACTGATGATGATACATTATTACAAGTGTAAGTCCGCAGTTTACATCAGGATTTCCTCTGTGCCCCGCAGTTGGGTGGGCGGTGGCGCACGCACCGTGCGATGCACCCACTGTCACAGCACCCTGCAGAACACTGTCACCGCCCTCAACCTGCTCTGGGCTCCATCCCCTCTCTCCTCCCCAACCCTTTCATCCCCTGGCAACCTCCATTCTCTCTACTTTAGTTTTCCTTTTCTAGAAGGTTATATAGTTGGGATCATGCAGAATGTAGCATTTCCAAGTCTGGCTTCTTTCACTTAGTAATATGTACTTAGGTCGGCACCCCCGCCCCAATGTCTTTTCACAGCTTGGGTGCTGGTTTCTTTTAAGCGCTGAATAATACTTCAGTGCATGGACGCACCACTGCCTGCTTAACCGTTTGCCAAATGAAGGGCATGCTCATTGCTTCCAATTATTGACAATTATAAATAAAGCTCTTATAAACATTCATGTACAGGTTTTTGTGTGGACATAGTTTCCAGCTCGTTTGGGTTAATATCTAGGCGCACAACTGCTGGACTGTATGGTAAGTTACGTTTAGCTTTGGAAGAAACTGCCAAACCGTCTTCCAAAGTGCTACACCACTTCATACTTCCACTCGCAATAAATGAGGCCCGATTGCTATGCATACTCACCAGCCTTTGGTTCCGTCAGTGTTTTGGATTTTACCAATTCTAATAGGTATGCAGTGGGATCTTGATTTAACAAAGCAGTTGTTTCTATTTCTTTTTAGACCTATTTGCTACCAGCATGTATATTAGCAATCTGATTCATCTTCTGTTCCATTAAAAGTAACAGAGAGATTTTCTTCTTTTAGTGTGTAGGACTCTCCTAAATCCTTCCCTTATTATAAAAGACAGAGAAAAAAATAGGTACGGCTAGGATCTGTACTGAGTGTTACCTGTATGTTTACTGACTATTCCTATGATCAAAAATTAGAATCTTCACTAGGCAGCTCGTGCCTCTTCAGAACATCAAAAACTCACAAGAAAAATATCCATATTATTTGTGGACTCTAAGCACCAGTTTCTCACAAAGAAATTTTCAGAAACTGGGCCTCTGCTGAAGATGGGCTTATACCTTCCTTTTCTCAGTAAAGAAAAATGAAATACAAGCCTTCTGAACCTGGGTCACGGCGCTGACTACCCAAATGTAAGGACAGTTTGACGCCATGCCTATCTCAAGCCATACGAGCACCCCCAGCTGCCGCCAGGTACTAAGCCTCCGAACCCCCAAGCTGCCACACTCTCCTTCGGTCGCACAGCATGACTCCTTGCCAGCCCCTGTGCAGCCGGGGCTGAGGTCCTCAGGTCGTCCCTTGCTGACGTTTAAACCCACGTACTCCAGCCACAGAAAGCGGTAACGCGGAAGTAAATATATCTGTAGCTACAGTTTCGCTGCCTCACTAAGTGAAGTGTCTAGAATAACACCGTAACCGTTCATCATCTACGCAGATTTAAATTGTAGCTGATTCTATGAAGTCTATGTAATGTTTACTACTTCCAAAGTGTACACAAGTAAGGAGCACTTACATTTTTTGGCATTCTTTTCGTTCTCCCAACATGGGATCCCCCATCTCCCCAAGAATGGTGGCTTCGACCTCATATTGAACAATGAGCGCTTTTTCTGATGGATGTACATCGATATTTCCTCCTTTAACTTTCCTATAATGTAAAATAAAAACAAGCATAACTAGATTAAAAACACATAAAATGTCCATGGTGTTATCTACATTCTAGTTCCAAAAGCCTGTGGGCTGGATTAACATATGCATTTAAATCAGATTTCCAGTTAAGGTGGCAATATTCCTCAGAGTGACCTAAAGATTCAATATAACCCCTATCAAATTCCCAAAGCCTTTTTTGTGGAAATGGAAAAGAGATCATAAAATTCATGTGGAGAAACCAGCGACCCTGAGTAGCCAAAACAATCTTAAAACAGAAAAACGAAGTTGGAAGGCGCACATTTCCCGAGTTCAAAACGCACAACAAAACGACAGTAGTCAAAGCACTGAAGTGCTAGCAGAGACACAGACCCCAGGTTATGGGAGCAGCACAGAGCCCAGGAATGAGCTCCTACATGTACGGCCAACTGGCTTCAACAAGGGTGGCAGGACCTTTCACTGGGGGAAAGACCAATCTCTTTAACAAACGAGCTGAGACACTGGACATGTAGAATGAAACTGCAGAATACACAATCAGTGTACAGAAATCTGTTGTGTTTCTATATGCCAGTGATGAATGATCAGAAGGAGAAGTTAAGAAAACAATCCCATTCACAACTGCATCAAGAGCAAAAAAATACCTAGAAACAAATATAACCAAAGAGATGAAAGACCTGTATTCTGAAAACTATAAGACACTGCGACCGAAGAAAAGAATTGAAGAAAAGAATTGAAGAAGATACAAATAAATAAAAGGTTATAACTTGCTCATTTATTTGAAGGATTATTATTGTTAAAATTCCCTTTCTACCTAAAGCAACATATTGAGATTCAATTCAATCCTTATGAAATAACAATGGCATGCTTCTCAGAATTAGAACAAATGATTTTAAAATTTATATCAAACCAGAAAGACCCCAAATAGTCAACGAAATCTTGAGACACAAAAAATGGGTGTTATCATGCTCCCTGATATCAAACTATACCACAAAGCTACAAGAATTAAAACAGTGAGGTACGGGCACAAAAAAGATATACAGATCAACAGAATAGAGAGCCCAAAGAACAGAAAATCCTTACTTACGTGGTCAATTAATCTATGACAAAGGAGGCAAGAATATACAATGGAGTAAAGACAGTCTCTTTAATAAGTGGTATTGGAAAAACTAGATAGATACATGCAAAAAATGAAATTGGACCTCTTTCTCATGCCTTATACAAAAGTAAGTTCAAAATGGATTAAAGACTTAAATGTAAGACCTGACCCAAAAAACTCCTAGAGGAAAACACTGGCAATAAATTCTTCGACATCACTCTTAGTAATACCTGTTTGGCTATGTCTCCTTGGGCAAGGGCAACAAACTATAAAAAATAAACAAATGGGACTATATTAATCTGAAAAGTTTTATACAGTGAAGGAAACTATCGACAAAATGAAAAGATAACCTACTAAATGGGAAAAGATATTTGCAAACAATACATCCAACAAGGGGTTAATATCCAAAATATATAAGGAACTCATACCACTGAACACTGAAAAAAAAGCAATTTAAAAAATGGGCAGAGAACTAGAATAGACGTTCTCCAAAGAGGACATACAGATGGCCAACAGACACATGGAAAGATGCTCGACATCACCGATCATCAGGGAAACACAAATCAAAACCACGATGAGGTATCTCACACCTGTCAGAACGGCTATCAACAAGTCCCAAGTGCTGACAAGGGTGTGGAGGAAAGGGAACCTCACAGACTGTGGGGAGACTGTAAATTAGAGCAGCTATGACGGAAGACAGGCTGGCGAGTCCTCAAAAGCGTGCGAACAGAACTGTCACATGAGCCAGCAATCCCACTTCTGGGTAGTCAACGGAAGGAGACACAGCACTAGATACACGCAGCCCTGTGCGCAGCTGCGCTGTGCACAGCAGCCAAGACGTGGCAGCAACCTGGGTGTCCACCAATAATAGATGCATGGGTACAGAGGCGGTGCATGTACACAGAGGAATATTAGCCAGCAACAAAAATCTAAAAATATGCAACAAACACGGAAACAAAACAAAACAGAAACAGAACCACAATACAGAGAATAAGCTGACAGTCGACAAAGGAGGGAAGGAGGGGAATTTTAAAAATCCATGGTTCTTTAAACATTTTTTAAAAAGCAGAAACAACTAAAGAAAACATAAATTTAAAACTTTTGCACATGAAGGAAGACCATGAAGAGAGTGGAAACACAATCCACAGAATGAAACAAAACATTTGCAAATCATTGATCCAATCGGGGTCCATATCCAGAACATACAAAGAACCCTTTTCTCCAAAGAAGGCAAAGGCCAAGAAGCACAGGAAAGGATGCTCAGCGTCACTAGTAACTAGGGAAATGTAAATTAAAACTGTAAGGCATCACTTCACATCCGTTAGAAGAGCCACAATTTAAACAAATATAACAAGCGTTGGCAAGGATGTGAAGAAACTGGAACCTTCGTACACTGCTGGTGGGAATGTAAAATGGCGCAGTTAATGTGGAAAGCAATTCAGTGGTTCCTCAATAAGATAAACGTATAATTAGCGTATGTTTGCTCTAGAACAATCTTATATGGATTTAAAGTTGAAAAAAAATGTGTTTTCTTCTGTGGCAAAATTTTCAATAAAAAAGATCAATGTAAGCAAAATTCAGTGAGAAAATAAATACTGACTGTATACGTGTTAGGATTATAGAGTCCTTTGTAAAAATTTTACCGATAAAGCCTGTTCACTCAGCAGTTTCAGATCTATTTATACAAAAGGAGTAGGGCCGGCAAAACAGATGCCCCAGGCCTGCAAAAGCGGTGCAGTTGGCTGATTGGTTGGTTGATTAGACTACTGTCTGAACCCCCGTTAGGAGTCTAGTAAAGGTCAGAAGATCCTTTTGTGGGGACCAGGGCCCTACCAGGCCAAGGGAGACAGATTCAGTAAAAGCGCATTATGACTTACACTAATACCACCACCTTACGGGCGTGCTTTTATCTCTTAAAAGGATTTTCACTTCGGAATGGGTGGGTGGGCTGGAATGGGAATAAAGGATAGAAACTGTACTGAATAAACTAAAATAAAAATTAAAAAAAAAAAAAAAAAAAGGATTTTCACTTCGGTCCTGGAATCTCTCGTAAGGCGATATTTGCCCCGTTTTTAGATAAGGAAACGGTTCAAAAGGATACATGTGCCTTCCCCAGGGTATGTACCCATTCGGAACTGGGCCCTTAAACACGGAGCGTCCCAATGACGGCTTTCCCCTATTGGATGACTGCAAACTCTCGGTCCACTGAGAAGTGTCCTTTCCATCAGGGGTGGTCTTATCTTTGACAGGAGTCAAACAAACAATCCCGACGGCTGTACAGTTAGATGTACAGTACATCTTTAAAGATGTACCCTTTAAAGAGTAATTGATACGACGAATGTTTTTAAACTGAGATAGATGATGGCCTGTTCCACGTCAAGCTCCTGCACAAACCTCTTGATCATTAAAACCCTACAAAAACGACACTGTGCACCTGCAGTCGAATGCACAGAACTGACGAGGCACGCAGAAGCAGGCTGGAAAGCACCGTGGCAGCGCAGCCTCTCCTAAATGAAAAGCCATCACTTCTTTCCCTGTCATCACCCCAGAACCTCTGGGCAGTGACCCCCAAACCGGAGACAGAGAGCAGAGGCGCCGGGAGACTTCGTTTCCAGGGCCCCTCGGGTTTTATCTATTAGGTGAAATGCAGAATTGGAACGGGGAGGCGGTGGGGGTGGGCAAGAGGGGTTTCCTCCGCCCCCACCCCCTCGCCCTTCTCCAGCCCACAAGGTGATGCAGCCAGTAGCCACCTCCAGCGCTGTCAGCGCCCCGCCGAGCCAGGTGGGCGGCTGCAGAACCTCTTTACGCAGAGCACCTTGCCCTTCCCCTTCCGAGACTTCTTCCCGTGTCCGCCCCTCTTCATTGCCCAGTGACACCTCCAGGCCAAGCCCAAGAACCCCTGAGAGTATCTTCCGGGCCGCAGGCCAGGAGGGTGGAGCCGCGCCTCGGGGAGTCGTCACCTTTTGAGGTATCTGGCGTCCTCCCCTTGCATGGCGGCGGCGACAACGGCGTGGGAAGAGAGGCCAGAAGGGCTGTATCCGGAAACGGTGGCCAAATCCCCCGACCCGAAGGCAGTGACAGTCCTGAGGCCTGCAAGGCGGGGCCCGCCGGGGCGCTGCGGTTACCACGGTGAGACCGCCGGCTCCTCCCACGGCTCCCAGGCCCCAAGACGCAGCGGATGCCCGGAGCGCCCAGCCGCAGCCTCTGCCTCCCCGCTGCACCGCGCATGCGCCCGCTGCCACGCGCAGGCCCAGTAGAGGTGCCGCGCCCGGGGACCAGTCCGCCGCGCCCCGGAGCGGAGCGTGCGGGGCTCTGCACCGATTTGGCCGTCAGTGGTGGGGGAGTCGCGGCCTGGTCACCGCGCAGTGCAGCTCTACCTCCTGCAGATAGTATGACCCTTGTGCAAAGATAGTAGCGAGTTTGATTCCGCGACAGGACAGATCTTTATCTTCCTCTTTGCTATCCTAGATCTAAAATGCACTGTTTACACACACAGAGAGCTCGTGAAACTCTACCTCCTCCAATAATTATCCCTAAATCGAGGTACTTTTGGAATTGTTTCCTTTGAGGCGAGCAACTGTGGGCAGTGCAGGCCATGGAGAAAAAGGATGTCCTCGAACCTTAGCAAGTAAATGTCTGCTTTCACATCTAATCCCATGGTCTCAGCTGTGGTGTCTCTGCACAGGGCTCGCGTTCCTTTATGCACTAAATATTGAGGGCCAGCTTTGTGCCGAACACCAAACCAGGCTCTGGGGATACAAAGCAGGCACCCCCACTTCCTCTCCTCACCTGTAATCCCGTCGCTTACTCTCATCTAGTTGTATATATTCAGTCACCTAGGGCCATGTCTACTTAGTTGTTCACAGCTTTTTTCACCTGCAGTGAGTTACTGCAGTGGCTACCCGGAATACTAAATACAGAGACACAGACCACACCCGCTAAGAGATACCATTTTTATCTGCTCACGCATTCCCACGAGCAGCACTATGTAAGTCAGTGGTATGGTCATTTTTTCAGTCTTCCAGGGAAGACTATTTGGAGCTAACTCGACATCTTCCGCTGTATCATGCTTATCTCTAAACAATTCTATCATCACTGCCTTCAAAATTTCCTGCAATCCAGCTTTTCTTTTCCATTCCCACTTCTATGTACTAGTCTAACCACATCTTACCTAAAGTACTGCAGTTCTTTCCTAACTGGCCTTTCCTATTTTATGTTTGTTTTCTCACCTATTTATTCCGAAAACTGATATAAAATTTAACAAATTATCTTTCTTGGCTAGATTATGTTAAAGTCCCTACAATACCCAAAGTTCAGATCACAATATCCATTAAACTGCACAGATCAGACAACAAGCACTCTTGCAGTGTAAGCTCCCTGGGATCAGAGAGTTTGCTTTGTTCACTTCTATGTGCTTGGAACAGCAACCATCCCACAGCTGGTACTGAGTAAATGTTGGCGTTAAAAAAAAAATGCATACCCGACCTTGAAATAACAACAAAAATCTATAGGAAATGCCCACAGCCAGAAAGAAAGAGCTGAAAACTAGAGCAACAAAGAGATAAACAGAAGCTGTCAGTCTGTAGCAAAGGGGTGAGAGATGTGGGTAAATTTTTTTTGTTTAAATAAATTGAATACATGTTTTAAAAGATTTTGTTTATTTATTTTTAGAGAGGGGAAAGTAGGGAGAAAAACATCAATGTGTGGTTGCCTCTCCTGCACCCCCACCTGCGGACCTGGCCCGCAACCCAGGCATGTGCCCTGACTGGGAATCAAACCGTTCCACCCTTTGGTTCACAGGCCGGCACTCAATCCACTGAGCCACACCAGCCAGGGTAGAATAAATTTTTTAAAAAACGATCTCCAATGAATCAAATAGGAAAAAGCAATAAGCCAAATGGGAAAATGGACAAGGAACAAAAAGAGAAAAAAGAAACAGGAAGAAATAGCATGAAAAGGTGCTTCACCTCAATAGTAACCAGGAAGATGCCGATTAAGATCATATAAAGATACTATTTTACACTGACCCGGGTGAAAAAATAGTCCGACAATACCATGTGCAGGTGAAAATGGGGACCCCTGGAAACTGTTTAGTAAACGTTTCAGGTTTGAGTGCACACTGGGATGTCGCATTATGTTGTAAAGTTGAACAGGCATATACTCTAAATCTTTGCATTCTACTCCTAGTTATATGCCTTAGAACATTCTAGCATGTGCGCACAATGAGATCAGTTCTAGAATTATCGTAATAGTGTTGTACATAATAGAAAAGGAAAAACCGGAAAACAACTCTAAAACACGGGTGCAGTCGTGTCTCTGTGGCTTTGCATGTGGCCTCCACGGACACCAGGGCGTAAAAGGTCTTCTACCACCAAATGGTTGCAAGAAAGCTCTGCTGGGGAAGCGGGCGCCTTGTTACAGCTGCTGGGGGGCGGGGGGAAGGAAGGCTCTGACCTGCGCTTTTGCTGAGAGGGGCGAGAGTGTTACCACAGTTTTTCCTTAGTATTTGGATGGACTTAGGGAAGTTATGGATGAAACATTTTCTGTCTTCTTAGCTTGCCCCTTCCTTGTTCCTTGGGCGAGAGAAAGCTTTTCTTGGAGCACTTTTTGGTCTGCTCCTATTCGCTTTTCCGAGTTGTCAGCTTCTCCGGCACCCGGCATGGAATTTATTAAGCAAAACAAAAACCCAGGGAACTTTCTACCGTGTCATTCCTTGGGTCTCTGGTTCGTCCGCCTTCTGCTCTTCACCTTTCAGCATTTTAACAAATGGTGACGTGCATAACATCCAGGAACTTTAGCTGTGCGTGGTGGAAATAAGAAGGGCCCCTCTTCCATCATGGTCTCATAATGAAACTTGGTTCTATTAATTTTTGATAAAAGTGCCAAATTAATTCGATAGGAAAAATATAGATTTTTCACCAAAGGTTCTGGAAAACTGAATATACTATTGAAAGTAAATGGGCCTCAATTCTTTCTTTGCACCATACACAAAACTATCTTATGAGGATCATAGATACAAACCTTAGGTCTAGGACTATAAAATTCCTAACAAAGCATAAGAAAAAATATTTCAGGAAATATTTCTTAGACACGATATACAAAGAACTAACCTTCATATAAAAAATAAATTTGACTTGATGTCACCAAAATTTAAAATTTCTCTTTGAAAGATGCCTTTAAAAAATGAAAAGGCAAGTCATGGACTGAGAGAAGGTATTTGCCATAAATAATCTGACAAAGGAATTGTTTTCATGCCATTAAAAGCACTATTGTAACTCAGTACTAAAAACCTAAACAGCCTAATTAAAACTGAGCAAAAGCTCTGTACAGAGACTTCACAGGAGGAGATATACAGCTGGCCAATAAGCATATGATAATTTCATCAGTCATCAGGGAAATGGAAAACTCTTCCATAATGAGATATACTATAGACCCATATTGGTTTTCTTTTCCTGCAGCAACCAATGACCTCAGACTGAATGACAGAAAACAACCCAAATGTGTCACCTTCCACTGCTGTAAGTTTGAAGTCTGAGGTGGGTCTCAGTGGCTAAAATCAGAGTGGGCAGCAGGCCGAGAGGCCACGAGGAGGGTGTTTCCTTCCCCATTTCAGCCTCTAGAGGCCGTCCAGCCACATTCCTGCCCTCATGGCCGCTCGCCTCCATCTTCCAAGCCAGCTGCAGTGGGTCAAGTCCTTCTGACACTGTCATCTGGCTGGTCCCCCTTCTCTGGTCACATCTTTCTGTGACCACAGCCAGGAATTCCACTGTTACAGATTTATGTAGGCCCTGCTGGATAATCCAGGACCATCTCTGCAGGTTAAGGTAGGTTCTTTACTTGAGTCACATCTCTCAAGTCCCTTTGGCCATGTAAGGTCATTCATTTACAGGTTCGAGCGACTAGGATGTGGGATTATTAGGGGGGAGTGTCATTATTTTGCGGGCCACAACACCCACTGCAATGATTACTGCTAAAACATCAGACAATACCAAATGCTGGCAAGAATCTGGAGCAACAGAAGTCCTGCATTGCTTGTGAGAATGCAGATGGTACCACCATCTTGGAAAACAGCCGGGCAGTTTCTGTAACAGCTAAGCACGCCTTTCCCATATGACCCAGCAATTCCACTCCTAGAAATATTTCCCTAAGAGAAATGAAAACATATGTCCACAAACCTTGGTGTCCACAAATGGTCGAGGCAGCTTTATGCATAATAACGGAAAACTGGAAACAACCCAAATGTCCATCATTGTCAGCTGGTACAAATTGTGGGGTGTCCACACGATGGATACTACTCAGCATTAAAAAACAACCCAAACTACTGATATATGCAACAACATGACTAAATCTAAAAAACATGATAAAAGAAACATAGTTTGATTCCTTATATAAAGAATTCTTGGATATAAAACAAAAACTGACCTATTGCAACAAAAAGCAGACACCGGGGGCTCGTTGCAGGCACAGCTGGAGGACAGACTGGGACCCATGTGTCACAACTGATCAGACTCCTTACAATGCTCTCCCTTTATTGTATGTAAATTCTTCCTCAACATGGTCGTTTTAAAAAATATAGCAAGGCAAAAAGTAGTGAACTTAATGGATGGATTACATATCAAGTTAAATACCACTGAAGAGGAAATTTGTGAATAATCTGGGGGAACAACACGTAACAGCACAAAGAAAGAGAAAAGGCTGTAAAAAGAAGAGGTTAAGGGACGGGAAGGATGACATGTACGGGGCCATACGCCTTTGAACAGAGTCAAGACAATGCTTAAGGACCGAAAAATGTCCTGAGGTGATCAAAGACAGAAGGCAAGACAAATAAGAGAAAGTCATGCTGTGATATAACAGAATGAAATTAAATAATTCCAAACGTAAACTGAAAGGTACAGAAGCCGTCATCATTCCCTAATAATTTTATAGGTGTTAGTTTAGCATTTCCCTCTTGTCCCACCCCCTCCCCAGAGAATTATAGATTCTGTGAATGAAGCAGTCCACCCTTCAACGCTTGGAACAGTCTTGGTGGCGGTTAGAGCGAAACTCCGGGGTCGGGACTGTGTTAGAGTGCCTGACCCACACTGCTCATTTACTCTCTGACCTTGAGCAAGCTTAACCTTGTAGGCCGCAGTTTTCTCATCTATAAAATAAGAATGATGGTCATTCATTGGTCTTAGAGTTACTGTAAGGTTAAACGAGAAGGCACATGTAAAATTATACCAATGCTAGTGATTGCTATCAACTGAGTCAGGTGTTTGAAACCCATGTATTCATCACAGAGTCTGGACCAGTCAATTAAACTCTGTGTCTTCATTCAGGAAAATTGGGGTACCTACTGCAAAAGGTTGAGTTGATGAGAAAATGAGTTAATATTTTGTGACAGTCTTATAGACTGTAAAATTACATGAAAATGCCAGAGGCTATTATTATTTCCGCTTCCTCCTTAACTTCGTTGACTTTTATTTTGAATACTGATAGCAGTAGGGAGCAGTTTAAAAGTATGAAGAAAAAGCAATGACTGCCTCACCGTTCCTAATCCAATGTGTGGAGAGAAGGGATGCGAACTACATAAGACCAACTGTGACAGACTCATTTACATACAGACAGCCCCAGGGGCACGTCCACACTCCACGGTGGTTTCCGGAGGGCTTTGGCGCTGTGGCGTTCAGGCTGCACTGCTTTGGGAAGCTTTCCTGCTAACAGCACAGTTCGCTCCTTCTGCAAACCTCCGTTCCTCCTGGAAGCATTCCCTAAGCTCCAGACTTACATTGTCTTCTCCGTTCTCCTGCTGTATTCCCTGTACTTTATGGACGTGACTTGTTTTTATAGCCCTCCCATCGCCAGAGTGATTCAAAGGGTATAAAATTATGGATTGCCAATTACATTTCCAGTCTCGCCGTTTGGCGCATGGTAAGGACTAACGGTGAGTAGCTGTGGCTACATCAGATGCAACGACAGACTTCAGGGTCACCAGGCGCGTAGACATAACTGTCGAACACACCGATGACTGCCGAAATGGCAGCATGGAACAGTTAGGGTGTCAGCACATAAAAGGGACCAGCCCACCCATCGGGCAGGCAGAGGCTCCGAGGACTCCCAGAGAAGAGTACATTGCTTTGAAATTTTAATCCCAGTGAGCTTCAAGAGTGCACAGGAAATCCTCTCTTACCTCATGACTGCCTTGGGGATGTCATCGAATGGCCACAGTGGTCCAAAGAGTCCACACCCACTGGCTAGTAACGCGCTCATCTTCTCTCTTCTCAAATCGGTTTCAGCTCTCCTGGCACATCCTAACGCAAAGGAGACTTCAGTTAAAAGGGCCCTTTAAAATACAGCCTCTCCCTGATGCGGGTAACCTATCTTTTCAACTGGTATAGCTACAATTATGACATCACTGGCCTGCTCCATGGGTCAGGACAGGGGCGGCCCTCGGGAAAACGAATAGTTAATCTCTGCGCTTTTCTCCTTCTGCAGGTTCTCTGAGAAGACAGTTGTGTGGAGTGTCAACCTGATGATCCTTAGAGACATGTAGTCAAGTGACTGTATCATCCAGTGTAAGTTAGGTCTGTGTATTTCATCTGACACACATTTATGAAAACAGAAAAAACACTTTTGTTTGCAAATCTGTATATGTAGATATACACACACATGTTCAACTGGAAGTTCTCTGCAAGAAAGCATGGTTACTGCATGCTTTCATGTGTGTGCTTTCGGAGAGATGTTCCTGGCATGGTGAGGGAGGAAGAGGACCTCGGTGTACACAGCCAGGTAAGCTATTTATTCCTTTCACTAAAACTTATGAGCGGGCATTGCTTTAGACATGAGTGTGCAAAAGCGAACAGACGTGGTTTCTGGCTTGAAGCATTCTACCTAAATCTACCCACACACACACAAAGTGAATAAAGAAATGAAATGGGAAGCGATGCATTCCAGGGTCGAGCTGTAACGCACGCATGTGGAGACTGAGGAGATGAATGTGGAATCATTACACACTCCTGCCAGTTCTGCAGAAGGCGCTCCTCTGAGAACTGAGGCTACAGGAATGAAATGAAACACGGCCCTTTCCCTTGAATATTTCAAGTCTATAAACAGGCCGTGAGAGAACAAGCAGCTGGCATCTCAGCCACGCTTCCACACAGCTGTATCCCAAGTCAAATGACTGTTACCCTGAACTGCTCACCTATCGGCTGTGTCCTTCTAAACATGCCACACCCTGTCTTTTTAACTTACTGCTTCAATTCCAGTAGCTCTCACAGTGACAGAAGTGTCATTTCTATTCAAGCTGGAATTACGAGGGAAATCCAGCCTCTTGCTCGACACACCTTTGGTCAGTGCACGTGATGCGTCCCAGGCACAGTCCGGAGCTGAAGGCGTCGTCTGGACGGGACGGATTCGGCAGCGGCCGAGTTAGCAACCAGGCGTCTCCTCTGAAGCCTTAGCAGCAGAGTCATAAAACCTCTGGCGCTGGAAAGCACGGGACAACTACTGCCACACACGCCTCGGCCCGAGTGAGTTGAAAGCTAGTTGGTCCCCAAGGAGTGTGTCTCCTCTTCACCTCTTCAAGAAAGGTGGTGCATAACATAAGGGTTTGTGACATACCCTCTGAGTCATGAGGAACAGAACCAGAACTGCCAGCGCGTTCTGGACCCCCTCCCAGCAACCGCCAGTTCGCGATAATGACTTCAGGGAAGCCCGGCGGGGTAGTTCCGTTGTGCAACGTCGGCCAGATATGCCAAGGTTGCTGGTTTGATCCCGGGTCAGGACGCATAGGAGAATCAACCAACGAATGCATAAACAAGTGGGACATCAAATTAATACTTCTCTCTCTCTCTCTCTTCCTCTCCCTCTCTCTAGAATCAATAGATAATAATAAATAAAATAGTAACTTGGAAGTTGGGTGGCAAATGAATCTGTGCTCCCAGGGTTAATACATTATTTTCCAATGGATGATGTGATCCCAGCCTTATAAATAGGGGGCGGAAATTAAATCCTTGTTATTTGAGTTTAAAGCTTTTAACTTTTTCTTTCTCTTTCCTTTCTCTTCCCCCCATCTCTTCCTTCTGCCTTTCCTTTTCTTGTTGTGTGTGTGTGTAAGAGTGTGTGGACAGCACTTAACTCATAAAAGTGATTACATATCGGAAACAGAATTGCTTATGCCTTTGGAGATTTCCCGCCAAATCCATGACTCTTCAATGTAGTCGTTACCACATCAGGAAAGGGACCGGATCAAAGACCCTGAAAAATGGTTGAAATAAGGTCAGAATCTTCCTGGGTGTGTTCATGACAAGATAGATTTAAAATTCATTTCGTTTTCATTCATACTTCAATACCCTGCCCACATGCCTTTCTTTCTTTTTTTTTTAAAGAGGGAGAGGTAAAAAATAAGATGCTGCTACTTCAAGCTGGGCAAACTATAAACTACTTCTCTCGGATATCCGCTCCCTTCCTGGGCACACGAACTTCTCCTTTCCAAGGAGTCACGTGGGAGGGTGTCAACATTGCTCTGATCGAAAGGTGCGAGGGTGCCCTCGCCGGAAACCAGCGGAGTGAAAGCGAAGTGAACGAAACCCTGCATGTACGGTTACTACACCTTCAGGACACGGGATGTGCTTTTCCTTCAAATGTCGTCTTGACGGAAGGCGGCCCGCTAGCCTCCACCAGAGCCCAGAGGCCTTGCTGGAGAAAATCCCTCCACCCGAGCTAAGGAAGCACGGACAGCTCCAACGTTCTTAGTGAGACCGGCTTTATTGCACCTTAATCAAGACCTTCGTGGCTCCCAGAATACCTTTGTTTTTAGACCCTGAGGTGTTGGGCTAGGACTGATTCCCAGGTTATTCTGTTGCCAGGACAGTTGAGTGTATAATTCCACGAAAGTTGAACAAACGTGAAAACCTGAGCTGGAAAGTCAAAGATAAACTACGGGCTCTGCTCTTTCCTTCCGCTGGTCGTTTACTCAGAGCAAAGAAAAAGCAAAACGGGCCCCTGGAAGCTCTTCATATCGGCTTATTTCTGACTTTTCTACTCCGGACTTATGTCATTGTTTCATGTTTTATATTATTAATATAGTTTGGTGGGTGTGTGTGTGTTTTGAAATAAGTCACAGTTTCGATCTCTTTCATTTCTTCCTGGTGTGACTTCATTGTGATCATATGGGATTTACATTTTTTGTTGTTCGGTTTTTACAAAACTCGCTTTCCTGCACAGTTAGAAAGTAGCAGTGAGACAGTGGGCAGTTAGGCAGGGTGTGAGCAGAGCAGGGATGACAGGCAGGGCATGGAATGTGACCAGAAGTCTCAGGTGCTGTGGGCAAAACTAGAGGAAATGACTGTTACAGGCCGGGACCTCGCTCCAGGGTGACCCTCCCTCCTCTAGCGTTTCGTTAGCCGTGCAGTTAGACCCCCTTAGAGGGGGAACAAGGGGGCCAGAGAATAGCCTCCTGTGACTCCCATACAGTCCCTTGTAGGGCCACTCCCCAGTGTTAAGCCCCCAGGACAGTAAGATCCTGATCAGCATCAAATAATCTCAGGAGCCAAGCCTTGGGTCTGTTAACCACAGAGAGAGAGTTCTGGTCAAACCAGAGATAACATCTAGGCCTCAGCGGCGTTGCAGACCCAGAAAAGCAGCAGACACAGATGAAATGATGCCACGGCTGACATCAGGGCCAGCTGCAATGACCTATGACACCCTGGCCTAGTGCCGGCCCATCAGGAGGATCCTGGAAAGGCACGCCTGGCAAGGTAGTGAGTATTCTATTGAGAACCTCCCCTGAGACTTCGCCTAGAACTCCTGCCTTTAGAAAACAGATAAAAACCCTTAAGGCAAGGGACCCAGTTCCACCACGGCCCTCCACGCACATGCCCGCACCTTCTTTCTCAGGCGTATACCTTTGTTTTCTTTCTCCTAAGCTCCAAGGGCCCTCCTTTTGCCTCTAAGTTATTTCCTGAGTCCCTGCAGCCCAGCTGGCTCAATTCTTCTGCCTCTGTGACTTTCTACGTGAGCATCTCGCATTAGGCTTCTTGGCTCTGGATTCTTTCTTAACTGAACTCAAGAAACGAAGCCCAACTCCACTGTTAGCAGCAGCGTCTCTAATTTCACTGCCATTCCTCTTCTGCTGTTTGCCTACAGTGTTAGAGCTATAGTGTCTTACATTCCGAGATTTCCTGGCCCTTTTCAAGTTCCTCGCTTTTATCTGTGCCTTCTTTCCTTGACCTCTATTGTTTCATTCCGGCTAAACAAGGAGCCCTGTTCTGATGTTCCGATGGGATCGGAGAGTTCTTAGGCAGTAGACTGCTTCGCCCTTAGGGCTGACAGCAGGTGCTCTATGCTCACAAGCCGCTGGGTGAACAGTGCCTTTGGCAGATTCAGCCCGTCTTCTCTGACTGACCTGCGGTAGTCTTCAGGCATTACCTCCTGGGTGCTTTTTGGTTCCCTTACCCTCAGGAGAATCCAAGGGCTTGTCATTCTCCCCGCTTTTTCCCTCGCACAAGAAAGTGACAACAACACACAAGTCTTGTGGCTGTCAGTGCGCTGTCTCCGCCTGCTTGTGTTTTGAGGTTTGTGTTGTCCCTTGCTGCTCAGTTTTATTGGATTTTTTATTTTTGCTATCTAAGTACTGTCTTTTTATTTTAAAAAAGTTTTTTTTTAATTTTAGTTTTTTGGTACTGTCTTTTTAATGTGGTGATTTAGGAGAACTCAAAAAGCTACATCGCCACTACCATCTTCCTAGAGTCCCACGATAGTTGGTTTTGTTTCTAATATGTAGATACGAAACCTAAGGCCCAAGGAGGTAAGGTCATCTGCACAAGACCACACAGGAGCAGCAGGAGGTAAGTCCACAGGAAAGCATTTTGGTAAGTGCCTGATATAGAGAAACTCTTCAACGTGCGCTCTCTTCCATCCTTCTTCCTTCCTTCCTTTCTCCGATCCTCCCCCATGTCCTCCAGAGTCAAGTTTAAACCCACTCGTTTCTGACTGCAAAGCTTCCGTGAGCTCATTTAATATGCTTCCACCCCAGAGTGTGAAGTCACTGGAGCTTATAATTTAGCAAAACCATTTCAACAAAATTAGTTTCATTAAAACCTACACTCTTGCTCTAAGAACGTTTTCCTCGGTGTTTTAAGGCTCACATGCTTTTCAAATGGACTCAAGTAAATTGATGCCCTTATTTTAATGAATCTATTTATAGGCATTATATAATCCTTTAAAAGCCTTCTTTTCATCTTCCACTACCACCCAGGGAACGACATTCGATAAGGAGTAAATGAAATCTGAACCTGAAAAACCCTGGTTTCACTTTCCAATTTAAAACCCACCGAATTTAAAGAGATTTTCAACTTGGCCAAAAGAAAATGTCCTGCTTTTGAAAAATCGTATAAAAGCAGTGTTTTGATTAGAAAACTATACGGTTCTGAGACACAGGTCCCTGAAATCCCAAGCTCCACTGGTGAGGGTGCTTGGTTCCCGATATTTGACATAAACCGATTCATTCAAAAATTCAATGTGCCGTGAAGGCCCCTAAAGAATTTATACTGTACACTCATTATGTAAAAACTCCAATTTACTAATTCTCCATAATCCTCTATGTAAGGCCAATTAGTAATTAGATCACGGGGAGCAGAGTTTTGCTGTAGGTATGAAATCACCATACAAGTCCTAGGGGATGCATAGCTCTATTTCAAGCCAGTGCCTTTATAAAATCCTGTTGCAGTTTTTGGCTCTATAATGGATTTCCCAGGTTGGTGATACACCACACAGAAAATGCCATTTCCTTATTTTTTTTCCCTCCCTGAACTTCCTGCTCTTACTGTGCAGGCTTAGTTCACACTGTTTGAATTTACTTATTGTGGTTTGCATAAAATTATCCTTCACTCATCTACACATAGTAGATGATGATTATTTGCCTATAAATCTAACAGGTACTGAGTTTTATTTACCCTCCTCCTCTGTGGGCACTCTCCGAACAAACAGGCAGTTGTTCGTGGAACCCTTCCCACTTTTACGGGGTTTGGAACCGGCTCTCCTTATTGCTCTGTGTGCTTTTTAGCAGCTTGAGGCTCCTTCTTTCACGGCGTTTCCTCTGGAACTGGTGTGAACAGAGGCTCTTGGAAACGGCAGAGTGTTAATGTCCCGGAGTGTGTCCTGCTCCGTGGGAAAGACTGCGTCTCCAGGCTGCCGGGAGCCGCAGCAGAAGCAGGCCTTCCACCACGCACGCGGACAGGCGCTCGGCCACCAACGGTTCCCCACCTGCGCTCCCGGCTCCCGCGGTCTGCGTTCGCTTGTGCGGAAACAGGCCGGGAAACCTGACCCGTGTTGATTGGAATGTTGCTTTGCATTCATTTCCAGAATATTTGGAGCCTCACATATGTTTCTCATTAACACTCATGTTTGATTATTCTATGTAATTTTTTTAAAATTAAATAAACCTGTATCAAAAATTGTCACTTTGCTTTAAAGAAGCACAATTAGCCCTCTTGGAGGGAGCTGACAGAAGAAAAAAGAATAGGAATAAATATTTCTGCTCCTTTACACATATTTCCATAAATGAGAATGGCATTAAGACATAATGATACATTCAAGGTTCAAGGGATTTTCGATCACTTTTAACCAAATCAAGCACAAAGTAGCATTAGTTAAACAAAGAAACTCATTGAAAACAGAGCCCATTAATAAAATGTGGTTTAAAAATCATGTCTGTTTTAAATATATGTTCAGAATTAAAATTCACTGGGCCAGAGATCGAAAGTTAAGTAAGTTGATACCTGAATATAATTATAAATTTGGAGGTACATTGTTTCAATCCACAAAGGGATGGTTTGGTGAAGTATGATACCCTGCTTAGGCCTAAAGCACTTCCTAAATTTCTGAAAATACAGCTATTTGAATCTGTTCATAAATTTACATAACCACCTATGGGCTGTTCTCAGACTTAGCTTGTTAATGCTATGGTCCCTTTAAGACAAAAGGGAAAAAACCACAACTATCCATCTATCTGTCTATCTATCTGAACCCAAGTGGCTAAATGAACTGTTTCAAGACCCAGCTACCAGGCTCACATTGCCTCGTAAATGTTTATTGTTTCAGTTCACTCTTCCGTCCTACACATTTTGGATAGTATTTTGTGTACTCATCATATTTTTTATTTTCCACATTTGACGTCTTGGGGGTCTTGATGACTCGGGGAGGGGCTGCCCCTCCCAGGGTTACCTGGTTCCTACGGATAGCATCAACTTGCCTGGGAACACACCTTTGATATGCAGACCAACCAACCGAAGCCCTCCTCGCCTCTGACTGCTTTCTCTGTCAAATTCTCACACCCTAAGCCAATAGCCCCCCTGCCTCAGTAGCCCAGGGCCAGGACCAGACGGCCCACCCTCGGGGCCCAGAGCCCACCGAAATTATTCAAACCTCCTGACACTAAGCTTACCGTGTGCACAGACTGCCCAGCTCCTTCCTTTCCTCTAAAAGGCTCTGGCCCATCACCCCCTTTTCTCCTGCTGCCTCCTGATTTACCCACGGGCTTCCCCAGGGGCCCTGCCAACTGCGAGGCGCCCCTCTCCTTGGGAACGGTGGGTGATCAAGTGTCTCCAGGGGCAGCCGCGTCTGGATCTGCCGGCCTCGCCACAGCTGATGAGAACAGACCCTGGGCACGTTTACGACGCCGGGCCACCCACTCCTGTGGTGGGCGCCTGGCCTCACTTTAGCCTTTTCCTCTTCCTAGTCCCTAAAGAGCTTCCTCACTCTGGGCCCTCTCCCTGCGGTACCCTCTGGTAAAACTCCCATCCCAGAGGAGACCCTTGCATTAGGGGTGGCTGGGCATCACGCCCCCTGGCTTCTGAGGTAAAGGTGGCCCGCCGTCCCCTGCTGCTGGGGGATGGAGGCGGTCCCACTGTGACTGCTCCTCCTGCTGAGGCCACCTTGGCTCTGCTCGCATTATCTCCAGAATCTCCTTCGGATCCCAGGTCTCCTGTGACATGTACGGGCCTTCTGCCCAAACTTGCAGACTTGTTTCTGCTCTTTCTACACTGTACTTACTCTACGATTTCCACCCAACCACCTCCTTACTATTCAGCCAAACTTGTACCAATCCTTAAATCCTCTACGAAATCTCCAATAATATCCTCTTCCTTACATTTCATTTTATTTAGCTGAACATTTTATAATTTTTTTGTCTTTCCCTCTCTATTTTATGCGCATTTTTCTTATGGAGCCAGATTACTAGATTTTAAAATACCTGAAGGAAGCCACGGAAGTTGAGCCCGTTCTATTCTAATTCTATTACTCAGGGGCTGTATTAGTCTGCTTGGACGTTCACGGCAAAAGACCAAAGGCTAGGTGGCTTGAACAGCAGAAATGCACTTTCTCAGGATTCTGAAGGTGCCGGTCTGGGCGAGCCAGGGTCAGTTCCCAGTGAGGACCCTCTCCCCAGCTTGGAAACAGCCACTCCTCACCGCAGGTTCACACGGCCTTCCCAAGGAGCACGCCTGTGGAGAGAGAAGAGAGAGCTGTCTGGTGCCTGTCCTTCCCAGGACACTGGTCTCATCAGAATGCTACGTGGATTTCTGAATGCTAGCACGCTGATGGAGGACGTTTCCAGTCTGGCTCCTCGGTACCTTGTCGGTCCACCCACCACAACTTCTGTTTTCAAGTCATTTACGGCTGCTTCTGAGACACCAGACCACCACATACGTTCTACACCTTAGCTGCGCGGTCTGCTCTCTCTGGGTGTCTCTTCTCTGGCTCATGTCCCTGTCTAATTGTCACTCATTTCTCAGTGCCGCTTCCAGGAAAACAGTTATTGATTCTCGAAACAGAATGAATTTCTCCTTTTTCTAGGCTCCCCCGGCACTGTTGTTCGGATTATAGACTGCATTACAGCGGTGTAGCTTGCTGTACCCGCGTATTTATCACCCAGTAGAGTGTGAATTCTTTGAGACACGGAATGGTGACTTTCTCACATCTGTTTCTTCCCTCTCAGCCCATCTCAGTTCCGAGGAACCCAGAGCAGTCTGTCTTCCTCTGCGTGGAGGGGTGGGGTAATAAGTAAAGTTGGTAAATCAAGTAAACTAGCACATAGCAGACACGAAAGGAAAGTTACATGTTTAGAATAAACACTTCATTCTGAGCCACAGGACTGCATTAACCTTGGTTTTTTTATGTCAATGGCTTAGCCAAGTGCGCAATGCAGGATGGACTGACTCCATAAAGGAAGCCACAAGCATGCATCCATAGGAATTGAGCAGGTCACTGAGGACAGGACATCACGGGCATCACTCACTCACAGGGTCACCAGGAGTTGGAGCCAACTCAACAGCACGTAACACACGCAAAGTGATCAGTATACAGCTCGTATATTACTATTACGATAGGATAATGCTGATCATTCAAACCAGAGACAGGATGGAAAAAGAAAAGCTTCAGGGATTACACGGATGGTTGAGTGACTGACCTAAGGATGTCCTAACCTCTGACTTCAAGTGTTACCTGTGATACTCACTGTCAGTCTAGGCAGAAATTTATGGGCAAAACAGATGCTGGCCATGGTGCTGAAGACTGAAACTGCACGTGATGATGTCTCAGCCATGTGGTCTTACACATCATCATAAAAATCAAATCGGTGCTAGTGTAGCACAACTTTGATTTATTTTACAGGTTACACTGTAACACGTACCTATCCATAATGCTGTTACTGCCCACTACGCTTACCCATTCAAACCAGTGTTTCTCAGCACACAGGAGACTAAAGAACATCGCTCCTGAATCATTTAGTTTTTCCCTCAGGGACTTAAAATGTGAGTGTAGTTATCTGTCATTCTCTTATCACAACTCTTTGTGGAAGAACTTTAAGACACTGTCAACCAAATCAAGATACAAGTACCAATAAACATTCCTGAGAGGTAAGAACCTTCATTGAGGAAAATTGGATTTACTGAGTAGGCATTCATCCTCAAGATTACTTACTGCATAAGTTTTTCCTTCCAAACATAGTTTTAATACTTATAATGAGGAGTTAGGAAAGATGCTCAGAGCAGGGAAGTTCTGAATTTTGCAGAACTGATGTTACTCTTGAGACAGATCAGGTACACAGTATTTTTCCTGTTATGTTAGCTTTACTTATGTATGCACATTTTTACACGTGTGTAACTAAGGCTCAAGTGAAACCTCAGTGGGTAAGTAGTGAAAAGTCACTATGCACATTCCTTTCAGATTCTGTTTAGGTGAAGGTCACTGGATAATAGTATCTAAATGCAGAGGAGAAGAAATAAAAGAACAAATCTCTGAAATGCTGTCACTAAAACATTTTCAAGTCATTATCTTCCCACACTGTGAGCTGGCTTTAAATCTACACTTCTGTGTTACTTAACTCACACAATTGTGGAAGGAGTGAATTGGGATATTGAACATACAGATGCTTCTTGACTTACAATGGGGTTCTGTGCCAATAAACTCTATCATAGGTTGAAAGTGTCGTAAGTTGGAAATGCATATACATCACCGACTGGGCACCATAGCTTGGCCTGGCCTACCCTAAATGTGCGCAGAACACAACATCCAAAACCACAGGGAACGCAGTCCCCTGGAGAGTGCTGGTCGGCGACCCCGGAGGGCCTCCCTGGGAGCTGCAGCTCACCCACTGCCCTGCATCAGGAGAGCGCACCGCTAGCCTGGGAGAAAAGCAAAATTCAAAATGTGAAGCATGGCTTCTGCCGAATGAGTATCACTTTTGCACCATCATAAGGTCAAAAAGTCGGACTGTCATTAGTCGGGAACTGTCTATAAACTCATTTTGTAAACTAACCCTTCCCATGCAAGATTTTTAGTATTTCAAATTGGGCCTTGATTCCAAGACTTTTCACCTTCTATCCTACTCATATCTGTGCACAGAAAACTTGGCTACACATGAAATGGTGTTGTCTGCCCCTTACCCTGCCTTGTTTCAAAGGTCCCTGAAGCTCTGTGGAAAGGGAATAGAGGCGAGGCCAACAGGCACCTGTCCATCCTGCTCGACTGGTCTCCTCCCCAGTCCTCCGTGTCTTTGTTGCATTGGGAGCCACGGAGCTGCCCCGTATCGCCTGTAAAGTGCCGGCACTGTCTCAGACCCTGAGAGCCCACCGATGCTGATGGTAGAGAGAATGGGGCTCACCAAAGGTGTAGGGGGCCCTGCCCGAATCCAGCCACCCACTTCTGATTCCTGCTCTCCAGACACAACTCTTTTCGCTGTTTCTTCTGCATTTACCAGCTTACTTCTAAGTACCATGCTTCTACTGCTATTTCTTAATATTTTTTGGTTATACATATTCCCTATTGACATCCTTTTAGTGGAAAGTGAAGACTTGGGTTTCTGACACCCCTGCTTCCTGTCCCCACTTCACTTCGTCTTTTATTTAAGGTGTTAAAGCACAATTTTTGTTAATTTTCAATATTTGCACTATTATGATTCTATGAATAATGTTCACAGCTGTGTCATATAATGATTTAGATTATAATGCTTTTATAACATTTGGTTTTCTCTGGAATCAATAAATACCTCCTTTTTTCAGAGTTTTATGTACCTATCACCAATGTCTCCCTACACTCTGTTAGTCTGCTCCTACCACATCCAGCAAATCTGTTCAGTTCCTCCCGGAGACTTCCATCCTCTCGCTCTAAGGTGGACCAGTGACTTTCCAGAACAACTGCACACCTGCTGTTAGGGAGGGTTCTTTTCACTAGCATCCTGGGATTTTTTTCTTTTTACATGGATTCCCTATCTTTCTGGATCTTTTTCTACATGGATTCCCTACTTTCCTGGATCCTATATTCAAAATACTTCATGCCTCTTAGTCCCCTTCTAAATAATCGCATTCTGCCCTTTAATTTTCATAATGTCAGCTTTGAGCTTCAAGGGCCCGCTAATTTTTTTCTCAGTGCTAATAGAAATCCACTTCTGAGCCTTATATATTTCAGGCCTTCCTGAAAGAAAAGGAAAGTCCGAAGGGGAAAGTGCCCATCATTCCTCACAGCGGCATGACGGGTACAGTCTTCTGTGTCATAAAACACTTGTTGATAAAATGATGGCTGCTGGAAGTTCCTAAAGCTCTCAGTTTTATGCTCCTGTGCAGTCTTAAGATATGTGTAAAAAGATATTTGTCTATTCTGTTACTTGTTTAAAACTGTTCTTGGAAGTATTATTTGTACAAAGGAGTCTTTTAGATACCCAGACATTAGAATTTGTTGTTATGTCCTATGAAATAGATTACTTCTAAAGTCTGCAAATCTGACTGGTTATATTGTTTAATAATTTGTTGCCCTGGCAACACTATTCAAATGAACATGTCTTTTCTTTGTGAAAAATTGTAAATCCTTCTGAGGTTTATTATAAATGAGAAGAAGCCGTGACGTGCAATCTTGACTCAGAACTGTAAGAGTTTTGTCTCCTTTAGAACCATCCGTGTCTGCCTTGTGGTTCCCACTCTCTCTGGTGCAGCACCTTCTCTAGTGTCTTCCCGTGAAACGTGCACGCGAGGTAATACCTGGTGCCTTCCTCCACATCAAAGAAACATCATTATTCTTCCTGTACTTCACACCCAATAGCTTTGTTGAATATCAGTGTTTTAATATTAAAATATTTTTTCTCACTTCCGGCCAAGATGGAGGCGTAGGTAGACACACTGTGCCTCCTCGCACAATTGAAACAAGGATAACAACAAATTTAAAAACAAAAAACAACCAGATCCGACAGAAAATTGAACTGTATGGAAGTCCGACAACCAAGGAGTAAAGAAGACACACCCACCCAGACCGGCAGGAGAGGCGGAGAGGGGCAGCCGGGTGGAGAGGACTCACGGTGAGGTGGTGGCTGGCGAACCCAGTGGTCCCACATCCACGTGCGGATAAACCCAGAGGAACAATTGGGGAGCTGGTCGGACCGCGCAACCCAGGGTCCCAGAGGGGAAATAAAGCCTCAAACCACCGACTGAAAATACCTGTGGGGGTTGAGGTGCCAGGAGAGACTCCCAGCCTCACAGGAGAATCTGTTGGAGAGACCCACAGGGTCCTAGAACGTGCACAAACCCACCCACCCAGGAATCGGCACCACAAGGTTCCACTTTGCTTGGGGGAAGCAGCAGAAGTGACTGAAATCCGGCAGAGAGCGGAGAAAGCGCCATTGTTCCCTCTCGAACCCTGCCCCACATACAGCATCACAACCCAGCGACTGGGTTGCCCCGCCCTGGTGAACACCTGAGGCTCTGCCCCTCACTGTGTAACAGGCGTGACAAGACAAAAAAAATGGCCCAAATGAAAGAACAGACCAAAGCTCCAGAAAAAATACAACTAAGCGAAGAGATAGCCAACCTATCAGATGCACAGTTCAAAACACTGGTAATCAGGATGCTCACAGAATTGGTTGAATGGTCCCAAATTAAATGAAAAAATGAAGGCTTTGCTAAATGAAATAAAAGAAAATGTACAAGAAACCAATAGTGATGGGAAGGAAACTGGGACTCAAATCAACGGTGTGGACCAGAAGGAAGAAAGAAACATCCAACCAGAAAAGATGAAGAAACAAAAATTTTAAAAAATGAGGAGAGGCTTAGGAACCTCCAGGACATCATTAAATGTTCCAACATCCGAATTATGGGGGTACCAGAAGGAGAAGAGGAAGAGGAAGTGGAAAAGTTATTTGAACAAATAATAAAGGAGGACTTTCCCAATCTGGCAAAGGAAATAGACTTACAGGAAGTCCAGGAAGCTCAGAGAGTCCCAAAGAAGTTGGACCCAAGGAGGAGCATACCAAGGTACATCATAATTACATTACCCAAAATTAAAATGAAGAAGAGAATTCTAGAAGCAGCAAGAGATAAGGAGACAGTAACCTACAAAGGAGTTCCCATCAGACTGGCAACTGATTTCTCAAAAGAGACCTTGCAGGCAAGAAGGGGCTGGAAGGAAGTATTTCAAGTCATGAAAGGCAAGGACCTACATCCAAGATTGCTCTATCCAGCAAAGCTTTCATTTAGAATGGAAGGGCAGATCAAGTGCTTCTCAGATAAGGTCAAGTTAAAGGAGTTCATCATCACCAAGCCCTTATTTTATGAAATGTTAAAGGGATTTATCTAAGAAAAAGAAGATAAAAAACATGTGTAGTAAAATGACAGCAAACTCACAATTATTAACAACCACACCTATAACAAAAAC
>CM052551.1:42040447-42121347 GCA_028533065.1 Trachops cirrhosus | reverse complement strand
TTAATAAAAATAAAATAAAATATTTTTTCTCAGATGCGTGCACATCTTCCTCTGTTTGCATTTTGCAGCTGCGGCTGCTGCCCTTCAGAAGCTCAGTGAGGATGGTCTGAACCGCGGCCACCTCTCACCGGGTTCAGCGCAGAGACCCCGCCCTGGTGTCCCGCCCCTCTTGCCTGGCACAGTCCATCTCGACACCTCGGCATGGTGACTGTCTTAAAAAGGAAGGCCTTTCACGGGCCTCCTCCACTCACTCGGAGCCCTGCCCACGACCCTCGGGATGCTGCCTGCTCCGGCCGGCGCCCTCTCGGTTTTCATCCCTGCTTTCCTCCGCCACCTCGACTCCGCTCCAGGCGCACTGGCCTCCCTGCCCCGGCGCACACGTGCCAGAGGCGCTCCCCGCTGAGCGGCTCTGCATTGGCCGATATGGCCAGGAAGGCTCTTCACCCAGACACCCGCCAGGCCACGCCTACCTTCTTTGGAGTCTTTGCTTAAAACGCACCTTCTCAAAGAGGACTCCCCTGATCACCCTGTCCAAATTATTCATTGTTATATACTGTCTACTATGCCAGCTCTGGGGGGCAGAGCACTTTATTTGGTCTCTGATCCAGCCCCAGCCCCAAATCGGTACATAGTTGGTGCGCAATCAATGTTATTGGAATAAACGGAGGAGTGCCCATTATATATATATATTTTCCATATAATGTGGCAGAGGCCCTCGTTTCTGTACTCTCTCTGGGGCAAAGGCCATGCACACAATCACACTTTTCATCATTTTCCTCCTTCCACCTGTTTTCCGTATTGCAGATAGAATCATCTGTTCAAAGTGCAAACCCGGTGGCATCAGCCCTGTGTCCGACCTTCTTTACCTCTGCGTACGATGCCCCGAATGGCCTCTATGTCTTGAGAATTAAGACAGAATTCTTTGATATGATCCATAAAACTTAGCACAGATTCCTCCTTGGCTAGGCCAGAGGGCCTTTGCACAGGCTGTGCCCTCTTCTCGGAATGCTCTTCCATCCTTTCTTTGCTTAATAAGCTTTAGGACCAAAGCCACAGCCGGACAGCGGGAGAGAGCTGGAAACAGAACTCTGCAGAGGGGCTTGGATCAAGGCCTTTCCTTTGAATTGAGGAGCTCGGGAGCAGGCACCGTTTGGGTCCCGGACACGCAGGATGAACAAACCCTGCAGGGCTAACGTAGGGCGGGGTGACTACTCGGTAACAGTGTAGCCTGTACTTGCAAGTTGTGAAGACGCTAGATCTTAACTGTTCTCACCAAAAAAAAAGTAAGTGTTAAGTAGGAAACATTTCACAATGTATGCAAATACCAAAACATCGTGTCCTGGCTTGGCTGGCGTGACTCAGTGGACTGAGTGCCGGCCCTTGAACCGAAATTTGGGGAAAGTGCTGGAGTACATGCAGAGCCTTTACAACTCGGGAGCTGACCGTGACTTTCCGGCCTCAATAAAAGCTTTCGGAATCCGGACAGAAGCAGCAGGAGAGGGGGACAGGAGCAGGAAATGAAGGGTGGAGGGAAGAAGAAGCGAGGTGAGGACTGAGTGGGTAAGTGAACAGAAGGCTGGGATGTCTTCACGCCAGGTTTCTAACCCTTCCTCTACAAAATACGTGGAAATGTAAAAAAAATGTTTTCTTATATTTGGCTTGTGACATTTGGCTTCGAGATTTATTTTATTTTTGAGAGGGAGGGATTCTCTGTATGATACGTTCTACTGACCTACTCAGGAAACCTAGGAGGTGTTTTCCCCCCAGAGGTGATGGATTTGCTGTGACTCAGCCCCACGGACCAGCAGGCGTCCCAGACTCGCAGAAAAGACGAGTCGGTGAGGCATCCGGCCTGCTGTTCTGCAGTGAAACCAGAGTTAGCGGGCTTCGCTTGGCCTCAGATGCAAATCTGTCTGCGTCTTCTCCAGATACCCTGGATGTGCACGCACAAATGTAAATAGAAAGCTACACTGTTAAATTACGTCCCCGGAGCTGTCCATGTTCGCAACTGCACAAAACGTACATCCTGGCCAAAGAACTATTAACATCAGCCTGGAAAAATGGCCCGAGGTAGGCAAGCAGTTTATCGCTTTGGCTGTCACTAGATATTAATTCACCCAAAGTACTCCTTGTCTGTGGGATAGTGGGCGACTGCGCGGGGGTCCCAGAGACCTTGACAGACGGACTCAGAGTAGAGGAGGGACACGCTTTCAGCCTCACTTCGTTGTTGTCTGGCTTTCATCAGACAGACAGAGCAGTCGGAGAGCGGTCCCCGGGGTCTGCGCAGGGAAGGGCCCGCCGGGAAAGCTTCCGAGGTTGCCGAGGCCCGGCACTGGCGTTTCCCGAGGTTTCCGCAGGATGCGTGCAATTTACATGCCGGTGTCGCCTGTGACTAGGACCCGCACAGCCCTTCCTTAGGACGCGTGGAACCGGAGAAAGGAAAACGCACTGAAACAAACAGGCCTGGCCCTGAGTGCCAATCAAAAGACAACTTCAGTAAAAGAAAACGAAAGGAAAAGCAAGACCTCCTTATTCTAGCAAGTAACTGTGTGGAAAAAGAAGATTCTCCAAGACGTAAATCACAGTGCCTTCCCTCTGCAGAAAGCACTTTTCCCCCTTCAGAGTGATCATTTTGTAATTGGAAAAGCCCCAGAGTTTAAAAGCCTGCCTCTTACAAATGTCACTTCCAAGCTCCAGCGCTAATCCAGAGGAAATATTATCCTAGTGGTCTCCGAGGCCCAATGTCTAGGTGTTGGATACATGATAAACTTGCACGGAGCTTTCTTAGTGAGATATAGTCCTCCGGAGGATTGAATTTTTCAAGGCTTAGTACAACCCAACCCTTTAAACAAGATTTAAGCTTCCCTTGTCAGGTTCTTTTAAGAGCTTTTTAAATTTTTTTTATTTGCTGCTTTGACCAGGTTCTAATCCCTCGTCCCCGGTGACAACCTTCGGCCACTGCAGCCCTTGCACGTCTGGTTTCCCAGGGCCCGGTGTGGCTTGTGTGATGGAAGGTATGTGTGTGTTTCCCCTCCTTCACAGGGGAGCCCCACAGAGATAATCTGAGAGGGGAACTGGCAACAAGAAGACTTTCTTGCTGCTTTACTGATAATAGAGATTTTACAGTGTTTTCCCCCGTGTTCTAGGCAGCTCTCCAGCAATGGGAGATTAAGAATGAGTCTACCAGTTTGCACCTTAACTGCGGGCTTCCCAGCCTTCAGAGGGGGGGGGAATAAGTGTCTGTTTGAGCTACTCAGTCTGGTATGTTGTTAGAGCAGCCTGAGATACTAAGGGAACAACTGAAAAAACTTAAATACTTTCTTGTGCTGGAAAATGATTTGGAAACTTCCAGACACCAGAAACAAAAAGGAGCGCGAAGCCAGAATGAAAACTTGGAGGTGACGACATGGCCTCCACTGGGACAGAGACTCCAGGAACTGAGCGATGGACTTTTCGTGGGCTGACACCTGCCGGCGGGGATTCCTCAGGCCTGGGTGCTGCGGTGCCTGGCCGGCTACCTGAGTTCAAGGCCCCGGCTGGACATCTTACGAACCATGTGAACTCGGGAACATTAACCAGCTTCTAATGCCTCTGTTTCCTTGTCTACAGCGGGAGGGTTTTAAAAAGTAACTTCTCAAAGAGGTGCTGTCCATGGGATTACTAGATACAAAGGACAGAGAGCAGTGTCTGGAACAATTCAGGCACTGCAACGATGTTTCCTTAGTATTAGCTGTGGACACCCATGAACACATGTTAGCAAAACTGAAGAAGCCTCGCACATTTTAGCCGGAAGACGGGGGGACTGGAACTCTCACACTGCTGGTGGATACATTTGTGCGTCCACACTGGGAAGCGGCTTTGCCAGGTGTGGCTGGGTTCCAGGTGCACAGTCTACAACCCGAGGTTCCACTTCCGGGTGTGCCCTGGGGGGCAGATCCACACACCTGCACCAGGAGGCTGTTAGAGGCATGTTGGTAACAGTAAAAGCTGGGAAGGAACCTAGGTGTCTATTGACAGGGAAAGATAAAAGGTGGTACAGTTATACAATGGAATTCTACGCTGTAGTTAAAATGGGCTCTGTGTGCGCATGGGTGTGTGTGTGCGTGTGTGTATTCTCACCCTGTCCCCATTATGCACCGAACATGGAGTAACCTGGATAAAATACCAAGAGCACACTGTTGACTGTGTAAAGTGAATGCAGAATATCAACTTACATGCACTTAAAAATTAACAAGACAATTAGAATCTTGTTTATGGATCAGTATTATACGTCTACACTAAACATATACAAACTTAGATAAGGATACATATCTCAAATTGGTATGTATTTTCCAAGGAAGGCTGCAGGGTAATGGTGATGAGAAAGAGTTCCCAACTGTGTTTGGGTAACTATTTAATTCTCAAAAAGAAAAAAAATCTGAACTATACAGCATATCATATTTGTTAACACTGGGTATTCTGTAAGTCTAAATATTTTATAATTAAAAATACTCAGTCAATTAGAAAATTAAAGGAATAGAAGTATGGCAAAGAAGAAAGCCTTTATTCTTCCAGTTTCACCCCAGAAGTTTTTGACGCTGGTAGTATAAGGTTCACACTTTGAGAAACACTGTCCTCAATGCTGGATTATCCAGAGGACATCCCGAGTCCCTGGGTGGTGGGGGGGTGGTGAGGGAGAGGAACAGAGGGAGGGAGGGAGAGAGAGAGAGGGAGAGCGGAGGGGAGGGAAGGAGATTTGGGAGGCAAATTTCATATAATAAAATGTCCTTATTTTGTATTTCATTTTGTGGCTGGGCCAGCATATTTTTTTCAGTGCTCAGGGCTGCTACAGTTTATCTGGTCCTGGTACGTGCACTTTCAGGTGAATCTCAAAGCAGAGGCCAGTTTAACCCCAAATCTGCTTTGCTGCATGCCAGTCGTGTGACCCCATGTATTTAGGGAAACGCAGTTGAGCAGAAAGTGAGGGCAAGCTGGGTGAGAGCCGGGCTCTCCGTCTGGAAAAGGAGAAGTGTGATGAAGGAGGGGATGAGAGGAGAACGCTGTTTCCAAGTGAAAGTCTACGCACGATTCTCAGGTAGGACAATTCAAGCCTGCGCTTCCGGCCGACGTGAAGACAGGAGGCCAGAGCCCACCCGTTTGCCCACGCCTTCACGCACTGCCCGGACCACGTCCGTGCTGACGACCACGTCAGTGCTGACAAGGTCGAGTCTCCTCACATTCAGATCTGCATTTACGCTCCTTCCCCAGCTTGCCTCCCAGTATAACAGATGTGAGGGTTGAGAGGAAGAAGGAGAAGCTGAAATATGAGGAATTCAGCCTGAGACTCGATCCTATTGTATCTTTACGTGAGATACAAAGGAAGGATGATTTCGTTTTCATTCTTCATCATCTAATGGCATTTGGTTAGAGAGAATGTGCAAGGATGAATTTGCATGGATAGCAGCATTCTATGTGCTTTCAGCAACCTGGAGTCACATTGAAATATTTACCATATTTTTCGGGCCATAAAACACACCTAGGTTTTACAGGAGGAAAATAGGGGAAAATTTTTGAAGCAAAAAATGTGGTAAAATATTTAATAACATAAATAACATAATATTTCACCAGTGTAAATGTAAACAGAACTCAACAACAGCATTAATGACCATTATTTCCCCCAAATTTGGGAGGGAAAAAGTGTGCCTTGTAGTCCGAAAAACACAGTGATCATGTGACATCAAGCATGGCTGTATTTTAAAGGAGAAAGTTTGATATGGACTTGAATATTTTATGATTTCCTCAATTCACATAAATGAAGAAAACGAGAAAAGTACCCACACACATCCCAAATAGATGTTTTAGGCAGCGACAGTATCCCCCTTATTAAAGATGTGACTGTATGTTTTAAATTTAATGCCTGGGGTGTCAGAGCCCCTCAGGAGAGCCGGGCAGCCCCATGGAGCCCCTCCCTCCTCAGTGAGACAGGAATGCGCCCTCCAAGGGTCACTCCAGCATTTCTGCCTGTGAAAGCGAATGACTTAACCTCAAAATTATGGCTTTAAATATTTCTCCAGCTGTAACGCGTCATTCATCTCGAGCACCATTTTCATTCAATAAAGACTGCGAAGCCGAGGCCTGACTGCCGACCTTGACTGTGACCGGTGCAGACGCCCAGCGGACCGGCCTCCTGTGCTCCACCAAGCACTCCGAGCAGGTGGGGACAGTCACCCCACCCTCCTCTGTGCTCCGAGTGCCTGGAATAACATCAGCTGTAGATAAGCAGGGGCCTTCCCGGGCACTTCTGGAGCTCGGCTCACGGGGTTGTGAAGTGCTCATTTGACGGGTGTTTTCTATCAAGCGGGTCTGCCCGCAGAGCTGGCTCACCGCACCACCGAACAAGCGCGCTCTCCGTAGGGTTTTCGTGCTTCTTCTCCATTCTTACTTCTGCGTCTCTCTCCACGCTCGTGTATTTTTTAACAGTAGTTTACTCCTCACCGAAGGATCCCTCGTGCAAAGACAAAACAACCTGGATAAACTCAGAGTTTCCGCCTTCTCTCGCTGAAGTCCAATTTCTTTCCTCTGCACTTGCTGTTTTCCTTTCCTGCCTTGAAGTTGGAGGCCCATGGCCGACTTGGGATCCATACCATACCCCCGCTCACTCCGTATGGATATAGTCAAGAGGGCTACGAGGTGGTTGGTAGCAAACAGGGCATTTCAGCTGCGAGAGAAAAATTATTCACAGAAGGAAGCAAGTGCAATGAGCCAGAAACTGATGCAGGCTACGCCGGAGTGAGATGCAGGCGCAAAATCTAAGGTGCCTCAGAGACACACACAAGCGGACAAAGGCGTGTTGTATAAACCGGTCTGTCTTTCATCCCCACGCAGAAACTATGGCTCTGAAATATAGAAATCTTGGATCACTTAATAATCCATCTCCAAACAAGTCATTAATGTCCATCGTACAGTGGAAGAAAATTAGTTCCGTAAAAACTGAGATGCTTGCCAACATCAATTGCCAAATGAGGATCATTGAGTAGCTGGAGTCAGCGACTTCCGGAGTCTCTCCTAGGGCCTGACACCCTGACCTTCGAGGCCCACCAGAAGTTATCCAAACATCGCTACGATGCCGGGGTTAAGAACCTGCCTCCTGTTAGACGTACTGACGAACACAAGCAACAGAAAGGATCCCTTAGTGTCCCTCTTCTGTTGCTTCATTTTCCCTACAACAACAGAAAGTTCTGAAGGACAGCTGAATGGTCCCTAAAAGTGCATTTAATTTGAATGTCTTTTCCTTTCAATTCTTAAATGCATCAAGTACAAATAATCTCCTACACATGTGGTAAAATTGCCTAAGAGACAATGTCACACGGAATCTGACCCAACAAATCTCAGAGAGACATGAGATATTTTCAAGACCTGTGACTTATCAACTACTTTTTCAAAGATTACAATGCTGACAGATAGCATGTATTCAGTACGTATGGTGTGCCAGGCACCGGGGTGTTGTACACAGAACACACTTAGTCCTCACACCAGTCATGAGGTGTGCACTACTATCATCAGAGAGACTGGGAACTTGTAGAAGTTGTTCATTGTGTGAGTGGTGGAAATGAGTTTCTCGGTCAAATCTTTTAAGTTCCAGTTAAGAGCCTCCCTTCTTAACCCTATTAAACATTCTCACTTAAAGTTTCCTGTTCTGTTTGATACAAGGGGGGACCCCCCCCAAAACAGAATTACCTTCTGGAGGGTGGGCCTCTTGTAGCACAGGCTTCCCCCGCTAGGTGAGTGTTCTAGGAACCCATCTGTATCAGTGCACCAGCTGGCGTGGTTGTGAGAGGCTGCGTTTGACTTCAGCAATTTTTTTTTGAAACCCCTTTCAATGCATTCACCCATTTCTTGATGGGTGATTTATGAGTGCACCTGCCCTCACTGTGCTGAGTGGTCAGCAGTTTTTGACTAAAAAATGGCATGACCCCTGCCCCATCCCCCCTATTCACCCAATCTCACCCCAAGCAAATTTTTTGTTTGTTTCCATGGATGAAAAAATTCCTCAGAGGGAAACATTTTGCTGACATGGAGGAAGTGAAACAAAAAATGGCAGAAGCACTAAAAGGTATCAAAATTGATGAGTTCGAAAACTGTTCTGAGCAGTGGAAAAAACGTCTAGATAGGTGTATTGCATCAGATGGAGAGTACTTGGAAAGTGACTGAAATTTAAACATGTGAGAATAAATACACAGTTTTTCATAAATAAATTCCAGGGGTTTTTTTGGGTCCCCCCTCATATCACCTACTTTATCTTCATACTTAGGAGGATTTGCTTAGTAAGAACTAAAGAGGCAAATGGTGTATTTGTGTTAGATGAGATTCCGTGCTGCTGGCGCGGAAAACCGAACTCAGCTGGCCCGAGCGGTAACTGATCTGGACGACGTGCCCGCTCTCCGATGGACACTGGAGCTGGAGACGCAGCGCATAGCGACTGGCTCGAGACTGAATGAGCGGCTCACCCATCAACCCCTCGATTTGGCGAGGGGAACATGGATAGCGCAGATTGCAATCCAGGCGCTCCTGAAACCTTGGGTACAAACAGCCTCCCCTCCCCCCAATTCAATAGCTCCCCCTTGAGGTGGATGGAGGGAAATGGGAAAGCAGAAGCACAGGAAAATAAGTCAGAGTCGAGCAAACGGAATCCTTGCGTCCTGTCCCAGTAAAAAATTAACACACAAAGTAAACCTAAAGAAAGATCGTGGAAGAAATTACTTCAAAATTTAGCTGCACGAAAGAACACACATTAATGTCTGTGGGTCAGGGGCCACCTGGGTGTGCCCCGGCCGACTCAAGGTCTTCTGTCTGGTTGGCTGAGGAAGGCCCTTCTTCCCACTCACTCCTGGCTGTCGGTAGAGCTTGGCTCTTCCTGGGCGGCTGCACTAGGGGCTTCGTTCCTTGGTGCGTGGGCTGCTCCACGGGGCAGCCCACACAGGCAGGTGGCTTTCCTCGGAGCAAGCAGGCAGGAGAGCAGAAGACGGCCATGGCAGTCTTTCCAGGACCTAACCTCGGAAGTGACATCCATCACTTCTGCCACATTTTACGGCTGAGCAGTGAGTCAGTGGGGCTGGCCCAAATTCAGGAGAGGAGAGTACCCGAGAGTGAACATCAGGCAGGACGTGGGGACTTTTTAAGGGCCGCCTTAGAACCGTCTACTATGATGCATGCATTTGCATGTGTGGGTATGTTTGGGGGTGTGGGGTGGCCAGTGGTGGCACATGGGGTGGGACCGATAGAAGACTGAGCTCTTACGGACTTTCTTGTAAGGAACGTTAAAGAGGTAATGTGGTGGTATTGCCCTTACAGGAAACAGATGGCATTCACAAATTAAGAATATAAGCCAGTTTAACAGAGGGGCTATTTACAAAGTGCAGATAAGAGTAAGGAAGTGCAAGGAGTAGTGGATTTCTCCAAGGGTTGCAACAGCCTGGTGCATCACTCCCCGAAGCCTGCAGCAGGTATAAGAGCCAGAAGAGAAGACCCCCAGACAGGAGCTGTGACTTTCCACCTGTGAGGCAGTCAGCCTCTGGCATCTCCACGGGAAGGTGCCCGGAATGAATGGCTGACGAGCTCTCCCCCAGGCGCCTGCAGGCACTGCCTGCTGCATGAACCCAACTAGAAACCCGAGGGCAAGGGAGTCCCCTGATATCGTCAATACAGCTCAGCCTCCAGGGCACCCTGGGGGTGGACCTGGAGGGACAGTCAGAAGATACCCAGCCCAGAAACAAAATGAGCACTTAGGAGGAACATCACATCGCAATGGGCAGAGAGGAAGGAGCAGGCTTCCCTGACGAGGTGTTGTTTAGAGCAAGCTAGACGGGAGAGTTAGCTAACAGAAGGATATTTAACACCAGAGCAGGCTTTCATATAATTGTGTCTCTTGAAGACCCTTCAAAATGGGAAACACATACCCATCTCTACGAGACGATTTGGGCGAAATCGTCCTGATGAAAGGAGGCTGGGCAGCTAAGATGACTTTGAAGGGTCCTTGTAACTTGAGGATTCAGTGCTCCAGGAGGAATGGATGAAAATCAGGGAACAGGATCTCTTGCAAAATATTCACAACTCTTTGAAATGGAAATGAGGCTACTCCAATTCAGGGATGGAGGAAAGCGAAGGGTCAGGGTGAAGGAGGGAGGTGCGCTCTTGCCCGGAGGAGGCGGGCTCCGCTCAGCCTGTCTCATCTTTACTTAGCACCTGCTGGCTTGGAATGGTGTCACCCAAGCAATCAGACGGGTGGCGGTGCCAAGAGCCTGACCTCTGGTGCCGGCTACACCCTCCCCCAACACCTCATGACGGGCCGTCCTGATATAGATGGACAGGGCACTGGTTTAAAATGACAGTCTCAAGTTCATGTGGGAAGGGAAAGCTAATTCAAAGAGGCAGCCAGGCGAGCTTCCTTTCTCTTGGAATAACATTGTCCCCCTTCTCCATGGCCCACCTGGGAGCCCATTTCGCCTTTAGATCCCGCTGGCAGAAGACCGACGATGACCTCTGTCGACACAGCATGTCCTTTATCCTTCACAGAGCCATCCGCGATGACTTCTTTCAGAGCTATCTCTACCTGCTGGAAAAGATCCCCCTGGGTGAGTGAGTCCGAGCCGCTAGACAGGGAAGGGGACAGGGCCGAAGGGGCCGTGTGAGGCTGTGGGACAGCGGTCAGGACAAGGGCACCCCTCAGGCACGCACGCAGAGAACCCACGAAGGTGTCCGTGGGCTTGAATGTGTCAATGACATTCCTCGTGGACAGTGCAGAGACCGGGCGCTGCCAGGCCAGTCGGGTCTCTATTTTGGGACTTCCATGCACCCACACGCAGAGTAATTTGCTTTTCTGGGTGTTGGTCAACTGAGTATCAGGCTTATAGACATTCAATTCTGTGTTTAAGAGGAAGGTGGGGACATTGGGTAACTCAAAGGTGAGAGTAATCACATCCACTAAGAGTTAAAGAGAGAGACTAGCAGTGATAGATCACTGTGTCCTTGTGTGCACACACACGTGTGTGAGTGTGCATGCTTACACAGGCCACATGATCCTTTAGCAGACAGTTTAAAGGGAGCAGATTTTCAGTATGGTCTTTGAATATGAAGAAGAAAACCTGGGGCAGCCAGGTTTAGTTATTTTAGTTATTTCCTCTAGTTTTCAGGGAATCAGACGATAGGGCAATAAAAAGCTTATCTGGTTTGTCTACACCTCTTTCCTTAGTCTCCGCGAAAGTGGTCACTTCAGGGCACTCTCAGCAGCACTGGGAAGGAAATAACTTCCGATTGGGGAGCGAAGTATCCGCCTTTGATTTATGCTTCCCCCGGGAGAGAGCAGAAACAGGGTATCGGCCCCAGGCTGTTTTCTCAAGGTTGCCTGAAAGCCCCATTGTGCACGTGGGGTGGCCAGGGTCCAGACGTGAGAGGCACTGCAGAGCCTTTGAATCCCACTCAAGAAACTATATGCTAGCCGTCCGCCAAAGCCTCCTTTTATTTAAAAAAAAAATAGCCATTCCTGAGGCGATTTTTGCTTCTAGACATACAAATGCTTCCCTCCCACATTTACATGTTTCTCACAGACCCTCACGGCCACGCTATGGGGTGCGTGGGGTGTCATTATTTGTTTCCTCTGCTCCCCCAGCCCTGTCTTATTTTTTCAAACGAGGACGAGAAAATGCCCAGGTGACAAGATCTTGCCCAATGCCCAAACCAGGGCTCCTTCAGGTAGATCACAGTGCCGGTAAATAATTCCCTTAAAACACTAACTACCACAACGGATAAGGGGTGATGACTGCCACATTTTAAAAATAAAGACTAGGGACAAAAGGAACTCGTCTCTGAAAGTAGTTAAGAATGAATTGAAGAGTAAGAATAAAACAGCCTTTCCTGAAAATTATTTGGGACAAGTAGAGAATAATTTACATTGGGCCTCCATCCTCTCTTCTTTACCTAGAATAGTCATTTTGATTTTATCTATATCCACTGTGAATGTGCTGGTGGTTTATCAGGGATTTCCAGCCTTTTAGAAACAACATTTCCTATTACAATCAGACCTTCAGGCAAAGTCTTCCATGGAAGCCCAGAGTAGAACACAGGAAAAGTGAGGTTTTTCTGCTGTCTCCCCTGAGTCTTGGCCTCCTCAGGGACCCGGGGGCATTTCTGTGGCACCCCCAGGGCTCCATAAATGCAGCAGGAAAACCATGAGTGGATTCTAAGCCAAAGATGACTCCATTCACTTAGCTGGTTCTCCACAAACTGGTCCTGCTCGTTTTCTCCTGCCCTATGACTCGGCCCAGACAGTCCCTGAGACTAACAGCGCTGGCCCCATTCCAAGTGTCCCTTTGCTTTTAAGGGCTATTTTAATCAGCATGGACCAGGCTAGCTTGCAGTAATAAATTAACCCTGAAATTTCAATGGCTGAACATATAAAAGTTTATTTTTTTACTTTGCTACATCAACGTGCATCATCAGGGATGCAGGGGCTACATCCCACACAGGCTTCCCGGGATCTGGGATGATAAAGGCTCCACCACCTAAAACATCACTAGTCACCATGGCAAGGGAAGACAGGGGCTACGGTTTGCCTACCAGTGCTTACATATTTTGTCCCAGAAAGACGTAATTACTCCTGTTGAGAGATTATTGCCCGGAACTAGGCCCGCACCCCTAACAGCAAGGATGCTGGGCTGTGGGGGGGGGCATGCATATTCGGTTGCTAGTCAGTGTTTATGCTGCGGGGGAAACCGTGGCTGTTTAGAGACAGAAACACCAGACACTTTCTCCTCTGGATCAGTTGAGTTATCATCAGTGCGACAGGCCTCACGGAGCTCGGAGTGTTCCGTGCACTGGAGAAGATTCAAACATTAAAAAGACATGGTCTCTGTTCTTCAGGATTTTATAATCTGGTAATGGAGACAGGTCTACAAGTAACTTTTTGTTAATTCCCAAAAGCCTTACATTGAGGGTGCAGGGAAGGCAGACTCTCAGCTCTGTGAATACTCAGAATTGTTGCAGCTTTTTCTCTTCTCGTGGCAAAAACTGAAGTACCTCTGAAGTAGCCCACGCCGTGAGCTCTGGACGGAGCAGAAAGGAGGCAGCATGTACGTCTCATCGCCAGTGTGACTACGCCCAGGGGGAAGGCTTCCCTGAACCCTTGGTCAGCTACCCCAGCCCTTGGTTTTCCTCCCAGGAGATTTCAACGTACATTCAGGGAATGCATTTACATGTGCTTTCCCCTGCTGGACTGTAGTTCCCGTGAGGGCGGACACTCATCTATTTTGTTCCCTTCTACACCTACGTACTTACCATTTACCAGGGTTCCTGGCACATAGAAAGAACTCGATAAATATCTGTTAAACAAATTAAACGGGCCCCTACTAATAACGAACTGCAGGCCACCAAGGTGCTGAGTTCAAACTCTGACAATGGTTTGATAGGGAAGTCATCTCCGTAAGTTACTGAAGTCTCTGAGCATCACTTTGCTCAAAACTGCAGGTCCGTCGGAAGGATCAAACACAACTAATTAGACATGCGAAAGCACTCAGTGCTCAATACATGTCAATTTTTTTCCTTCCCTCCCTGGAGCCGGGCCCCTCAAAGTCCCCACGTAGGCTTCCTCGGGACAGGAGGCACCAGGGACGAGGAGCTGAACTCACTAGAGGGAGTTTCGGGCTGCAGCGTTTTAAGCTTTTCCATGTGGAATGAAACTCGGCCAGTAGAAGTGCTCCCGCCCTTGCTCCGCTGGGGTGTTTTAGAGTTGGCTTCCCCTCCTTTTGATGGTTTCAAGGCTCCGTAGAAGTGAAAATAAAGCCCTTCTTTTAAAAGGTTGGGGAGCCTGTGCTGCAGAGCCCGCACAGAGAGCTTGTTGTTCGGGGCGATTAGGGGAACAGCGGTGGCTGACCAGGCCCTTTGATTCCTTCTTTCCTTCCTCCCTCCTTCCGCCGGCCTGCGATACGCAGCGGGTCTCACAGCAGCACCCTCTGCAGTGACCTTCAGTCCTGGGCACGCTCACTGAAGTCGCCCTTGCTCAGAGCTCCAATGGGAGTGAAGACCTATCCACACCAGGTCTTCCGGAAGAAATGGGAACAAGCCTATCACTGTTCTCAGCGTTCTGCATATCTGTGATCCCTGTTATCCTTACACCATCCCTACTAGGCGCTGCTGCTAGCCCCCACCCCACCTCTATCTGAAGGAGGGTGCACTAGATGTGAAGTAACTCGCTGGAGATCACCTGGTGGGGGTGGTGGGGGTGGGGCGGGATCAGAATCTGGGCCGTCTACCCCCGGAGCCTGTCTTTTTTAACCACACAATCAAGCCACCACCTCCCAGTGTAAAGGGCAATGTGACTACTGGGGGCAGGGACACCAGGTTTACCCCATTTTTTGATGGGACAGGAATGTAAAACAGAGTCTAGGAAGAGCATCGACTTTCTACTGAGATCAGCAGTGAGAAAGGCCAGTGAGGAGGTTCACGCGATCTAGTTATACCGGCCCACATCCAGCCAGAGGCTGGGAGTGAAAATGAATCTTCTAAAGCTGGCTGTTTGTGAACGGATGGGAAGGAGCACAGAAGACGATCTCTATAAATCTCCAGTCTGTGTACCAGTGCTCAAAGGGGCCTGTCTACATACAGCCCAATCGGAGATGGTTGGGTAAGTCACTCCTCAATAACTCTTCTAGCGCTTTCCACAGCATACTTCTGAATACATAGAAGTCATTGACTATTTACAAATTAAGAACTGAGCAAGAGTCTACTGCTCCTGGACACTGTTAAAGGCTTAGTCTAACATCACCTTCAGAATAATGGCCCCACGAAATTTAACAGAAGGGACAAAGGCTTTGCGTTTAAATAGGGATGGATAGGGCATGGCTACAACACTTATCTCTACGGGACACTTTTGTAGCACCACCCCCTTCGCAGCATCATCGTGTGCAGCATCAAAAAAGATAATGTGTGAGAGGGAATACAAGTGCCCAGCACAATGCCCGGCACATAGGTGGTACCCACCGATTGTTAGCAGCCCCTTCGCTGCACAGTTCGAAGCCAGAGCTGATGGACGGCATTTCCCACGAGATACTTGGCACTTCCCAAGGACGCCCAGCATGCAGCTACTGGCAGCTTGAGAACGGATTTCATCCTCCACACCTCGAGATGCAGGCGACACGGTTTCAAATGTTTCCTCTTACCTCCGCAGTGCCAGTGCCGCCGGGTCGTTTTCTCTCTCTTCGAAGAAATGGAGAAGCAGATAATCCCCCCTTTTATTTAGCAGACTTTCAGACACAGTGAGAGACAGATGAGACACGGGCTTGGATTTCAGTAGGCCGGGGCTGAAATCCCCACTGGGTCCCTCCCTGGCTGCTCGGTCCTGGGCAGGTTAGCTGATCTCTTGATGCCTTGCTCCCTGCGGTAGATGCAGCATTTGTAGCACAGATTCAATGAGATATACATGTTTAGCATTTGTAGTGCATGTTTGATCAGTTGCGGTCACCAGTTTTTCGTTATTTGGGCGTGCCTAATGAGGACCGTGGAGATTTCACAGACCGTCCGAGTTGGGAGTTGTGTGTGCCTCCGTAAGCTTTCTCCTACAGCCACTCACGGCTTCACTGAAGCACGAGAAACACCGGATAATGCCCGTTTACTCAGCAAATATTCGGAGGATGCTACCGTGTGTCAGGCCTAATAGAAGTGCTGAGGTTACAAATGGGAGACCTGCCCATTATTTCAGCGGAATGTGTAGTGACAGATGTCACTACCGGGAGTGACCGAGAGAGGCACAGTGGAGGTCTGGCAGCTGCCCAATCAAAAGGTGACTCTTCCCACATCAGGAAGAGTCTCCAGGCCCCCTGCCTGACGGCGGCCTCTTACACTTTGACAGTGGGTCACGTACGACACTCAGGCAGAAGCGGCGAGTCAGGAAGACACTCCACCAGGGGCAGGGGGTGAGGCCCGAGGCGGAGCTGGAGTAGACCCTGGCTGAAGAAGCGAATTTCCCCTCTCTTCCCGCCTTCGTTCACCTCATTTGTGTTGAAGCCTGGAAGGGACTTAGGAAACACTGAGGCAGCCTCAGCTGGAAAGGAAAAAGCGCTCTACGACTCTGAGGGTAGGCAGTGCGTTATTTTAGAGACAAGAAACACCAGGCACCTACAGCACACGGGGAACGGACAAAACCTGCGGGGACTCTTAGGACAATTCTGCGACCCCACAATGACAACTGTCTAGCATTCTGGCATACCCAGACCTTCGGATTTCACCAGAAACATGGATAAAGTCCCACTTTCCACCCTCCTCTGTTGGTGAAAAAATATGTACGAGGGCTGTTTTGTTTTACATTCCACGAATGTGTAAGATCACACCTTACTTATCTTTCTCTGTCTGACTTAACTTCACTTAGCATAATGCCCTCAAGGTCCATCTATTGTCGCAAATGGCAGGATTCCCTCCTTTTTAATGGCTAAATAATATTCCGCTGTATCTAGATACTTTTCTCTTTCCTTCCTTCCTTCCCCCATTTTAACGATTACTTCTTTAATGACGAAACTGGGAAATGCTCACCAGCAAATCTTTTTTATGGAAGGCTTTACCTTTCATAAGCACAGTTCCTAACTGGACTTTTGTTAGAAATAAAAGACTCACTTGATCCCATATTCTGTCTCAAATCATTTCAAACTCACTGTTTCAGCCTCACCTGTTTACCCTCTGGAGATTCTGAGATCGATTTCCGGTTGGCAACCAGGTCAACCATCTGAAATAAAGCCCGAAATAGCTATATCCAACCATTAAAAAATAAAAAAGAAGGCACTCAGCAATGATACACACGTAGCTATTAACAACATTTTTCTTAGAGAACTCGCGGGTCTTTATTCTTACTGGGGCGAATGAACGTGTACTCTGCTTTTCTTTCCGGACCGAGTAAGCCATTGGAAGGCCTCTGGGAGCTCCGTTCATAAGCAGGTTGAGAAGTGAGTACCATAGAATGTCAAGAACCAGGATGTCTAGTCTCTGTCTCAGGCTACCCCACGTTGCTGAGACCTCGCAATCCTGTAAGAAGAGCCACCAGAGGCACTTCTGTAACGAAGAGGCACGCGTGGATGACCGATGACCTTATCTGAGCCCGCTGGCACCACAGCAGGAGCCATCAGGAGGGGAGAACCTGGGGCTGGCCACGACGCCTTGCCTCGTATATCTTTTTAGTGAAACGCTCCTGTCAATTAGGTGAAAATGAGAACTCAAGCCCGTAACCATAAAAACGTGCCTATTGAGTCTGACCCCTGCTGAGGCTGGCATTTGCTTGTGGTCTAAACGTCGCTGGCATAGTGGTCCGCTCCCATTTCCAGATTAAGGGTTTTAATGGACTCCACCGACGAGCTGACTTGAGCAGGTGACGATGAGTGTGGCGGCCGCATTGCTTTGGGTGGATCAGGGAGCCACTGGGCTGTGGCCTGCAAGGCGGCACTCCACTCTGGGGAGATGCATGAACTGTGACTTCCTAGCCTGGGTTTCTGAGACACAGGGAGGAATTTGGAACAGCCCTGTTACTGAGCTGGTGACACTTGATTGTTGTCATCCCTGTTGAATTTATAAGCCTTTATTGAGCCACCTGCTGTGTGCACAACGCTTTACCGAGTACAAGGGGATTAGTGCTGGTCTGGTCGGCGCTTCCCAAAGCTTTGGGACAGGAGGACTCTCCTTTTAATGCTGTGTTTTCTCAACCAATAGCTAATGTGTACAAAATGGCAAAAATCATCTATGTATTTATAAATACTTTTAAAAGATTTGTATTTTTAAAATAACAGTCTATGTACAATAGGTAATACATGTGGGAAGTGTAGTAAATAATATTTTTAGCCTCTAGAAAATGATGTGCGTGGGGACCGATCCTTATATTTCAGCAAATTTACGGTCGCTCGAGGACCCAAACGTTGGCTCCCATGGCTTGAGGTTGGAAACCACCGATGTAACTCCACAGATGGAACAAATTACAATAGAACATTTCAATGTAAGTGGTGTTTATTGGATTTTTAACGTTTAGAATCAAAATTTGGACCTGTGTAATTGTTGTTCCGTTCGGAGCCAAGCAGTGCGCGAGTGTGACCTCACGATCCTGGTGTTACCTGAAGAAAGATGTTCCTGGTTAAGGTTAAACAGAGTCTCTTTTCTTAAATTCCTTCTACTCAAACTTATGTCATATTTTGGTTTGCTTCATATCCTGATCGTAACATTTTTGTGCTGTTGCATATTTTGCTTGGAGCTTTCAACAGTCTTTCATTTTTCGTGGTTGAGATTAAACATATATCTTCCGAGGATATCACTGTCTTCTCCCTTCTGACCTGTTCTGTCTATTGTCCAGAATCCAGTTCATTATACTTCTTGAAGATATTCTTTTAGAAACCTATGTTTTCTGTTGTAATATAAACTGATTTCTTTCTAGATCTGATAAATATCTGTGATTTGGTATTTCTTTTCATTGGACTCCTGGCTTAATTTCATCTTTTGCCAAATATCTTCTCTTTATTTTAACCTTTATTGGGCTGAAATATAGCTTCAAGGAACTTCTGGGGAACGAATCCATAGCAGGTAAATACTCTTTCACATTTGACTGGGGATTCAATTTTAGCTTCAAAATAATTTTTCCACAGAATATTAATGACACTGCTCCATTATTTTCCAGTGTTTCTGACGAGATATGTGTTATAAACCTGATTCTAGTCCTTTGACCATAGGGTTGCCAGATAAAATAAGACCCCAGCTAAACTGGAATTTGAAATAATCAACTAATAAGTTTTTGGTACAAGTATGCCCCATGCAATGTGTGATATTTTCAGCATGCTTATATTAATAAATTATTCATTGTTTATCTGAACTTAAAAACTAGTTTCATATCCTGTATTTTTATTTGCTAAATCTGGTAACCCTACTCTAAGGTCGAACCACTATTTTTCCTTTAGATATCTATAGAATCTTCTCATTACTCGTTGCATTTTGAAATTTCCTAAGGATGTGTATAAATGTGGCTTCTACTTAATTATTGGTACTTTTAGTCCACGTTGCTCAGTACTTGTTGGATCTTAAATCCCAGCTCTAGGAAATTTTCTTACGTTATTTCTTCAATAATTTTCTTCCCTCCATTTTCTCTGTTTTCGAGAATCCTAATCACCTTGATGTTGGGCATCCTGAATTAAGTTTCTGATCTTTTATTTCTGATTTCCATATCTTTTTTGTGTTTATGTACTGATAAATGTACTCAATATTACATTCTTAAGTTTCTGGTAATCAAAACTTTAATTTCTAAGAAGTCTTTGTTATTCTTTGAACGACCATTTTCTTGGCGTCTTGTCTTTGATTTATGGATGTACCAGTTCTCATATCTCTCCAAGGATATATGAGTTTTTTGTTTAGTTTTGGTTTAAATTCACATCCATTTCCTGGGTTATTTCTATTTCCTTTGGGCTCAGTTCTTTGTTTTCTTTCGGGTTGCCAGGTTACCCCCACGGTTTTGGAAATCACTGTTTTTTCACAGTTAGGAGTAAAGGTCGGGGGCTGTGATTCTAGGTGATGGAGACTGTTTCCCTAATTTTTTAAAATAGAATAGACGTATCCCCACCCCCACCTCCAGGATCACAGCTGTGATGCCTGTTGCTCTTGGGAGGGGGCCTTCGTCCCCTCACTGGTTGGCATGCAGACCCATTTTTTATTAACTCTTACTTCCTTTTGCGGCCGTGCTGGGCTGTAGGTTCTTTAGCATTGCTCCAGGTGCCCTTTGCCTTCCAGGAATTTGTTAGAATCATGAGTCCACCCATGGTCCCCTCTCACTTTCCTCACTGTTATGGGCGGGGCTTATTAAAGTAGTTCTTGGGGGGTATTGGGAGGGAGGGGGGACACATGCATGTATTCAGCCTACAGTCTCGAGCCAGAAGTTCCTCCCTTTCATTCCGTTTCTATCACTTCCTCCTGAATGTGCTCTAATGAAAATGTTTCGTATCTTCAAGGATGCATTTTGGTTTATAAAACACGCTTAAATATTTACCCTTCAGAGGTTGGAACACACATTTTTCTAAAAAAAGTCTTAAAATAATATATCATATGGTTTCTGAAATAATGAAATGACATAGTATATCATAGTATAACGTACCTAGTCCACTACCTGGAACAAAATAGTTGTTCAACAAATATTATATCTCTTTTTATTATTTTATTTTCAAAAGATAGAGCTTAAGCACATTTTCTATAATATTGGTACTAAGAAGTATTTGGGTATGAGTTGCTTGAAGAAGAGATTAAAAAATAGCTACCCATAATCTACCTTGTGATTAGCAGTAAGGATTAATGATTAGATTCTCATAAAACATTTGGAGCTCAAAGATAAAACTCACTGTAAAGCTTGTGACATTGTCTATTCTACTATAGCAAACACTATTAAGTTTTTAAGTACAGTGATAAGCTACAGTTGTATTAAAGCACAGGGCATTAAATCATGAAAAATGTCACATGATTACGATTTGTACATAGATAGCAGAAGTTCAGAGAGGTTAAGAAATTTCCCCAAGGTTACACAGCAGGCGAGTCACTGAGCCAAACTCAGATGCAGGCCTCTGACATCAGACCAGTATTTGTTCCTTCACAGCACCAAGTACAGGCTTCTGGGAGGAAATCAATGTGTGATAAGATTGAATTTGTTCTGTCATATGAATACTAATAACATTAATACTATTTCATTTGCAGTGAAATTGTATGCATTAACAAGTCAAGTCATCAATGGCGAGATGCAGTTCTATGCCAGAGCTAAACTTTTCTACCGAGAGGTACCAGCTACAGAAGAGGGGATGATGGGAAATTTCATTGAACTGTCCAACCCAGATATCCAGGCCTCTCAGGAATTTCTTAGGAAATTCATTGGGGTGAGTTATCCAACTAAAAAGCTTGACGAAGAGGCAAAGTCCTTGCAAACATTGAGCTCACGTGCTTCTGTGTGGTTAAGGTGTATTGAAGCCGGGGGGCATAGCCGAGAGTGTAGCCTGAAAGCCTGCTTTAAGATGCTCAGAAACTCCCTGTGGCATTTCACCCCCCTAAGCACCATCTGATCGCTCATGCTGCAGGGAAAGGTGAACCCTCAGTGCTAAGAATACAGTTTGGAGGTTAAGAAGACATCTATTTTAGAGCCTCGTAGTAAAGAGGTGACAACCAGATAATTGATGAGAGATCATGACATTTAGGATCCTGGGGTGATTTAGTGATTCTCTCCAATAAAAGTTTGATGTGGTAAGGGAATGCATGCTTATGTTTGGTTTAAAAATGATAAGTATGGCAGAATCCCTTAATAGTATTCTATACGTAGTTTCAGACCTTGTCTTGAAAGAATGTGATCCCTTTACAAAGGTCCAGTGTTGGGTGAAACTCCATGTCCTATGGAGACAGGAGAGAGCAGGGGCCGGGACCTTGGGCTCTAGGATCACAGTTTTTTTCACTTACTCTATGAGCAACCTTGGGCTTGTTACTTAACTGCTCTGAGCCTCAGTCTTCTTACCTCCGACTAGAGCGAAACCATGGAACCTGCCTCAGTGGATACATGATGATCAGATGGGATCATATGTGCCAAGTGCTTGCCTAGTGCACATAACTGTTACCCAGTAGGTCTGATTCATTGCTACTAATGACAGTGACAGTCTTACATAAAACACACTCATTAGATTTTAAGGAGCTTCACTTTGTTGTTAGAACAATAAAGCTGCCGTCAGTCCTACTGACGATGTAAAGTCCTAATCGGCAAATAGGTTTTGTTTCAATTCATTGTGAAGTTGTTTGTTTGACATTTAGAGCTGAATTTATTCTGATAAAGGAAACATTGTAAAGATCACAAATATTTGGGGTTAGGCTGTCGGCCTACTTAGAAGCATAATAGTAAGAATATCCGTAGCATCGAGGTGACGCTCACTTTACAGCCAATCTCCCTGGAGCACTGAGTGGTGCCTGCACGGAGAAGACAGGGTCAGCAGGGAGTGCCGACGGGACCAAAGTGTCTGGACATCAGCTGCAGCCGTAGGGACTACGGAGCTGGGGATGATGGCCAAGGCTGTTTATAGGTCAGCTTAACTGGAGTATTTCTAGATCTGTCACTCACTGATTTCACTGGGTGCTTTTTCTGAGACGGTCAGTCGCTTCGCCAAGCCCTTTAGAACTATCTTGCATTTACTCTTTACCATTCTAGGAGGTAAGTCCTAGTATTATCCTCTTTTTCACAGTTGTGGAAACTGAGGCTTGGGGCGGTTAAGTAAGTTGTCAAGGTTACACGGCTGGGAAGAGACAGAGCTGGAACTTAAGCCCAGACAGGTCTGTCTGACACCAAACTCCCTCCTCTTAACCATGACATATTTTTTTTCCATTTGCCTCATGAAGAAAAAAAAATCCCTGCTTTTTAATTTTTTTTTAAGTGGACCACAGACCTCGACTCTCCTCCAGTCTGGTGGAGAGCAATGCCTCCTGCTTGCCTGGTGGTGAGGCTGACTTTGATCCCACTGCATTTCAGAGGCTTAGTTAGTAATCCCGCTGTCTTGTCACTCCGCGTGGAATGCCAAGCTGACCGCAGGGATGCTGGTCAGATGGGGCCCATCCACACGCCCACGGGCCTGGGAAAGGAAACAGCCTTGTGCTTGCGTGTTTATGTTGGAAAGTGAGGGCTGCTCTTTTCAAACAAATATGATGAGTCCTTCCTAGTAGACAAAACTCATCGTGAAGCTGTGACCTCTGAGTACAAACACGGTCTTTTTGAAAGAATGATATTTCGGAACTCTGACCTTAATAATCCGCTAAATGAGCATCCAGGTCAAGATTCAAGGGGCAAGAGAATATGAGGATCGTGCTTTATCCTCCTGTCAACCAGGAAAAGGCAGACGGTTAAATTTAAAGTTTGGCTTCAACACTTAGTGACATGGGATGGTGGGAAATGATGTTTAAACTTGTTACAAATAGGTTTACTTTAGCAAATAAACGGTATTAAGATGATGATGTCCATGGCACAGCTGATAACTTTCCTCCGTTTTAGCTTTCTGGTGGGGAGGGGTAGCAATTTGTAAAAAATTATCAGTATTTGATGGCATTTCTCTTTTGCGGTTTCTCAGAGATTGCACAGCTAAGAACCTTGGGTCTAGCTTATTACATATACTTCATGATTTTTATACAGTAGCCTTTAACACTTGCATTTTAGTTTTAAACTCCACTGGGTGAACTTGAAATAATGTTCTTCAAAACAAAATAAATGGCAGAATCAAAACTAAAATGAAATTCCTAGGAGTATTTTAATGAGCATAATCAACGAAGATGAAAATAACAGAGCCTCTTGCTCTGGGTCACACGGCGTACGTAGTAGTTCTGGCACATTCGTTGAAGGGCCTTGGATCCCGCTGCGATTACAGCTCTGGACAGTCACGGTGTCCAAGAGGGGGTGCTGCCGCCGAGACCAGTCTTTAAATATCCCTTCCAGAGGAGCTACGTGAAGGTGAGAGACGGAGAGAGACGTAGTGCCAGCATACGGGAGGCAGTTCCGAGCATAGAATGAAGAGAACTAGGTGGCAGTGACGAGGGGCCAGAGGTACACAGGGTCTGAGTGAAAGGCATCTTCTTCTATCTGTAAATAAGCATCGTTTGGAGAACAAGTGTAGTCAAATATCACATGTCTAAACTGGTGAAAAATACAAATCAGAGTGAGCGAATTTTTCCAGGGAGTTCTGTTTCAGACACCTCACTTCTCTGGGCCTCGGTTTCTTTGCCCAGATAAGGAGGAGAATTAGACATGAGTGGTTAAAAAACTCCAGGGGTGCACAGACACCCTTCGAGGGCTTATCAGGAGAACCACAGGAAGGCTGAGTATGGGAGGCCCTTCCTCACTTCAACCAGAGAAGCTTCAGACATATCCATCCATTGGGAAAAAGGAGTACAGCTGTTAGAGTCTTCTTGAAAGCCTCTGGCATATTGTTCCCGGGTCTCTCTGCCTCACTGGCCCAGTTCTGCATCCAAGACCGCTCGCTGCAATAATGTGAGCGACAGGATCCACAGAGCCTGCAGGGCTGGTCATGATAAGAACAGTTTGTTGTGATGATCTCTGATTGAGCACACAGATTTCTTCTAGTCCTTTTCAGTAGTTCACAATAATGTCCCTGTTCTGCCCCCATCCTGTTTATGTTATGAATTTACTTGGAAGAGGCTTCTTTTATAGCCCTCCCAACATAAGCCTTGGGCCTAAGCCTCTTTTCTGAATTACTTTAGTTGAAGTTAGAATATTTGAATGAGGGAGGTGGTACAATATAAGTAGGAATGACAAACAAATGGCCCACATATTATCATGTCCCCTCCCATACTCAAGGCAGACATCACTAATCAATCCTCCACCTCTTCCCTGTTGACTTTGAATGAAGCCTTAGAATTCCTTGCAACACAGCATTAGACAGAAGCTCCCTAGGAAACCAGAGTTGGTACTGGAGGTGACAACCCTCTGAATGAACTGGCTGGTCTTTGAGTCACACAGTTCCCTGTTCAGATTTAAGTTCTGCCATTAACTGTGTCATTAGAAATCAAAGTTTCCTCACCTCCATATTGGGGAATAATCATTATCCTGTAGAACTGTTTTGATTATTGTAGTTATTATAGATGCAAAAAGCTTGCTATATGTAAGCACTCAATAAATCATGGGTATTACCATCCCATTTGTGAAGAAGCTATGATTGCTTCACTTTTTCTTCCTGTACTTTTCTTGCTATGAGGAAGGCCTTCTGGGTGGATTGAAAAGCATATTTCTGATCTTTACTTCTGCTCAAACTTTACCTTTTGATTCTTAACCAAATGTTTTTAGTTTCTGAGAAATCAAGAGTAGGCTTTTTCCTTAAGATCTTTATTGGCAACTTCAAGTATCTTGTTACTAAAATTTCTAGGACAAAACCTATTCAACAGCCATCCCAATTATAACCAAGTCAATTAAACCAGTGGAATCTTTGAGATATGGATAGATTTGTGTAGATATCTCAGAGATTCAGCTGGTCATGCATATGTACATATTTGTATATATTACTTTTTTAAAAAACAGATTTTATTTATTTATTTTAGACAGAGGAGAAGGGAGGGAGAAAGAGAGGAAGAGAAACATCCTTGTGTGGTTGCCTCTCATACGCCCCCTACTGGGGACCTGACCTGGCCATGCAACCCAGGCATAGGCCCTGACTGGGAATTGAACCAGCAACCCTTTGTTTCTCAGGACGGTGCTCACTCCACTGAGCCACACCAGCCAGGACTGTATATATTACTTTATAGAAGCAAGTTGCAGAAAGTTTATATTGTTGATTTCCCCTTCCTTCACCATCTATCGGTCCTTCACCTTCAGTAAATTTAATGCATAGACATACTTAAAAAATTTAGAGGCTTTTGTGTCCAGTCGATTGTGCGGTTTCTGGTACAAAAGCAGAACAATTTCTAGCATGAAAAGACGCAGGAGGTTTCGCTGCAACCGCCTTTCACCCAGCTGAACGTGCCGTGCGCCATCAGGGCCGGGTCTGCAGGAGAAGCCTGGCCCGGGAACGAGATGGTTAGTGCTCCCTCGGCGCAGGTCCCCAGAATCACCCTCCATACTGGCAGAGTAGATGATTTAGAGAACCTCAGACCCATTTTGGAAAAAAACTAAAATTTCAAGTATACCAAATGAATTGAAATGTGTTCACGGAATGAATTTGAAAAGCACGTCTGAAACTCAGAAAGGCTGTGACTGCTTCGCTATTTAAAATAAAGTAACGAGCTGCAATGTAGGTCTATTTAGCTGGGGGTCTGACCCAAAATGACAGTTCACAAAGTTCTGTTTTCATGGGGTTTTCAACGACCCGCTTCTTAAGAGGAAATTACCAACTTTTTAAACCCAAGACATGATTTTCTAAGATCCTATTTTGAAATTCTTTTAAAGACCTGTGCTTGGATAATATAAAGAAAGCAAACGCTGGAAATGTTTGTGTATTTTCTGAAAAGGTACTTGACTGTTCTATAGCCTGGTTATGGTAGTTTGTGCCTATACGCACTTGTCCCAACTCATTGAATAAATACTCTTAACATAGTGCATCTTACTACATGAAATTGACCTAAATAAAGTTGACTTGGAGAGGTAATTGGAGTGTCCAAGACTCAGAGTGGGTGTCTGTGCCTTTGCGTAGGGGCCCGGGAGAGCTGGGACAGACTGCGCCCTGGACTGCGGCTCTGGGATAGGAAGGGTCAGCAAGCATGTGTTGTTGCCGGTTTTCAACAGCGTGGAGCTGGTGGACATGATGGAGTCTTTCCTCCTCGAAGCCCAGAACTACCTGCAGGTTGATGGGGACAAGGTGGAAAACTACCACTGCTACAGTCTGCAGGAATTCACACCCCCGCCGGGGAGATACGATGTCATCTGGATTCAGTGGGTCTCTGGTTAGTCCTGCATGGCCTTCTCCCTCCCCGCAAAAAAAGACAACACCCAACTTCATTTGAGGTTTGGAGGAGAGGGAGTAAGGTTGTAGCTGTAGCTGCACCTAGAGCGGTTAGCTGGCCTTAGGCACCGTGGGGACTGCTAAAGAGCTCTGGTCCTTCTGATTTCGCCCCTAGCATCCTTTGTGTAGCCTGACAACCCCCATCCGTAGGGAGGGAGTGCCTTGGGACCAACCTAAATCTTAGAAGAAACCTAAATACTTGAAAAACGTTAAAAAGTATGGCCAAAAAAGGTTATTCCCATTTATTGACAAAACCAGACTTTCTTAGATTTAAATCCTTAGGAAATGAGACAACAGTGAACTAGATTTTGTCCCCCGTGTGTGTCAGAGACACAGATGAGTGACAGAGTTGGGCTGGACAGGACCCATGGGATGGGCAACAGTTCAGCTCACGCCCACGAGGTAGAGAGACCAGGTAGTATAATATCTACTTTATAAGCAGGGCACTGAGCCCCTCAAAGAGGATAACTGTCCTCTTATCTAAATTCTCAAAGCCTCTTTTGACAAAAACAATCCAGGGTATTCGAAAACGCATGAATGGGTGAATGGTCTCCTGGTTCTTTCCTGCTCACCTTCTTTCCCACCCACCATTTCCTCCCGTTTCCCCCTCAACTCGGCCTCATCTGTAGGGTACCTGACCGATAAAGACCTTCTTGCGTTTCTCTCCCGGTGCCGAGAGGGCCTGAAAGAGCACGGCGTCATCATACTGAAGGACAACGTGGCTCGGGAGGGCTGCGTGTTGGACATCTCCGACAGCAGCGTGACCCGGGACTCGCACATCCTCCGCAGCCTCATTCGGGAGAGCGGGCTGGTGGTGCTGGGCCAGGAGAAGCAGGACGGCTTTCCGGAGCAGTGCGTGCCAGTGTGGATGTTCGCACTGCGTGGCGACACGTGCCACTGACCGGCGGTGGAAACGAGGGCCAAAACGCATGGTGGTGCGCTGGGACGCAGGAGCTCCCCTCTGGGGCGCACCGTCATTCACGGAGGGATGGAGAGAAGGGACACAATGCGAGTCCGGAAACGACTGGTGATGTTGTATGTACAACTTCCACTAATTAAAGAAGTTCATGCAAACACTCTGGATTTTCCGAAAGATAAATGAAGCGAAACATCAGGGAAAATGCCTGCTGTATACCGAAACTGTACACGTGTGTACCCAGGGACAGGCAAGGGAGCAATGCTCACGGGTGCCACACGGCCTGGCCCCTGAAGACTCGCACTGGAGAGGACAGAGTGAGGTCTGACCCCCTTCCTCTGCCCTCCAGCCAGGTGCGCTACACTTCCATCTCTTCGGGATGGCCACTTCTCTGACACCTCCCCCGGTTAAGAAGATACCAGTCAAAATGCTCTTATGAAAACGAGCCCATTACTTAATTTTGCCTTTAGTCTTTCTCTTGACAGAAAAAGTACATGGTTTCCCTTTCTGTTCTGGGTCAGTTCACCGCCCAGTGATGTCATAAGCATGTAATCTGATGACCGAAGGCTGCATTTCCGTGATGCGGAAGGGTCTCCTTTCAGGAGGAAGTGCTGTCCCCTTGACCTTGCAGCTGGGAACATGCAAGTAAGTGTCACTGACACTGTGGTTTTAGCCCACGGCTCCCAGTGCTGCTTGCTTCCTTGCAGTGCTCCTGGTTCCCTGACTGATATGGATGCACATGGGACAGAAGAGGGAAATGATAAACCCGAAACGTGAACTAACTGGATTAATGTAAGGCACTGGTTAGCTAAAAATAACCAAAAATCTTTCACAACCCAGTGTAATTTAATGTATTGTCTTTAGAACACTCCACTATCTGCATGCTGAAGCATACACTTGTGTTCCGATCTATACATATGTTTGCTATTTCGATGTATAACGAGTCCTCTATGGGATACAAAGAATCAGTTTACATAAAGAAGGTCTATCGCATGGATGTGCTATCACCATAAAAATCCCATCGGCATGGCATAGCTCTAACTTAGGAGGAAGGCAAGTGTTATAAAACATTTACTACTGCGGTAGATTCATTTTTGTCCTGGAAAGCTGTGTCACGTACTCTGGCCCTGGCACCTACCGTCTGCACGCACCACACTCTAGGGTAACGTAACAGAATGTGAGGTGGAACCTGTAGTGAACAAGCCAGGGCAGAACTAGGTCCAACGGTGAACCACACCAAACGGGCTGAGTGTGGCAAACAAGGGCACACTGGCTTTAATCTGCTATGTATTGGAGCAACTTAGACAAATCTTTTTAGGCCCATCCAGGAATTTTCTTTTTCTTTATAACAGTGCCCTCATTTCTCTTACCTCTTGACTTTCTGCTTTGCCAATACTCAGATACTGATTGACATGATTATCAATTTCCTCTGCTCCTAGGCTCCTGAGCTTATGGAAGAAGTAACCTAATTGTCCTGTGGATATGGATATATGACCTTCAACTTGGTCAAGTCTTTGAGGTTGACCAGCAGTCCCTTTTCTCATCCTAAGTCAAGTCACTTTCATTCTCCTTAGACATTTTCCTTATTTTTATTGCTTCTCCCAATTTCCTAACTCTATATCTATCCTTAATTTAATTGAGAAAGTAGATGTTGGAGAGTAAACTGTATCAACATCTTCTGCTCTTTATACTCTTTTTTCTTCTTTTACAAAATTTTTTTATTGTTGTTCATTTACAGTTGTCTCCATTTTCCCCCACTGCTCTCGCCTGCTCTGACCCCCTCTCACACAATCAATCTCCCCCCAACCCGTTGTCCTTGTCCATTAGTCCTTTATACACACTCTTTATACTCTTAATTACAAGATAAAGGAAAGAGTGACTTGAGAGGAGAGGCCCTTGGAGCTGATCATGCTGCCTAATAGGTCATGTTAACGTTTGGGCATGTTATTCAAAAAATAAGAGAAAGTTCTTGAGGGTTCAAGGGAGGGACTGATTTTTCTGGCCCTGGGGGTAGAGTCAGAGATACTACAGAAGGAAGACATTTAAGTGAGACCCAGTCCAGCCATCTCCAATGCAGTTCAGTAAGCCAAACCCTGCTGATGCCATCAACCCATCTGTGTGGTTGGCATAAGTCACAGTCTACATTAGATATAGATTGCATGCATAGCACAGCTGTCCCGGAACCATTTGGGAAGCTTTTACAACATGGAGATTCACAGGCTCTGCCCCCACGAGGTCTAGTTCTATGATGTGGGCTCAGATAATCTGCAGTGTTTAGAAGGCTTCAAACTCATCCTGAGCATTCGTTTTATTTGAGGATACTCACAGAGAAAGGGGCATGGAGCTGGGCTCTTCGGAGCCACAGAAAGATTAGGTAGGGCGGGCAAGAGTGTGGACCAGGTTCAGGAAAAGAGCTACATGGTAAAATCCATTCTCCACACTGATGCTGGTCTTTCTAAAGCACAAATATGACCGAGTCACGTATAAACTCTTAGTGACCCCCTATCACTAAGGGAGAATTCCCACTCCTTAGAATGACAGCAAAGCCTTTCCTGACCGAGCCCAGGCTTTCCCTGTCCATCCTTGGTTTTTCCACACCCCACTGCAGCGATACTTACCTACGTGTATTTCCCTGAAGGAGCTACCATTTATGGCTCAAGCATTTACAGGTATTACTTCCTTAGTATTGAATGTCTCTCCTTCTTTTGTATCTGCCCCAGACTGTTTAGATGTTGCGGACTTTGGGAAGCTTCCTTCCCTCACCAACCCCCGAACCTCAGGTGCTGTTAGGCACCCCCACTATGTGCTACCATAGTACCTTCTGCTTAACATATCACAGCACTTACTTGGCACTGTAATTACCCGCTTACGTGCTATTTCCTCTATTAAATTCTGAGCTCCTTAATGGAGTATTCATGGTTAGAATTTGCCTTTAGCATATGCCCTCTCGGTCAGGAGGGACTCAGGAACTCAGACTTTGGTTGAAAGTATAAAAGGCAATGTTACGTACGAGCAGTGGAAAGACTCAGGAGACAGGCTAAGTTTCTGGAAGCATCAAATGGGAATCAGAGCAAAGCAGTAGGAAAAGCCAAGGGCTTCTGAAGTCCCATGTGCACTGGGGTGTGTAAGGCTGGTCCAGACAGTGGCCAGGAAATGCATGGATACAAGAAGGCAGTGAGTTCGGGGACTGAACACGAGCATTCAAGGGGAGATTGTAGCAATAAAATTAGGTCCTGCCTAGTAAGAAAACATTTCTCTCTCCCTCCCTCTCTCTCTCTTTCATATTTGAGTTAACCCAAGAATATGGCCAACCCAAAGCCCAGAGTTTCATCATGTGAGAGGTTACACCTCATAAGAAAGATACATTATAATTGCCAGTAGGTCATAACAAAGCAACCCCTCATCCTCACTTGTTTCTGGCTAAACGACAAGTCCTCCAGGTTATAGATGAAGTCAGTCCTTTGGTGAATGTTGACTAGAAGAAGAAGGTGCTCACCTGTACCTCAGAGAGAATTGATTGCAAACATGCCTGCCATTCCAGATGAACTCTGGAGGACCCCTTGGCTTATACAAGGATTCATGAATGGGTATAATCTTCACCCACCTCCTCTTCGGAGAACCTGGGCCACCACTTCTAAGCACCAGCTTAGAAGCTTGCCAAGTCTTAAGGGGTCAGCAGTTTTATAGATTCGGGACCATCATAAAAATATAAAACAAAATGAATAAGGTCATCCATGTGAAAGATGATCTGCTTTGTATTATGGACACATTTTGGCCTTACTCTGTTGTGTTTTTTTCCTCTCCACCATTTCCTGTGACTGGTCTGTTTTGAGTGATGTATTGGGGAGAAGACCTGTGGCAGATACATTCAGCTGCCTGTCAGGAGTAATTAAAACCAGTTGTGTTATTGCTTTCCTTCGTCCCAGCTGACGCTTTGATGCTTTGGTGTCCATGCCAGAAAACTACCTCTTATAATCATCAGAGGCCAGTGTTTTTGCAGAGGTCACTGCAAGCTAATTAAGTAAATATGTGAAAAATAGTTTTAAATTATCTCAATTAGTAGAGTGTGTGTATACATGTATCTTAGAGTAGGATTGAGGAGAGACTTTTTAAATGATAACTGACTTGCAGAGTGAGTGACTTGGGGCCAGAGAAGTATGCATATACAGCACCTCTGTGCGTTCATTAAGTTGGCATACTTTGACCTCTTGGTGCACGGCAGGCTGGGTTACTTTCTGAAAATAAACATATAGAAAAGGTCCGAGAAGATCATGGCTCGGTAATGGGAAAGACAGACACATAAATATTAATAAATCAGGACAAAAGACCGAAAGAGTGGCAGTACAAAGAGTTAAAGTAATATAGAGAACAGGGCGACTCACTCCACCTCTGGAGGCTACGCGGTCTCATTCATTCAACGTGTTTTGGGATGCCTACTATGTGCCGTGCATTGCTCTAGGGTCTCAGGATACACCGGGGGGAAACCCTAATGATCTTTGGCCTTGTGTAGCTTGTATTTTAGAAGACATAGGGATGTAATAAATATAGAATAATAAATTATCTCATTATGTTAGAAAGTGGTAAGTTTAGGGGAAACAGGGAAGTAAAGTAAGGGGAGTTGGGGGTCAATGGAGGAGGGTTGTAGTTTCAAATAGCGGTTAGCGTTGGCTTCATTGAAGAGGCGACATTTGAGCAAAGGAGTGAAGCGAGGCCATGGACCACTGAACGTCTGGGGAAGAGGGAGCAGCCCGTCCAAATGCTCTGTCTCCAGTGTGCCTGGCCTATTTGAGAAACAGCAAGGGGGTCAGCGCAGCTGCCGCAGAGTAAAGGGGTGAAAGAGTGTAGTAAGATATAAGGTGTAGGGATAGGAGTGGGGCCAGATCATGTAGGGTCTTGTAGGTTTGGGAAGGGCCTTTCACTTTTGTCCTGATTGAGCAGGGAAGCCACTGCAGAGTTTTGAGAAATGACATCTGGTTGTTTAAAAGAATTCCTTGGGCGTGATGTTGAGAAAAGAGAACAGTGGAGCAAGGATGGACACGAGGAGATCGATCAGCTAGGACAGGAGCTGGCAGGCTACGGCTCATTGTCCAGATCCAGCTGGGTGCTTTTTTGTAAATAAACATTTATTAGAACACGGCTGTGCCGATTTCCCCTACAATGGTAGAGGGGAGTAGTCGTCATAATGATTGTATGGCCTGCAAAGCAGAAACATTTGCTGAACGGCCCTTTACAAGAAAACATCGCCGAACCCTAAGTTATCATACTGCAGTGATTCGAGAGAGGCGTGATGGAGGCTCCCAGCCGGGAGTGTGCTTAAGGTGGGGGAAGTGCTCGGATTTCAGGTATATTGGCAGTGGACGCCAGCTGGATTTTCTTGTGTGGGGGAGTGTAATAAAGAGAGAATTCAAAGATGAGTCTACAGTTTTTGGCCTGAATCGCCGGAAGATCATAGTTTTTATCATTTGCGATAAAGTCGGTAGTGAAACAGTTGTCACAGTGAGAGATCAGGAATTAGAACAGCTGAGACTCAACATCGGTGAGTTTTTAGAAGACACACGACAAGTAAAGATGTTGAGGAGCCAATTGAATACTCGAGTCTGAAGCTCAGAAGAGACACCGGGCCTGGAGATGGAACATTAGCATAGAGATGGTACTCAGAGTCAGGGCTGTGGATGAGATTACCAAAGAATGAATGAAACTAGTGCGGAGGACAAAGGATGAGCACTAGAGCACCTAAACTTTGAGAGTTTGGGAAGAAAAGCAAAAGCCGTAAAGAAGACTGAGAGATGACCAATAAAGTAAACTAGAGTGGGGTGTTCTGAAAGCCGAGTATATCAAGGAGGACAGAGGGGTCAACTATATTGTCTTTCTGATGAGTTAAGCGGGAGGAGAACTGAGAACTGACCAATGCAGTTTTGGTAGAGAAGGTAGCAACGAGAGCTGGGTTGGAGTAGTTGTGAGCATGGGAGGAGAAGAATTACAGATAAGGAACGTAGACAACTCTCTCAAAGAGTTTTGCTGCAAAGGGAAACATATACAAACAAATAAAGTGGTATCAGGCAAAGGAAGTACGGTTAAGAGAAGGATTATATGTTTTTGTTTTTAAGACGGGAGAATAATCTGTATGTTTGTGTACCAATGGGAGAGATTTGATAGAGATGGAAAAACTCCTCATTCCAGAAACAAAATGGGAGAATTGCAGAGCAAAGCCATTGAGTTAGAAAAGATGAGGTCTCATTTGTAAGTAGAAGGATTGGCTTCGGACAGGTGCATTCTCACATCCTTCCTGGCAGCCAGGGGGAGCACAGTTTGTGGGTGTGCACCACGGTGGGCGGGTGGCGGCGGCAACGGGAGCCTGTGGAAGGCCCTTTTTCTTTGCTTACATGTTCGCAGTGGAGGAGGAAAAGGCCCTGCTCTGGGAGTGGAGGCTGAGTGGTGTGCTGTGTGTTTGGAAAGAAGAGCACACACAAAATACCCATCACACATGTGGAAGCGTGAACGAACTGGAAAGTCTAACAGGATCAAGCAGCGTGCACATTCATCTGAGGTTCATGATCAAGATTACTTGTCTTCAGCTCATTCTTTTGCACGAATGATACCACAAATTAGCTAAAAGAATGAATTTAACCAGGGTTGTGGTTTTGTCGAGTGAGTACAACCAAGAATTGAGGGTATATACAAATAAATGAGTATAGTGGTTGATGGAATTTAAGATGAGTAGAGAGGAAAGCGAGGATATTAAGACGGTTAGAGTGGAAAGATCAAGGAACTGGGGCAGTAGAGGGAATGAATGAAAGGATAAATGGAGGTATGGTCAGGGAATGGAATCGATTAAGTTGAGATTATGAAGAGATTATTGGTAATGAAAAGGTCTCGGGTTATGACTGTGCACACACACGGCTGAGGTGGTGGGGAGGGCCAGATCCCTGGAGGAGAGGAGTTCAAGAAACTGGAAAAGCTAGAGTGTTGGGTTGAATCATCTACTATATGCATGGCGATCTTCCAAGAAAGAAGAGATTGGCTGTATTGAAGAGATTAAAAGTGAACGAGGAACTAAAATCCGTGGGTTGGTCAGTGACATCAACAATGAGAAATAATGGGTGATAAGACTTAACTCTCTGAGATTCGATCCCCAGAGTGTCTAGGGAGGAGATGGAGAAGAATGGCAATGGTTTGAAAACAGCAATGAGGAGCCTGGAGGGTATCTACTTCATACATGATTTAAAGTTTTAGCTGAGGCTCTCAGGATGAAAGGTTGTTCTTGAGGTAGAGAGGCTGGGGAAGAACATTTCAGGCACAGTAAACTGTTGGGCTTTTGTTGGCATACAACAAGACACAGAATAGAAGAAATGGTGAGTATATGAACCTGGCTGGGCAACGGGTTGGGGCATGGTGGCTGCGGATGTAGAGGGGCCGGGACACGATAAAGCACGATGGAAGAAGACAAAGTTGCTTAACTTTGTATGTCTGGGCAGACTGTGATGTACGGCTGTGTGTATTCCATCGTCTCCACCCCCGCTGCGTGCTGAAGTTCAGGGACGCAGTTAAAGGAGGAGGCGGGCTGGGAAGAAGCTCCAAAATTGTATTCAGTGTCTGAGTGTCTTCAGTGACTGACATAAGGAAATACTAGGGGAATTTAAAGTCATGTAACTCGTTCACGCTATGCAGGAGAGACACAGTTAGACGGTCTCTTGATAGGAACTCTTAAAGAGAGGGTCTCGGGAAGGCAGCCAACACCTGCACTTGAGACCTTAGCAGGAACAAGAAGGCTGCAATTAGCCCGCACCGCTGGATTAAGCATGTGTACAGAAAGGATTTTGGTTGTTGCAAGAAGAACAAAAGGATGTCACGGATGAATGTCTGGTTCTCAGCCCCTCCAGGAATATTTGTCAAGAAGGAAAAAGGAATGTGGCGGACAGGCCCCCTATGTCTAGCAGATGTTCTCTGACAATATGTATTGTTAAAGCCAAAGTTTCAATGATGAGAACCAGGCCCACCCAACAATGAAGTATCCGGGGGCATTTGAGTCCACTCGTTAGGCCTCTCGAGTGTTGTTCTGGGTCAAGCTACCACTTCTTGATGTGAAATGTTAACCTGTCTCTGGGACGTTAGCCTTGGGTGCTTTTTCTGGCTCGGAAGGGCTCCTCTGCGCACCTTCTGGGGTGACGGGTGGTGGCTCAGTGGCGAGAGCATTGTCATGGCCTCTCTGAGTTGCCGTGCTGTGTCTGGGACAGGTGCGAGGCCAGGGACAGCTGGTCTCAGGAGGGCAGCCATTCATCGGCTCCTCACTGCTCCTCACCGGGATTGCATTTCAGTGGTTGCTAATCTGAGGACAGGTCCAGACGGAGACGGATAAGAAACCCTAACCGTCTCTGGAATGAGGGCAGGTCCTGCGGCCATGAGGCCTGGCTCCAGAAGAGATGGGTTAAGGATCCTGGAGCCCAAACCGCCAAATCATCTAAAGTGGAATACGAGGCCCTTGGCTGAGGAGAGAAGGGTGCTGTTCACAGAGGCGCTGGGCTGGGGCTGGTGTCGACACCCACGCCACTCGTCCCTTGCAGGCTCTGCCGGGTGACAATCAGGAAGAGGGGCAAGGCCACGTGACGTCGTGTACAAATGAGCATGTGTACATTTCAATTTCTACAGGAAATTACGGTGCATTGCTTTTAATCAGGAATGACCCCTCATTCAGTGACACGTGCAAGACAAGTTTCCAAACTTTTCAAACGAATAGGAAGGACTTGATTCATTTGTTCAACTGTTCACTCACGCACTAAGCTGACACGTATTCATTTGGTGCCTAATATGTGCCAAGCATTGTGTTAGGCACTGGAGATACCACGGGAAGCAAAATAGCTCTAGATCATTTGGAATTTGGTGAAGGGCAGACATGAAACAAACAATAATTTTAACTGTGGTAAAAACCATGAAGCAAACATACAAGAAAGAGGGTAATGGAGGTGGGATGTCTCATTTACATTCAAGGATCCAGGAAGGCCCTTATCCTTGGTTGATGAATCTTGGATTCTGCGAAGTCCCACTCGGGGCAGTTTATGAAATTAGGGCTCCAGTGAAGTTCTCTGAATGGGGTCCCCATGAAAACGAGGGGATGAGGGTGGATTTGGAAGGGGAATAAATTTCCTTCCTTCTGCACACTGTCCCACCGCACACATCAGGTCAGACCTATATTGCCCACGATTCCATTCCCAGCCTCTAGGCACAATGACTAGCATGTAGTAGGCGTTCAAGAAATGTTGGTTGAATAAACAAATCATTAAAAAGCTGACATTTCTCTGCTTCTCTGTTTCTGTTTGAACTGATCAGGGCAAAGCTGGACGTAAAGAGGCAGATCAAACTTTGGGAGTTGTGACCTACAGAACGTGTGAACAACTTGTAGACAATACCAGAAAAAGATCCCACAGACAGACGTCCAAGACCAGGTGGAAGGGAGAAGGATCACCCCATGACTGAGGATGAGGCAAGGGGCAGGGGCCCGTAGAGCCTCTCGTTGCAGCCTCACTAGCATCGCTCTGCGCCTTCACACCTGGTGGCTGAGACCACCCTCTCTCCCCTTTGGCACCACCCTTCAGCACTGCTCTGGAGAATGAAATGACACCTCTCCAACGCTGGAGAGGCCAGTGAGGCAGGATGAGGGGGAGGGAGAAGCGAGAACATCAAATAAAATGACTTTTCCACTTTCTGTCCTTAATAGCAAACTTTCTAGGAAACAGAAGGTCTATTTCTGTGGAACTTTGATAACCCTATTGATAATACCAAGTTTCATATTAAACTCAACAGAATACCTGTGCAGCCTCTAAAGTAGCCACAGCCTCGGACAGGGCCTCACGAAATACTTGCCTAATCTTCAGTCCAAAAGTGGCCGCCCCCATTGGCTTCCTGGCAAAGATCTCCCCTTCCTCCCCTCACTCTGGGGAGTCCCCACTAACCACACAGCACCCACCTCAAGCCCTCCTTGCTCAGGAACAGGGGAAGCGGGTTAATCATTGACTCTCTACCTCAGTTTCTCCTTTTAATGAGTAACAGGAACCCCAGTTCCATCCCATTCCACTTCCACTCCTTATGTTTAACTTTAGGAAGCGTTGAGCGAAGGAAAGCTGGTCTCACAAGGACCTGCGCTCTCTTTGCCGCTCCTGCAACGGCCGCGCGCACTCACGGCTCTGGGCCCCCGCAGCGGCTGTTTCTGCGTGGGGTGCCCACGGCTTACCTTGGCTCTTCCTTCAGGTCTCTGCTCTAAAGTTGCCCACTGAAAGAGGCCCTTCCCAATGCTCCCCTTTCCTCCCTCTCTCTGCATTTTTCCCCAAAGCATTGCCCGCGTCTGACATTAGGTCAGGACACTCTGGACACAGCTGTTTGTCTCTAGAATTCACAGGCTCCGGAAGGCACTGCCTTTGCTTCTATAGCGTCCCATCCTCAGCCCTCGGGAGAGTGCTGCCACACAGAAACTCAATAAATATTTGCTGCATGAGCAAATGAAATGCAACCGTCAAAACAAAACAAAAATAATAACCCAAAACAAAGCAAAAACCCGAGCCAGCTGTCCCCGTGAGAACAGAGGCACCAGCACCAAGACTGCACACATTTTCTATTTTTTGCTTGTGTTTCACCCAGGCTCCCACGTGGGTTTCTCTATTCTCACAGCTCTAAGGCTCAGCTGCCCCCCGCACTTCCCCACGTCCTCCCAGTGCCTGAGAGCCGTGCCCAGTGTTACAATGGCAGGAAGGACCGACACCACAGTACATCTGGTGACCCACTTACGACGGGCCACACTTAAAGCTGCGCCGTGTTGAAGGGACTGTTCCAAATGGACCACCCTGAATGTGACAGCACATTGTGCCTTTCTGCCAGTAAGCTCAGAAGAGTTTTAAAAACAAAAAGATGATGAAGAAAAGAGTCCTCCTTGTCCTTCTATCGCTCACTTTTTCCCTTTTTAAGTCACATGGAGAATTTTACTGTGCTAAACAATTCAGCCCGGCAACATGATTCTTTTGGTTCAATATCTGCCTGTTATGATTTGTTGATGCTATAGGTCGAGTTTCTATTTTGGGGTAAACCAGGGAAGACTAGATTCCACAGAAACAATCCTTCTGGGTCCCTGAAAGAAACCTCAAGTTCAAGAGGAGAAAAGGAAGGACAGGCTAATTTATAGCTGTCCCAGTGTCGTTGCCATGTATCTTTTGACAGGGATTCTATTGTGCTTTGAAGAATAACGTGAAAACTCAAGCTCAGAAGGAGCTTCTGTGATATGAAAATCAGAACCCCACCCTGAACCTCACCTGTGTCTGAAGCCAAGAGCTTTTGGGTGTGCCGGAGGGGTCTGGTTTCTCTTTATTAGCGAGCTCCAGGGGTTCCCAAGGATCTGAGGGGCTGTTGTCTCCCTGGGGCAGGCGTGGGAGTTCTTGGCAGGAACAGAGGCCGGAAAGACTGGAAACCTTATTTTGCAACATTTTCTGACTGGTTTTTAAAGTCAAAGAAGACAAATGATTCCAACAAATTCTGCAATACCTTTGAGTTTGCATTGCCTTATTGCCTTGGGCTGAAGGTTAAAAACCAAAGCAACCAAAACATAAAAATGAGAACTAAAAATAACATACCATGCAAACCTGGCCCTTCCTCAGCAAGCACATTTGACCAGGAGAAGGTAGCTGTCCTGTCCCTGCTGTCACCGAGAAGCCAAACACAGACGCTCCTCACGGCTGGCTACCCGGGCCCTGGTCGGGTGGGCTGGGCCGGGGCTCAGCAGCCGTTAGACGGTTTCAGTCCCCTCTTTATCTCGCTGTCACCACACCCACTTTTGCCTTCTTGCCATTCTTTGGTGGTTCACCTCTAACAAGCAAGGCATCCTGATTTCTTCCCATCTCACCCAATTCTCCCAGGGAAGCTCCTCAAGCAGGGGTGCCTTCAACATTCCGATTCACAGTGATGTCATCTCCCAACTAGTGCAACAATTTTCCAGGGCCCTGAGCGCTCTGCTGCTGGGATTGGGTATCTTGTCATCCCGCTACCTCGACAATTCAGTCAAGTACACTCTTCTTGGCAACTTTCTGACCTTCCTGAGCTACAAGGTCACCTCTGCGTGCTCTACCCAGGAGCCCAGACGCTTGAACTTCAGCAGCCAGTAGGCTTCTTGGTTCAACCACAGTCCCACCAGGGGCTCCTCTTTCTACTGCCTCTGCCTTTCAAATGCCTCTGCCCCGCACGCCCTTTTCCTCTGTACTTCACACCCAGCCGCTAGGGCCGAATCCTCTCCTTGTTCATGCTTCCCAGCCTCCAGCCCTCCTAGCACTGACGTGGCCCACTTGTTGAGTGATCCTGTCAGGCAGCTCGCTCCAGCTCATTACAAGGCGAGTGTGCCCTAACCCCACGCTTCCACATGGCCTCTCGGTGTTCTTGTAATTGCATTCCTCGTCTGCAGCAGGCAAAATGAAACACAGGATGTGAAAGGGGGCATGTTGTAAGCTGGTTCCCAGAGCAGATTTTAATGGAAAATGAGCGAGGTCTCCTGTAGGACCTTTTCCACCTGTTTTCCCCTTCCCGGAACAGGATTTTCTGATAGTTAATAGTTCTCAGTCAGATAACGTAAAATGCCTGCTTCTGGATCTTGCTTTTAGGTCCTCAGACCACATCGATGGTGATTCTAAGTGGGGACTATGATAAAACCTCAGCAGTGTGCTTGATACTCCTGAAGGAAATTGAGGGTGAGGGTAGGGGAATGAGTAGAGACGGTTTTATGTGCTAATTACAGCCATCATTTATTGAGGAACTACTTTGGGCCAGGCACTAACTAGTTATTTCATACATGTTCTCTTAACGAAATGCAGCCAGAGATTTTCCATTCAGAGCTGTCACTGAAACCCACCTTCCAGTTTACTGCCTAGGTTGCTATTTTCCGTACGTGGTACTTGGGGCATGAACCTAAGAAGGAGAGAAGTCTGGGTTTGACCCTTTCCTCTTTTATACGGGTAAGAATCTTACTGTCTTAAGATAGGAGTGGGAATGACAATAACTACTTAAAGGAATAGAGCTGACCGGAAAGCTAGATACTACCATCAAGGGGTGAATCCCAGTGGCTGGTCTATAGTAGATGTTCAATAAGTGAGGGCAGTGGCTATGATTCTGTACCTTGCTATATATTTCTGGCAAAGGAGGAGGCACCCAGGTCAAACTCGTTGGTATTAAAATTCTTTATATAAGGTTTCATAAATGAAAAGTTATACCATGATTCATAAAGGTTCGGAGAAAGGTTCTGAGTACCTTAAGATAATGAACCCACGGGTGTTCAAAGAGCTAGTGAGGAAAAGTGGAAGGGGCAGTCAGCAAAGACACACACACACACGCACACCCCTCAGTCCTTCAGATGGGGTCCTGAGCAGTAAGCCAAGGCTCCCTTGCGGAGCTCCCGTAAGAAATGAGCATATGGCAAGCATTTGAGAGACAGAAACACACTTCCCTTCCTTCAAGGAAGCACTTAAGTTCCTGGGAATTCGGGAAGAATAGAAAAAGAATGTCTCAAAAAATAAGAAGAAACGAGAAAGTTCGGGAACGTCTGGGTGGTTTAGTCTTTGTTGAAATTTGCAACAAGGGGCGCGTGTCTGCGTTTGGGCCTCTGAGCTGAGATGCATTCCTCCACACGGCGACCTGGAGAACACGGATCTGCATGCCCTGCAATCCACGACCACTGTAGATCAAGTTACCTCTTTGAAAGGACTTTTCTTTCTCTGGCCAACTAAATGAATCGAAATTGATGTACTTAATTGTTTTCTAAATTGCAATTTTTCTCCCCCAGATGTTTTTTATCAGTGTTGAGCCCAATGGGCTCTGTCAGTCACACGGGGAGATGAAGTCATGTGGTAATAAAAGGAAGGGGTTGGGGGAGGAAGGGAAATGCCATACAGTATATTGTCTAATTGAAAAATGTGCCACATAAATGCTGACCTTGAACTCTCCTCCTTCCAAGGGCTCCTCACAATAAACAATGCACACAACTTCTGCCTTGGAAGGATGAGACTTCTCTCGTTTCTCCGTTATTAATTCAGGTTGACGCAAGAGTTTCCTTCCTTTGCCTTTCTTTGGTGAAGTCACTCTGCTGGAATTGCAATGCAAGGTAGTAAGATTCCAAAGTGAAAGCTCAAGTGCAGCTGGTAAGAGCATCAGGCCAGAGGATGGGGGTTAGGGTGCCGAAGGTAGCATTAGCCTGAGCTCTAACCTCCTAGAGGGGAGAATGAGAACTAGCAGTAATACCCATGGATGTGTCTGAGAAACAGTGGCCAATGATAATCCTATCTGAGCTGGAAGGGAAAGTCAGAGAATCTCAGGCTCGAATCTACACCAAGCAAAGCCGTAAACGTAAGTGGTATGGAGCAGGCGGGACAGACAAAGGGAGAGGATGCACGCGCGTCTGCTAGCAGGAAGGAGAGCGCTGCAGGTGGAGGACCTACGGAAGTGTCCGAGAGAGACGGGAAGGCAGAGAGCTGATGCTCACACAAACCTAAAGTAGATAGAAGTGAAAGGGAGACCCGTCTCCCACCTCCCCAGTGTGGAAAACAGATAGCAACTGGCTGTGGTATGAACGTGGGGGCCCAGAAGGTCCTGTGAGGGGCTCTCTGGTCCTCCACCTACGGTCATGTGCACTACGCTCTGCCCGGACGGCACCAAACGAGCCCCGTGTTTTCCGAGACTCAGTAAGCGATGGGATGGTAACTGAGGGCTTTTATCAGCCCTCACTGTCAAGAAGACCTCCCTCCAGCAGGAGGAAAAAAGCCTCTTTCCTCTCATCCTGTCATCACTGAAGAAGAAGGACACCTGGTCATTATAGGAGAAACCCAATGAATCACTCATTTAATTTTTTATTCGTTTAATTTAGCTGTACCTCACATTTGACTAAAACAAACTCCAGGGACTTTTTCAAGTTCTTTGATTGCACTGGAATCTTAATGAATCAACCACTTCTTTGAAATACGAGGACTGTTGCCCAAGGTTTATAATCCTTTGTGATTTTCTTTGTAGTGGTATTTGGAGCCACCAGATTTAAACCGCACGAGGGTCAACCATATATAAAACCAAAGCTTTAAGGAGGAAAATCATATTGTATGAAAACATAGATGATTGGGTTTTGTGTGGGCTCTAAAATTTACCTTAATTTCTCTGTTTCCCCGGTTTTCACACTGTCATTGTCATTGCCATGGCCACCATCATCAATATTCTCGTCCGCTCATCTTCTGTACCTCTTCCTCTGCTTTTCTTCCCATTTCCCTCCTCACCGTCCTGTTTGCTACCTCCTTCTCCCCTTTTTCTCCTTCTTGCCTATTCTCCCACTTCTTTCATCCTTTTTCTTTAGCTCCCTCCTCCTGAGTTCTTTTTTTTCCTTTTCCTCTTCTTCCTCCTTATTCACATTGTTCTTCTCCATCCCTGCTTCCTCCTATTCTTTCTTCTCTGCAATTTTTTAAGTTTTCATTTTGTGCCAAGATCTAGAGAATCCTGTTACTCATGTCATCTCAGTACCAGGCCTAGATATTATTTTTAAGTGAGGACATTAGGTATCAGAGAAATTAAGTAATTTTCCCATTTATATGTCTAGTAAAATGTGACTCTGGTCTCTTTGATCCCAAACCCACGCTTTTAGCAACAGCTTCTCTAGAAAGAGGTAATATTGGAGTCAGAAAGAATCAGATAAAGTTACAATTAAAGTTCAAATTTGTAATTTGAGAGAATAAAATATAATCTTGTATTTGTGAAAACTTGAAGTTAATTTAAGTAAGGTAATTTAGTGTTATATGATAAGTAAATAGTTTTTAACAGAAATATCTATAAAGAAGAAATCAGGGATATAACAATACTCTGAAATACAGAAAATCTTTATAAGTATAAATAATTATTTATTAGATCTCAAAGAAGACTCCCAAGGAAGAATGAATGTTTTGTTACAGAGTTCTTACCATTCCTCCTGAAATGTACATTTGTATTGTCACGTAACAGAGACCAAATTACAGTTGCTTCACACTTGACTATGAGAAGTCCGGAGAGAGGGTGTTCCAGGGAATCACAGCGGCTCCAATTCTGCGGCCCAAGTTCTCTCCTCCGCCCCTCCTTTCACTCTGCCGTTGTGAGCACGTTGGCGGTGCACCTCCTTGTGCTAGCGCGGCTGTCCCAGCCCCCACTGCCACATTCTTACTCCAGTACCTTTAGGGATAAGGCCTTTTTATTTTTTCTGTGAGATTTAGTCTTTTTCCTTTTTAAAGAAAGAAAATGGTTTCCAGAAGTTTCTCTCACTCCACCGCCCCGTAGACTTTCTCTCATGCTTCACCAGCCAGATCTGAGCCACACGCACACCTCTGGCCATGGACAAAGGTAGCGGAATGGCAAGTGGGGCCAGAGAAGGAGCTACGCCTCTTCGAAAGCATGGAATGTCTGCTTGCGACCCAAACATACTCAGTTGAATTAGCAGGTAAAAGAGGTGGTGCGGGGGGAGGGGGGATGGATGGTGGGTGGACAGGGAACAGCGCCCTCTATGACAGTTTACCCATTTCCCGGAGAAAGCTGTCTTCCTTCATCTCCCTCAACTGAGAGCAGACCCATGTGGAGTATTTTGTCTTAAGGAAGCAAAGATGGCGAGGAAGCCAGAATCCTGTGAAAAATATAGTGAAGTTTGACTGTCCCTTTCAAACCTTCAGATATTCTGTTAGTATTCCAATCTAAATACCAGGAGAACTTGGAGCAAGAATATGGAGGAGAGTGATTCAAAATTAAAGAGCAAGACAAGCTTTACTGTTTTCAGAGTGGACGTGGCCAAGTGAGGGATAGGCATGTAAGTAAACACGCGTCACTGAAGATGGATGAAGCCTCACCCGCGGCGGAGCGCAGCGAGAAACAGAGCGCAGGGCAGTGATGACAGAGGGTGGGGGAGCCTGGGCTCGGGGAAGGGCTGACGGATTCAGAAACCACAGCCTTACTTGTGAACCCAGCACAGTGAGTCAAGAACCCTCAGGATAATCTAGTAGCCCGGATAGCTGATAACAATAATATAATAATATCGTGGTTACATAGTATCAGGCACTATTCTTGGCACTTCGCCTACGGTAAGTCATTTAACTGTTGCCACTGCATAATGAGGTAAGGTCTACGTTCGTCCCGTTTTCTCAGACGAGGAAACTGCGGCACACACAGGTTAAGAACTCTCCCAAGCTTACCATTTGTAAAAAGCAGACTTAAGATGTTTTTGGTGGTGGTGGTTTCTTGCATTTTTCTAATGTATTATTTATGCACATCTGTTTTATGTTTCATGATTGGCTTTTTCAAATAAGCACATCAAGAAGTCTAATACCATCTCTCTTCTTAAAAACAGATCCAGGAAAATTTGGATATTTATGCACTTCACTCTTAAATTTAATCATTCTTTGGAAATCATTTCATCAAGGAGCTTAGTCACAATCACATAATTCAAAATGAGTCCTGACCGGTGTGGCGGACAATGTTCTCTGGTTCACGGGAGCCGCAATGGCACCGCCAGGCCGCTCCACCAGGGACCTTGTCCCGACACGGAGACGGTGCCCTCTGATACCCCAGACACCTACAGTGGCGGGAGAATGGGGAGAGGGGCCTTCGTTTCGGTGGCATCTCTTGTCTGGTCAGGGAGGGCGTCCTCAGTGCCAACTTCTGCCCGTCGGATCACAGCTGTGGCAGTGGGTCAGCCGTCCAGGGTCTTGGGGCCATACCAGGACCCCTTTGAGGCCTAGTTCACAGGGCAGCGGCTCCTCCTTTTTGTCATGTAGCAGGGCAGAAGGTACTTTCTGCGCCTTGTTTCCTGGTGGTGAACAGCAAACTTGGGGCAGTGATCCAAGTGTCCTCATTAACGAAGAAACAAATCGGAAAGTACTTTCATGCATGTGTCTGCCTGAAGATCAGATGGAACCGAGGAAATCCGTGAATATGTCACAGGCTTCGTCTGCATGAAGTCTGATGACTGCATTTTCATAGAGTTGGAGACGTATTGCACTCAACGCATTTTACGGTGAGGTGTCTTACTCAAATCTTTCTCTTCTCTGATGAGAAAACCGAGGCCCAGAGAGATTACGAGATTTATTTAGCAAACCAACCCAGAGACAGCTACTGCTGTAACACGTGTCGTTTGATGTAGGGTCCCATACACCCACCTGGCTTGGATCGATGACATTTTCTGGAAATGCGGAGATAATGATTACTGAGACAGCAGTGTAGAAAAGGGACTTTGGAAACCTGGGTTAGGGCAGAAGGGGGTGCAAACCAGTTTGACCCAGAACTTTGCTTGAAACCGAGGCTCATTGGGTGCTACATTGCAGGAGGGTCCTTTTGAGTGGAGTAATCTTTTCACCCACATGAAAGTCCAGAATTCTTCCGTAAGCACTTAAATACTACAGTACTACTAAGGGAACCTGAGAAGGTCGTTTACCAAATAGCTCCTTTTATGGTTCCCACCAAGAAATCATTGCTTTAACTTGGAGGAGTAATTTTTTTTCTTTTTTTTTTGAGAACTGGCTGGCCCAACATTAAGCTGCATCCTAAACTGAATCAATTTGCTTTTCTTTCTTACTTTCCTTTCCTTTACCATTTTCTGTGATTTTACGTTATTTTTTAAATGAAAAAAATTGTTCTGTAATGATAATAGGAGTTCTTGGTTTAAAAAAAGTTTTGTTTTGTTTTTTAATACGAAAGAATAAGTACCTAGCAAGAAGAAAATCTGTATCTGAATTCTGACACCCAGACTCCAGTTCTCCGTTTGAGAGACAAAACCTGAAACAGACCTCTGTCTCCCTACACGGGTCCACGTGAGTACATGTTAATATGTGACCGCCCCTTTTCATGGACGTAACAGCATAGTATGCTCACTGCCGTGTCCCCTGGCTTTTTCACTTCTTGTTTCTCAGAGATCATTACTTATCAGTATGTGAATATTTACTGCATTCCTTTAAACTAGCCTGGAACTTTAAAGGATTGCTGAAATACATTCTATTTTATTCTGCTGCTGTTCCTGCCTCTCTAGTGCCTGTCAGGTGGCCTCACGCTAGGAGACGCAGTTTACACGGAAGGTCACGTGCACTGGCCTAGGAAGCTCTACTGCTTCCGGGCCTGAGGGTCCAGGACGCCCTCTCCATCACCTAAGCTTCCTGGTGACCGCTCTGTGATGCAGTGTCGCACTCTGACTCTCAGATGGCCTTCTCTGTCTGGCTTGGAGGACCGGTTGCTGGGGTCCTGAGAAGTCAGTCTGGCCTGCGTTTGTCTTCCTGGCTGTGCTGTCTGTGGGGGAGTGTTGCACTCCTAACCTGAGATTTCCCCAAGGAGACGCTGGGTTTTCCCGGCAGGCAGAGCTTAAGGCTACTCAGCGGAATGTCTCTGGTTCCGCAGCTTCAGGGGGAGCCAGGAGGCCGCGCTTCCAGGCCAAGGGAAACACTGCTGCAGACTCAAGCCCAGGACCTGGCGGAGACGGTGGGGCCTGGGGCAGTTAGGAAGGGCTCTCCCACTCTTTCCCACTGTAAGTTAGAGGAGGACGAGTGCCTCAGACATCTGGTTTACCCACTGCACCCAGCAGTCGCCTGGGTGAAATGCACTCCAGTCTCACTCTGATACAACGGGAAAGGCCAGTGACTCCTTCCCTAGCTGGAAGAAGGAAGCAGGCAGAAGGAAACAGACCTCCCCAGGCTCAGCAGCGGTCTTGGTCTGTGCTTAGACAAATAATCTCGAGGAGACCCAAATCCCCTGTTCATTGCGAAAACAGACAGTGCCAGAGCGAAACAGAATTAAATTGTTTCTCTTTCACGGCAGCTGAAGTGTAAAAACCATTCTCCTCCGACCCTGTGGTCAGAGTATCCTGACACCTCATAAATTATCCTAAGGGCTCAGGGCCTGGGAGGCTCCGGGAGGCCGCAAGTGCTGGGGTGTCACCCGCGCTGGCCTTTCGGACAGGCAGGCCCCACCGTCCGCCCGTGGAGGGATGGACGCAGTTCCCTCCGAGTCAGCTTTTCTGGGTTAAGACAGACAGTTTCCCCTCTTTCTGTGTTTTCCAGGTTTGCATGGTCGCAGGGCCTACTTTCATGACCAGTTTATTAAGGAGGCAGGAAAAGCACAGTGAGCGCTCCCAAGGGGGACAGAAACTCTGAGGTGGGTCTGTCTTCACGGAAAAATGAGAAAGGGGACAGAGGGAGGGGCGTGGGGAGAGAGAACAAGATAGAGAGACAGAAAAAGGTGAATAGAGGGGGAAAAAAGAAAGGAGGGAAGCGGAAGTGTGGGTGAGAGAAAGAACTGGCCTCTCTAATCAGGCATGGCCTTCCCCTCCCCATGTCCCCACACCCATCTGGTGACAAGGAAACAAAGACACCTCAGCAGAAGGAACCTGAGCCCTTCCCGCCAGCTGGTGCGCTTCCTTTAGCTCCTGTGTCCATCTGCACCGCACACACAGTAGGTGCTCTGTAAATACGCACTGAGTGGAAAGATCCACGGACTGGTCCCCGGAGAGGAAAGAGGGTTTATTTTGGGAAACTCCAAGTCTGCGCAGCAGAATCCTTTGGAGCACACACTCCTGCAGCAGCCCGTTTAAACCATAAGGTTTAAGAAGTGGGGTTTTTGTGGGGGTGTCTGGATGTATTGTGTGTGGGAGCGTGGGTGGGTGGTCTGGTCGGTGGGTAATAAGTGACAGGAGGGCCCTTGAAAATCGAAAGGGCTCCATAACTACTGTAAAAATAAAACCGGGAATAGCATGCCCAGACCTCCAGCCACGCAGTGACCAAACTTGACCTTGGCAGAGATGAATAATATTGTGGAGATGGATTCAAGAATTATTAGTCAGTGCTTTCAGTCCCTGTGGGCCTTTTTTTTTTTTTAAAGAACTGCTGGGTGGGTTTTTGGCAAGGCAGACAACTACAACAGGCTGTCGGATTCCAGATCCCTTCTAAGCTCTTTCTAGACTCTGCTATATTGGTGGTGTTGTTGTTTTTCTGTTTTTTAAATTTCTGGTTCTTCTTCTTCTTCTTTTTTTTTTGCTACTGAGATCTCTCTTCTGTTTCCCTTTTTGGATAAAGAATGTAATTTTTCACTTGCCTCTCTTTTTAATACCTCCCTTTCTTGGAAATTATGCCTTAAGCCTTCCTCACAGACAGGCAGGCGATACTGGAGGAGAAGAACAGAAGACCGCAAGGAGCAGAGAGAGTCAACTCCCGCCCGTACCGGGCTTCAGAAGAGGTCAAAGTGTACCACTTTCTGCAGCTGTGCTGGTGCGCAGACGGGTACGCACGGGAACGTACCCGCTGTGCTGGTGCAGGAAGGCCGGGCCAGTGGCTGCGGACGACCCACTGAGAGCAGATGCTCCGCTGCCCACGGCACCACCATGGCCCCCGACACGTCTGAACTGTTGATGTGCATCTTCATGTGCAGTAGCTGCTCTCACACTATAACCAGCTCTCAGATTTACTGGAGATGTTTTTGTTGGAAAAATAGCAACTTCTGAGGGTTGGTAAGAGATCCCTAAACCTGCTGCTATTCTGAGTACTAGGTGGTGTCAGTCCTGGAAATAAAGTTTCTCAGATATTGGAGATTGCATCTCAGGTTTACGCATTAAGGACTGTCATGAAAATAAAATTTTCCATGACAGTAGAGTATACTGATAACGACATTGAATACTACACCCCTATTTCCTTCATGTATCTTTTTCAGGTTTATCGAACCGTTTCCCAACGAATCAGCCTAACTCTCGAGTCCATATGACCACGTCAGTCTTGTAATTGCTGTGCACACCTGCATGTGCTTATGCTGATTTTCTGTATTTGATTTCCCTCCCATTAGACCTTAATCTCCTCGAGGATGGGAATCAATGTAATCTTTATTCGCTGTTCCCAAGTGCCCGAGGTTACTTTGTGAATCCGACGTGTAGTCAATAAATGACGTGCACATTTTCCTCCCCGAGGACCGCTGTGATGCTGGCTTGGCTGGTCTTCCTAACCCCTCCTTCCATCTCTTCCCCAGGTGGCGCATGCGCCAGCAGTGCTGCTGTCAACCCCGGGATGACGCCATCAGGGAACAATAGGTAATTCTAAATGCATACAGTACACTTCAAAGTCAAGAGTGAATTACCTATGGATTTCCCATGACTTTGTAGGTAGCAAGGTGACATTTAAACTGTAGGTAGAAGTTTCCAACCATAAGCAAGTATCCGCCTTTTAAGAGAATATAAACTCTCTATCCAGTTGCTGAATATTTTTACATATGTTTCTCTTCAGCCCTCCCTGGAGCATTCTATCAGACGCTTCACCATTACACCGCCAGAGTTTTGAGTCTGGTCCCATAGTCAAAGGACCAGGAGCAATCAACTTAATAAATTTGCCCATTTCTGAACAAGGGTCTACATCCTCTCACACCATTTTACCCAAACTACTGACTCTCGACTCGAAGTGCCAGTCCTCAGATGATGCAAAATCATTGCTCCAGCTCTCTGCTTCCGTCTTCTCCCCCAACCACATACTGGACAGACTGCAGAGTGATTCATGCTCAGATCCTTCCCTCTCCCTGGAATATTCGACCATGTGGGCCCCAGACACACTTGTGAAATGTGTCTTTACAACTTTTCTTCTCTTCCTTCTGCCACATGGTCATACACTGAACCCCGGACACCAAGCACCTGTGACAGACCACCAGCTGCCTTTCCACTCTCTTCTGCGTTAAATACCCACCCATCCTGAGCTTAGCTCTCTCAAGAACCTCCCCTTAACCCCTGTCTTCGTCGAAAACACTATTGAGTAAATTTGGAAATTAAGTGCAATGCTATAGCACGTTGGGAATATGTACTCCTCATTTTACCCCTTAGGCTATAGAGTCTTTATCTATAGAGCTCATATGCATTTACCCATTCATTCCCTTGGATCAAGACCACAATTTGTCACATAATAAATTCAACAAGAAACATAGGAAACAGTCAGCTTCTAACATACGAAATAGGGTTTGAACAAACGATAGATTAGAGAGCTCAGTGGGCAATATTAAGAAAGTTTTCTCCAAATCCCTTCATTGCTCCCTTTACTATACGAAAGGTTCATGCTCTGAGACTCCTCCAGCACAGAAAAGCTAGCTCTTCTGCTATGATAGTTAGGCAGCTCTGTGGTAGCAGGGGGTAAAATGGATGCACAGTAAAAGAAAAGGCAACTCTTCTTTCGGCTCCAGAGACTGCGAGAGAGAGGGAGAGAGAGGAAGGCCAGGAAGTCAAACACCCCTGTCTCCATTAGCCATGAGGTGACCTGAAGGGAGCTCCTAGAGACGGGCTGGGATGGGGAGGGCAGCCCCTTGGCAGTCCTCGTTACACAGCCAGGTAACAAGGGCTGTGACCCGGTAACCAGGTAACAGGGGCTGTGACCCGGTAACCAGGTAACGGGGGCTGTGACCCGGTAACCAGGTAACGGGGGCTGTGACCCGGTAACCAGGTAACGGGGGCTGTGACCCGGTAACCAGGTAACGGGGGCTGTGACCTGGTAACCGGGTCACAGCCCCACTGACCAGGTAAGGCAGCAAGTTCAGGCAGAGGAAGGCTCTGGGGGCGACCTGTTCCTGAACCACGCCTGGTCCCAGAGGAGTGCAGGTGAGTCAGCGCCCGCCCAGGGCCACTGCTGAGCCCTGCCGAGCCCAAGCTGACCAATGAGGCGGCAAGTTACACTTCCCATGGGGCACACAGTGTCCACATACCAAGGACGGTATCCCAGAGACACAGGGTGGGGATCACTCCTGAAGACCCCGCTCTTCCCTTATGCACCGTGAGGTCCCACAAGTCCCCCGCTCCTCCTCTTCCTCTTCATTCATTCATTCACTCACTCACACATCGCTGTCTTTAAGCAGTGAGAAGGAAGGCTTTCAAAAAGATATGGAATTTTTAGGGAAAAATTGTTGAACACTTCTCAAATAGGTTGCTTAAATTATTGGATCAAACTGAATTTTAAGCTTGACTAGATTTTTAGTACATTTTTCTCATGTACCCTTTAAGAAGACCAGATTGTTTACCAATGAAATATTAAACCTTGTAATTCACTGCTTTTCTCACTTGCAGTGAGTTAAGTTTTATAATGCCCACCACAGCATGTCTGATAGCAGCTGAATAATTTCTCTTTTATGGGCTATGAGTATTTTAATGGACGATTCTAAGACGTCCAACCTTGTACACTGAAGGACTTCATCTTAAAGCTTAGAACAGGAGTTGGCAAACTGCAGCCTGAATACCAAGTCCGACCCATTGTTTGTTTTTTAAAGAAAGTTTTATCGGAACACAGTCATGTTCATTTTTACGTATTGTCTGTGGCTGCTTTCATGTTATGACAGTAGATCTGAGTATCTGCGACACAGTCCACAGGGCCTGCAAAACCAGGAGTGTTTATTGTCTGGCTTTTTGTAGGAAAAGTTTGCTGACCCCTGGTGCAGAATAACATGGTTTCATTGACCATCTTGTCCAGCCCCCATGTAGACACGAAGATCCTGAGCGATTGAGTGGCACATCCAAGGCCACGCACAGAGTTGGGGGAGGGGACGAGAGAACAAACCACGGGATTTTGAGCAACGGAGAAAAGTGAGTGGGTAACTCTGTACAGAGCTGGCTTCCTTCAAACAACTTTGTCTTAAATAATATTCCTGAGATTGATAATTGTGATACACTAAAGTCACTAATAAACCCTAGAGGAAAATAAAAACGACCAGTGAAAATTCCTTTTGGCCTGTGCAAACCGGGGTTTTGCTACAATGGAAAGACTCAGTTCGGTCAGCGTGCCTGACACACCGAAGCCCTGCATTCTGGGTTAGTCATGTGGTCTCACCCCTCAGACCAGTGGGTCCCGAAGGAGCGCCCCCTGTGTCACGCTGCACCGCTTAGGGGTTGGAAAGTGACCCTAAAACTTGGCTGCCGGAGTCCCAAGTGGAGCTCCTCTGATCGGTGCTGAGAGGGTGCCGGAGAAGCGTGGGCTGCAGAGCGCCGCCTCGCCTCCCAGGCTCCCGAAGAAGCCGGGCCACCGAGGAGCAGCACGTGGAGGACGGCCGCCGGGCACTGGCCCTGCCTCTCCTCCCTCAGCAGAGCGCTCCCTCCCGCTCTCTCACTGCGCTGCCCGCCCTCACCTGCGCTCCCTTCCTGCAGGCGGGAGTGTGCGGGAGTGTGCGTCCTCGCTCCCAGACGCAGGAAGGGCTTTCCAGCCCTCGCCTTATTGCAGCCTCTCAGGGATCTTGATGTGTTTGCCCACTCACCTTGGACGATGCTCCCTCCTCCCGTGGCCCGTCCTCTGCTCCTGTAATTCTCCTGGCTTGTCGCCTCCCGCCAGGTCCATCGGTCATCTGTCCACCACCCTCAAGTGGGACTTCCAGGTCCCACTCTCCAGCCTTCTTTCGTCTCCTTGCCGTGTTCACCTGGGTAATCTAATTTATTTATGCTCATGGCTTCCACTGCCAGCTAACGGGTCATGGTTTGTTTGTTTGTTTGTTTGTTTAAGAACAGAGGGGGGGTTGTGTGTGGGGGCGGGTAGGGAACGGTGGTGGCTTTAATTGCTAGCCAAATCTGTTTCCAGCCAGGTCTCTCTTCTACACCGTAAAATCCTGTCCACTTGCCCGCAAAACACCTCCCCTGGATGCCCCTCAGTTGGACTTCCTCAAACTCAGGAAGTCCACAGCCGAAACCGTAATCTTTTCCCCAAACCTGATACGTTCCCGATGTCCTAAACTTATCACCGTCTGCTCAATCTCCTCCAGTGGTTCCCTGGGAGCTACACCAGATAAAGTCCCTGAATTCCGTGAGGCGCCCACGGCCTGGCTCCGCCAGCCTACTCCCTTACGGGGCCTCTGTTCTCCCCACCGGTGCTGTCCCTTGCTTTCTCCTTCCTGTGCGATTCTCCGGTGTCTTTGCTCCAATCATCTCCCCTGTGTCAACCTAATGAGCATCTATTCAGCTTCCGAGATGCAGTTCACTTACTACTTTCTCTACCCCGTCTGACAAGCCATCGGGCACTAAAGAAGTCTGGGACCCTGACTCCCTCATCTCTGCCCATTGGGGGGCTCTGGAATCCATCACTCTGCCGGAGCAACCTTGTGGCGGCAACCTGCTTCTCTCTGGGCAAGACTCTAACTGGCTGCAGTTAGTTGTGGAATTTTCCAGCTTTCCCTTCCATCTGGAATTATCTTACTAGCCTCCCTTGCATAGCTGTGGGGCCAAGCGAGCCGTAATTTTGGAGTAATTTGGCCCGAACTTTAGTAACTTAGCGCTGTCAGTGAACATTCTTCTAGAAAAAACCACGGCAGAACTAGAATGGGGGTAACCTTGTGGGGGCAGCATACAGCCCTTCACTCAGCGGTAGCACAGCACCGAGAGGCGCCGCCGTGAGTTAAAAGAACAGACCCTGGAGTCTCGGAGCCCGAGCTGGAATCGCAGCTCAGCTGCGTACTGCCTTTGTGACTCTGGGAAAGGTGCTCAGCTTCCCAGTGCCTCCGTTTCCTCACCTGTAAAATGAGATGGTAATAGCAGTACCCTTCAGATAGGGGTACGGTCAGGGGTATATTTATATTTATATGTGTAGGTATACATATGTGTATTTAGTGTGTTACCTGTTTCTCTTTTTAGCCGGTTAGATGACTGAAGGAGAAACTAAAGTTCGGCAGCTCTGAGAAAGACCATTTTCCGCTAGAGGATTAAGCAGCCTCCCTCTTTTGCAGCAGTAAAAACAACCACCAAACTCTCAACTCTCCAATTAAACTGTACACTGCATAACCAGTTTGTATACCTCGTGTTTGTTTAGCATGGTACACTAGGCAAATAACTTTCACTTACTTTTATATTAGGTAGCCGTAAAAACAAGGAAGCAGTGAGCAGGGTTTTTTTTTTATGTGCCAAGGCTTTGATGAACATCTCCTTAAATAGTTTGAGCAAGCAATTACAGAGACTTCAAACACCACGGCACCCTGTGAACACCAACCACTGTGCACCTCGGTCTAACGTGGTACCTACGGCATCGGACTCCACACCCACCGAAGCCCAAGAAGTGGGCTTGTCCTAAGTTTATGTAGATGAAAATGATGGGAAAGTAGCACAAGTCCTGTTTTCAGGCTCCGTGTATGGTCATCAGGGATCCTAGTGGTACAAAGGGAGCTAAAGAGATCCGGGGGACAACAAGAAGTAAAAAGTAGTGAAACAAAGAAAAGAGACTCATCATCTACTGTAGTCCCTGCCCACTGTTCCCGAGTCAGTGCCGTGTGTGGTCTTGTCATTGACCTCCTCTACTTCTCTCTGTCTCCGGCATCACCAGCTAGTGTGGCCCACGCTACCGCGGTCGCGCCCGGATCGCTACAGCAGCCCGTTAACTGATCGCCCTACAGCTGCGCTGATACCCTTCTAATCTGTTCTCTACCTGGTTGCCAGAGTCATCTTTTCCAAACACGAATCTGATCATGTCACTTCTGTCTGTTTAGGGGACTTCCATTTGGATTTCCATTGTTCTTAAGATAAAACAAAAATTCTTCAGCCAGGTTTACGAGACGCTGTATGGGCTGGCTCCACCCGCTATGGCGCAGAGTGTGAGTGGTTAACGCCCAGTCCTCTCGCTCCTGTCACAGAGATGGTCTCCATCCTCCAGAGTCCCTCGCTGTGCGGGCTGACCACATGACTGAGGTTAGCTAAGGAAATGCGAGCGGAAGCGATATGGTGCTGCACTCAGGCCTGACCCATGAAAACCTGTGCTGTGCATTGCTCACGAGCCTACCAGGGGGCTGAACGGCGACACTCGTGACGACTTCGACAGCCATAGGCTGAAGACGACAGGGCAGCGTCGGCATGAAGCTCTGACAGTGACAGCTTCCTCAGGATCCCCCATCACAACTTAGCCTGGAATTTCCTTAGAAAGCTGTACGGGAGGGGGATAAACATGTACTGTTCTGAGCCACGCTGCGGCCGGGTCTCCGCGTCACACCTCCTCGCCTGCCCACAGTCCTGCCTGCGCCTCACCTCTCACGTCAGCTGAGAAGACCTTTCGGTCCCTCGCTCTTGCCATGCTTCCTCCCCCACGGGGTCTCTGCATGTGTATCACTCTTTCCGTGGAGAGTTTCTGGTGGAATCCTGTTCGCCCTTCAGACCTTACTCGCTCAAGTGCTACCATTTCACAAAAGCCCCTCTGAACTCCAGTTCCCCCTGCCAGGCTCATCTCTCCACGCACTTCTCCTTCAGAGAAGGATGTACCTTCTCCAGTTTGTGTGATTGTACCTTCACCAGTCTCTGTGCTTGTTTGATTACTTTAGCCCCTTCAGTCTCTGTCCCTGCAGGACAGAGAAGGAGTCTGGTTTTGTTCATTCACTGTCCACATAGTACCTTGGCACAAAGGCAATACTTTTTGTGGAATGAACAAATCAGATTGTTAACTAACTCATACCTTTAAAAATTTTAAAACATTTTAAAGTATAATTTATAGCTGCAAGTTATAGTACAAAAATATTTTTTCTCAACATGAATGTTATTTTTGCTCCTTTTTTATTGATCTTAGAGGTAAAGCTTTCATCTTTCACCACTGAGTATCGCGCTAGCTGGGGACTTGTCATATGTGGTCTTTATTTTGTTGAGGTGTGTTCCCTCTGCACACACACTGTTGAGAGCTTCTTTCTTTTTATCATAAATGGATGTTGAATATTTTATTGCAGAAAGTTTTTTCTGCATCTATTGATATGATCACATGACTTTTGTCCTTCATTTTGTTAGTGTGGTGTATCAGCTCAATTGATTTGTGCATGTTGAACCACCTTGCCTCCCTGGAACGAGTCCCACTTAGTCATGGTCTAGGATCCTTTTAATGCATTATTTAATTCAGTGTGCTAATATCTCAATGAGGACTTATGTGCCCACATCCTAGCCCGAGTTCCCATAGCCTCTGGATGTGTGGCAAACCTCAAGCCTGCCCCTCAAGCTGAAACTCCAGGATAAATAAATTGGACTTTTTCAGAGGAAGATGGGGGTGTTTGGCTGGGGGGTGTGTTTCAGTCTGTCTGTGTAGTCTGCCCTGGGGGCGGTAGCCTGCCCAGAACTGTTTTTCTGATTGGTTCAGTCCCTGGGGGCCCAGAAATGCAAGTCCTCCTGGCCCCCAGAGCCAGGCACTCAGGAAGTGTCCCCCGTGTGGACTGCATGTGCCTGCCAGCTTTAGCGGGGCCGTGGGAGTGCATGCAGTGTGCGCATGCCCACAGTCTTCTGCAGGGCTGCACCTGTATGGGTGCATGGGGGCAGGGCATGCCCTCGGCTGCTAGCAAGGTAGAGGGAGGTGCAAAAAGGTTCCCACCAATGCCACGGTCCCTAGAGAGAGTCCAAACAGGCCCCTGTCCCTCTGGCTCTAAGATCAGTAAGTGAATCACCTTCGTATATGGTCTATATGCTTTTCGAACTGCTGCTTTTGAGCTGGGTCTTGGGGCAAGCGAGTCTGTGCACAAGCTCTTGAAGTGTGGAATCTCAGTTCCCAGCAGCTCTTTGGGTCTCCCGGATGTAAATGCTGTTGCTTATCAGAGCCACACGTTTGGGGGGCTCACTCCTCTGGTGCTGGTTCCAAGGGCTGCAGTGCCCGATGTGGGGCAGGAGCTCCGTATTTGCGATGTCCCTCTCAACCGTGGGTCGCCGTGCAGGGCTGGGGGGTTCATGAGGCTGCACCTCTGCCTCTCCTGCCCATCTTGATTTTTATCCTTCTGTCCTTTGTTGGGGAGGAGGTGTTCAGTTGGTTTTCAGATCTTCTTCAGAGGGAATTGCTTCATAGGTAGCTGAAGTTTCCTTGTGTCTGTGGGAGGAGGTGAGTGCAGGATCTTCCTAAGCTGCCATCTTGAACCTGCCTCCTGCTACTTTGTCTGTAAATGCTTTTAATAATTGACGACACTAATTGCTAAGACTAGTTAGAAAAGATATATGCATGCCCATGTGCACTGCAGCATTATTTACAATAGCCAAGTTATGGAAGCAACCTAGGTGTCAATAGATGAATAAAGGAGATTCTATATGCAATGGAATATTACACAACAATAAAAAAGAATGAAATCTTGCCATTTGTAACAACATGGGTGGAGCTAGAGGGCATTATACTAGGTGAAATAAATCCGAGAAAGACAAATACCATATGGTTTCACCTAGGTGTGGAATCTAAAGCAACAAAGCAAACTAACAAAACAACAATAAAGAAAGCAGACTCACAGAAACAGAGGGAAGAGAGGAGCTGGGGGTGGGTGGAAAAGGTGAAGGGGAACACAGGTAATAACGTGATAAATATGCATGGGGCGATCACATGTGAGGTATAAAAATGTCGAATCACTATATTGCACAACTGAAACTACTATAACTAATATGATATTATATACCAACTATATTTGTTAAAAACAAACAAACAAACAAACATATAAATTACGGATGTGCTTGAAAACCATGATGGCAAAAGGACACGGAGCTGGACGGGCCAGCTCCCGCCATGCCAGCCCCTCACCCAGGGGTTTAGCTTATTTGCCTTCAGCATCTCACTTTCCCCGACAGTTGCTAACCATGAGCAATCTCTGGATTGTTTCTTCCTGAAGCAGCTCTGGTTGTAAGAGAATACTGGAGAAGGGAATACACAAGGAACATGTTCTGTTCTGCAGGTGACTTTGTGTGGTGAAGAAAAACAAGCACAGGCTTGATTCAATAGATCTGGGGGCCTGACTCCTAGTCAGGTTGCCAGGTATGTATGTATGTCCCGTGCAACATTTGGGAAGTATTCACTCTCAAAATATTTCTTGTTTACCTGGGTATCCTATATTTTTATTTGCTGAATTTGGCTGTCCTGTTTTTAATTTGGCTACTCGCCAGATTCTTCACCTTAGACAGGCATTTTACCTCCATGGGGTTAAAGGCCATATAATATTTGAAATGCTTAGCATAGGGTTTTGGGGGGGGTCCTCCCGAAGGGCCCCCCCGGCCACCACGGATGAGAATAAGTCTACCAAGACATGACCTGCTTGGGGAGGAAAGGTGGCCAATCTCTCAAAGGAGAAGGGCCAGGAGCCCGCTCCTCAATGGACTTTTATTGAGTTCTTTTGTACAGGATTACAGACAAAGCTCATTAACCATTGTCTGGCAGTAAGGATCAAACAATAGATAACAAAGAACTCTGAGGGCCTATTTTGAGTCAGGGTCAGATAGCTAAAGAGCTGCAAAGCTTTGAGGAACAAACTCACTTCTTGCTTGGACCCTTATCATTTAATTGAGAGCATTCTAAACAAAGCAGGTTTCACAGGATTTTACATATTCTTTCTTAGGCCTGATCGCCCAGGGAACCCACCCTTTCCAGCACAGGGCTGCACCACCCTGTCATTGTTTCAGGCTTAGGTGGAGCAGGGGAAGTGAGGCAGCCAAGAGATTAGGAGACTTCTCCCAGACACAATGAGGACTCAGGCTTTGTCAAAGCCAAGGGGTGAGGGTCCTTTGCCCCCTTTTACTGTACCCCCCAAAGTCCTTCCTTGGGGGCCTCCCATGTAATCGTGCCTGTCTTAGGTCGTTCCCCCCTTGGGGAATCTTACCCATCATTGGCTAACTGACCAAGCATTGGGGGCCAGTTATGAAAGAGGAGCAGAAGCAGCGCTCCTGCCAGGGAGATCAGCTCTTGTCTCCTTGGTGGCTTACAGTCCAAGGTCACTCCCTCAACCTTACCCTTGGCGGGGGTTACAGCTTCTGAAACCAGGCAGGGCGGTTCCCAACATCAGGTCAGGTGCTATGTGCTGACATGCAGTTCTCAAAAAATATTTAGTCTCATTATTGATACATACACTAATAAAACCTACTAGTTATTGCAATAAGATCCCATTCCTTGTACTACTAAAGCTGCTATTCATGGTCTGACCTACTATATACAGAGTAATATTGTTCTGAGCCCTTCACAAGTATCATTGCATTCATTTTTTCCAATGGCCCCATGAAATAGGAACGAGACTATTCCCCCCTTTCCAGATGAGGTGCGGAGGTTCTGGACCACCATGCTGGCTCACGTCATTCCATAGTGCGAGAGACCCCATCAGACCCAGCTGACCCCTGACCCCACGCTCTTCGCCACGCCACAGTTTATGCACACTGCAACGAGGCTGGCTCCATTCACGGATGGGCGTTTCTCAGAGTTAACAGGGCTGCTTCCCCTTAGCCCCCTGGAGCACTGGGGGATTGGTTCTGCTGCCCACCTGGTAAATCAACCATCCATTTTGCACCCAGAGCTGATTTTATAGAAATCTAAATACACTTTACTAGATTTACATGTTAACACTAAAAGAAAAAAAAGTTCCCTGTTTGCCTTTTAGTTGGGGCAGCCCTTGGGTTTACAGGCTTGTTTGAGTGAGTAATTATTCTGGTGATGCCAAGGCGTCCTTTATTGAGTCGTAAATGCATCCTGGACAACTCGGAGTAACAAGCAGGCCCCTTCCTTCGAGCCCAGCAGGCAAGCACCGTTCAGCTAGATGTGCGTTGGCTTGCCCACCCCCGCAGGTTTCTTCTTTCTCTGGAAACCTCCTATGAAACCATGTGAAGGGGGAAAGAGGATCAGATAATTGGGATCTTTAAGACGGTTATTATGAAAAATGTTCTGGAACCAATTCAAATACCAATCAGAAACCACATTGTTCAACTAAATCACTTTCAGATGCCACATAAGATACAAAATGCAATTATTTCCAGTTTAAAAATATAATGTTCCTTTTTTAAAAAAACACAATATTTTATTTTATTATTTAAAAAAACCCTGCCTTGGCCGGGGTTCAAGCCCGTCACAGATGATGTGCAGGCGGGCTCTGTGCAGCTCCCTCCGGACCCGGAGCCTGTGCACCGCACTGCACCGCATTTAAAGTCCCTGAAAATGGATGTGACGGCTGTTTTCTTTGTGTATTACAGAAATATACAGAGTTCAGAGGCTCCGTGGCTGCACTTCGGGCATGTATGTCATTAAAAGAATGAAAAAAAGATGATGTCCAAATGCTGTATTAAAATCCCATTAGGAACGCTGGGAGGAATTTATGGTCCCCATCTCTTTTATCTGACAGGCGTCAGATTGGGGAGGCCGTTTTCCTTCTTGCCATTTTTCCTTTCTTTTCTTTCTTTCTCTCTCTCTCCTTCTCTCTCTCTCTCTCCCTTCTTCCCTCCCACCCCTCTCCCTCCTTCCCTTCCCTCCCTTCCTCCCTTCCTCCCTTCCTCCCTTCCTCCCTTCCTTCCTCCCTTCCTCCCTTCCTTCCTTCCTTCCTTCCTTCCTTCCTTCCTTCCTCTTCTATTCCCTGCAGGTCCCAACTTGGCCACATATGTCTGGGTGTCATCTTTATCACTGCAAAGGGAAATATTATCAGGTTTCTGTCAATATTTGCTTTTCTTCACTGTCTCCTGCACTAGGCAGCCCTGGTGGGGGTGGGGGGAGATCATTCATCCTTTTCCAGGTGAACTCGAGGACTCATTAAATCCAGGACTGTTCCTCTGAGCTGTCATCACTGTGAGGATGTGACCTGAGGACGATTTCTGTTACAGCAGCTCCCATGTGACCCATCAGACTCCGAGCATGAATTTTAATGGCCTCAGACCCACTTCTCCAGCCTACAGGCCAGAGGGCACTGGCTTTCAGAGCCAATCTTCCCCAAATGCCGTGGGACTGAAGGAATGTGTTTGCTCTGTCAAGAGAGGTGTGGATATTCGCCCCTCTTCAGATCCGTAGGGCATGCTGTCACCCTCTGCGGGACAGGAGGGAAATACCGAGCCATTAACTCCTGGAGTATAGAGTTACTTAGGGGCTGACATGGAGAAGTCAGCCCACAGAGAGCCCCTACGGGGTCGGCGGCGGGAGCGGGGGGCGTCGGCGGTCTGGTTCTGGTCCAGCTCTGCCGCTTACAAGCCGTGTGGCCACGGGCAAGTTGCTTCATCTCTCTGGGTTCTGTTCCCTTACGCGCAAAAGGAGCGCTGGCTCTGAAATTCTCTGATTGTGTGAAACCGGCCCAACAGGAAACGAGGGGAACATAAGTATTACCATGAGATATTGTAACCAAAGACATACAACGGTTTTTTGGAAGACTTTAGTAGTGAGAGAAAGATAAGTAAGTCCATACTTCGGGGAACTCCGACTCACTGATTATACATCATGTCCTGTTCACCTCGGTCTAGCAGCCAGAACACTCACTAGTTGAGGACCATGGTGTTACTCATCTCTGACCCTTACCTCTGTGCCCGTTTGCCGAGTGTGGGGACTCCTAGTGAGGACGCAGAGGAGGAGGAGAAATCCGAAAGACACGAAGAAGAGCACGCGGAAATTAAGGCAGGGGAGTATCTGAGGCAGAGCACGCGGCTGCCTGCATTGAATGGCACAGGTGGGCGCAAAGGAAGGCAGCGCAGGAGGCCCCTCTCCGGGGAGCACGGCGAGGAGGCAGTTGCTCCATTGTCGCCTCACCTTGCAACTTCTACCCAAGAGCGTTAGAGCTCTTGACTGCCTACGATGACCAGAAAATAGGAAGACAGCACTGCCATTTAAGGTTGAATGAACTGAACCTGAAGTTCACTTTTTACTAAATGCTACCCAGTGACAGAAGAGAAGTGCCAGATCTACGCTCCTGACCTTCAGCTCCCGTGCCTTCCAGGCTACCTAGTGCACTCGGTCTCCTGCTAACGTGGGAGGGGCTGGTTGGGGGAGGGGCTGCAGGGTGCACTTCGGGGCCTAGGAGATCCGTGGACGTGCGGCCGCAGTCTCACTTGTTTCTGCATCCTGAACCAGATGAAGGAACTCCAACTACTTCGGCGTAACTACCAAGACAATGGGGACAGACTCACAGACGGAGATCAAGATGACAGCCGGTGGAGGGGGTGGGGGAAAGAGATTGAGCAAAAAGGAAAAGGGATTCCTGGACATGGACAACAGTGTGGTGATTGCTGGGGGGCTGGGGGTATAAGGGGACTAAAGAGTAATGGAAAGAAAATACAATGAAGATTAAATAAAATACAAAAAAAGAGAAAAAAGAACTGCAGAAAATAAGAGATTAGAATCAGTAGTAGGCAAGAAATGGAAAAAACGAGCATTCGATGATCATTATGTTCATGTGATGACCTCGGCACAGCATCCTGTACCTACAGGAAGGACCGGCTGACCGAAAACTGGTACAACGGGACTTAAAACTGACTTCACATTATACATCCAACCCCCAAACAGAGTAAGAAAATGGTTCCATGCGTTAGATTCGGGGTAATTTAATGTCAGTTTTAAACAATAACAAAATGCATTCTGAGATGAAAAAAATGGAAACACTCAAAGAGTGAGGAAATCATGGGCCAGAAAGAGTATGGATTGGTTTCTAAGGAAAAATTGTGCCAAGAAGATTAGATTACATTTTTGGAGAATGTATACTATTTATACTAAATTTATACTATTTGTGAGAAAAGGAAAAGTGGATGTTACTTATTAAGAGTTTTATAGGCCATTTGGTTCAGAAATGGCTAAATTTATTTTTAATTTATTTTGGGAGTTAGTTTTAGTTGGCATAGGTTATGTTCCAAAGGCTGTTTGTAGAAGGACCAAGAAAAGAAAAAGTCAAGGTGTTTGGGGAGTTTGAGAAGCAATGTAGTTTACATCTCTTTCTTATAAAAATTTCTATTGCTTCTCTGGAAGAAAAAGAAAATGGAACACTAATGAAATCGGCACTTCAGTCCTTAGTTTGAGAATGTTAGCAAACACTAAAAAATTATAGAATTAAGAGACAAAAATATTCCCTGGGTTCTCTGTAAGGTCAGAGGGAACAATTATTCACTCATTTATTCATCAAACACTTATTTGTCCATGAGCACCACTGACCCCATAATAAATGCATCAGGAACATGTATAAAATAACCACTCTTTATGATTTATGTGTTCTGCACCTGAATGTCCTTATCTGTGAAATGGAGATCATAACAGCTAATTCTGAGGGCCATTGTGAGCATTTGGTGTGACTTTCTAAAACAGTGTAATGCTCGCTGTGTGGTAATGACATCAGTAGCGAATGTTATCGGACACCTACTGTGCGCTAGGTACTCTAGCTTTTCTGTGCACACTAGTGCACTGGGGGCTTACAGTAACCTTCCGGATGTGGACACTGGGATCCCATGTCATGGATGGAGGGACTGCGGTTTAGTCTGAGTACCCCGCCTGAGCTTGTAAGCAGGGCAGCTGAAATCCAAACCCAGACAGTCTGCCTGCCCGGCGCACACCTGGCAGCTGGTATGGTTATTACTGCAGCCGCTGGGCTGAGTGAGACAGCAGCAGTGGGAATTTAAATTTAGACACCGGGCTCTTACCCATAGAGAATAAAGAAACGGAGTGGAAAATTTTGAAGTATGAAAGTGCTGGGGATTTTTAGGCACGTCTAGGCTGTCAGCTGAAGCCCTGCAATTGCTTGTGGACTTGGATCAACTTGGTAGAAAATTCTATTTTGGCCCCTATGCAAATTCGCGACCTTCTCTATAATTTATGGGAATCCCTACCAGCTCCCTTCCTCACAGTTTTCTCCACCTTGCTTTGGATTCATCCTGCATCATCCTAACGCAAAGTCTGCTTTCCCCAAATACGTCATTAGTTAGCAGTGTCACTGAAGGTTATGGGAGAAGTCAAGTCGCATACAACACAACTAACTTCCTGGCTTTGCTCCCTCACTGTACACAGCAGCAAACAGGCATGGCGAGCGGGCCGCGTCCCACCACCTGGTAAATGGGGGCGCCCGGACTCTAGGCAGGATCTTGTCGGCAGGCAGGCTAAGCAAGCCAGTGGAAGGGAGGGAAGCAACCTCCTGCCCAGCTAGCCAGTCATCTCAAGCCCTGCATTTTCTCTCCACTAATAAAAAAGAAAAAGTAAAGCTAATGCAAGCCAATCCTCCAGGTAAATTCCTCTTGAAAAGGCAAAAAGCCAAAGTTAAAAACAGTAAGTTTCCATTAAAAGTGAGAAATGTTTCCAGGGCATCCATTTGTATGGATTACAGCGAAAAGATTCCTTGCTGCCTGACTTTTTGTTGGGTTGGGCCAATGAAAAGCTCTGGCAGAAGATTGGAAAGAGGGAGGAGAACCAGGTCGTGCTGCTTATGACCTCGGCTCCCTCCCTCCTGGGTCCCCAGAAGCTGGCTCTGGTGCGGACCGGAGGGCACTGCTCTCCTTGGGGCAGCCTGCTCTACATACACGCGACTTTCTCCTCCCTTTCTGGTACCCACCCCCACCCCCTCTCCCCCTCCCTAGAGACCTGGAGGTGGTAATAGCTCTGCTACACTAAGGACAGGATACTGCAGTGAACTGTGCAGTTCCCTGCGGTCCCACCCACACCGTGTGCTATGGGTAGACTCATGTCCCCTGCAGGGATGTGCAGTCCTAACGCTCAGCGCCCATGAATGTGAACATATTGGGAACTAGGGTTTTGCAAATGACGAAGTTAACATGAGGTCATTAGAGTGGGCCCCAACCCAATATGACCCTGCCCTCAGAAAACGGAGGAGTTTGGAAACAGAGACGTGCCTACAGGGAGAACGCTGTATAAAAATGAAGGTGGGGATTTAGGCAGATACCTCTACAGGGCAAGAGATGCTACAGACGGCCAGCAACCCATGGAGACGAGCATGGAACGGGTTCTCCCTCAACAGCCTCAGAAGGAACCAACCCTGCCAACACCTTCATTTTGTTTCGTGTTTGCTATCCTCCCCCGGAGGAAATTTTTTTCATTGCTTTCAGAAAGAGAAAAAGAAAGGGAGGAAGAGAGGAAAGGAGGAAAGCGTGGAGGGAGGAAGTGGAAGGAGAGAGACAGAGCGACATCTATGTGAGAAACGTCTCAGAATCAAATCCATGACCCTTCGGCCTACAGGACAGTGCCCCAACCACTGGGCCACACCAGCCAGGGCCTGGCACCTTGGTTTTGGACTTCTGGCCTCCAGAACTGTGAGACGGTCCATGACTCCTCTTTAAGCCACAGTTTGTTGTACAGCAGCCCTAGGAAACTAACACACCATGCAAATAATCCGTTATTTAAAAATCCCTCGAGTTTCCTTAACTTGAGTATGCCACCTGATAGCTATTGGGACCCTGACTGATAAGAATGCCAGTCTATGAGGACACAAATTATTGGAATAATGTCCAGCCAGTAGACGAATTTGAGCAGGGAGAGCCAGCTGTGAGCGTGGTTGAAAATCTCTCATGTAAAATAGCACAAGGCCTCAGAACGGGAGCCGACATTTGTTGACACATTTGCGGAGCAGAGCTAATTGATGTGTTCCTTTTTAGCTATGCAATGATTGAGTTCCATCTCCAAATGTGCACTGGCTCTCGAGGGCATTTAGTGGGAACAAAAAAATCTGTGACATGCTAGGAAGAAAAAGAAAATACGGGACAAAGAGTTACGGGGTAGGGGCTCTCAAAGAAGGAGACATTGGAACAGAGGTGTAAGTGGAGTCAAGGAGCGAGCCATGTGGAAATCTAGGGGGGAGTGTCCAGGCAGGGGGAGCAGACAGTTCCCAGACTTTGAGGCTGGGTCGTGTTTGGGGTGCTTCAGAAACAGAGCCTAAGCCAGCATGACTGCAGCTGGTTGAGGCTGAACAGGTGAAAATCAGACCACAGAAGTAACTTTCGTTTCCTTCTCTACCCAACTGGGATATTTTAGTTTTCTCTACTAGACTGTTGTGAGTGCCTAAAGTTTAAAGACAGTGTTTGCAAAGCGACTAATAGAATGTTTCTCACATAGAAAGTACTGATGTTACCCATGGCAGGTAGGGACCACAAACCCTTTACACATTTTCTCCAGACCTACTTTCCATTCTTGTAATAGCCCCAACCAAACTTCATGTAACACAGAAATACCAAGAAATATTTTAAGTCTCAACCCGATTCTAATCAAGTGAATTGTCTTGGCTCTGTTAGAGGTAGCTTTCTTTAGTTCAAAATTAACATCCAGCCTTTCTTGTCACGCCATTTAGATCCGCGTGGTCATGCATCCATTCCCCGGGCTTCCACCGTTTCTCTGCATCTTTCTTTTGGCTTGGGCAGTCCTAACCTCTGCAACAGACTATAACCAACTCTTATGGATGTTTAAGGAAGTTTTTCACTTATAAAAAGTAATAAAAGTATTAATTTCCTTTTCAGATTATTTAAATGGATCATAAAACAGCCTCATTTACTAAGCTTACCTTTCCTCGTGTCCCCAATAATCAGGAAAGGGAGTAGGGTCTGGGGCATTAAAGCATTCATGCGCACTGGTGGTCTGAAAGGTTTACTGTCTCTTCCTGGAGTGATTAATTTAAAGCAGGGCAAGACTGGCTGAACATTGTTATTCCACTTTAAGTGCATCTGGAAATCCGGAGTATGAGCCCTCGTTTCATTTTGTTGAAGAAAGAGAAATGCATGTTCATAATTCTTCCCTATCATTAGAGCAATTCTACAATTGCTCCTTACACCCAGGAGGCAAAGCTCCCAATGTCTCTTTGAGCCGGAAACAGAAGGTGCCAGAGTCGTCAGTGCCTACAGAAGAGGGCTGGGTTCGGGGGGCAGAGCCGAGGGGGTTCACAGAAGCACGAAGCTCCTGCAATTTGAGGAATTGGGCAAAAACTGAGAATTCAATTAGAAAGGGAAAAATAAATCTCCAAAAATAACTTTTAAAAGTTTGACCAATACGAACATCACAAAACTTGAAACAAATAACATTTTTATTGACTTCTTGACATAGCACTCTGATTTCTTCACGTATTTTGACGGCATCCTCTTTGCCTTTTCATATCAAGATGATCTGGTAACATTTTCTTCAGAGAGAGCAGATAGCTATCTGTCTCTGCTTCAGCATAGCTGATTGGAATATTTGCATTATCCACAGTGTAGATGAACACAGTTGTGGCTCAATACACAAAAACCACACTCACTGTCTCACTGCTGCTTCCAGTTAGTGCTTGTAAACACGGGAATCCTGACAATTCTAGTGTCCTATTTCTTACAGTGCCCGTCGAAGGGGAAGTACCGGACCATGTGTCTGTGCCCACGGTGCTGCAGTACGGGGCCTGTGTGGACCGAGTGTCCAGCCGGACACTACGGAAAGCACACCGCTGATGAGAAACTGAGGGCTCACACAACCGAGGACGGGGAGAGCTTTCTTCAGACTGGTTTCTGGCTTCTCACACTCCACTCCTCCACTCCCCATGCGCTCCCCACACTGCGGCCATAGGACAAGCTCACATTCCCCTATAACCTCCAGCCCTGTACCTTCCTGCAGTGACAGAAGGAAGAAAGCGCCAGTGGCAGCAGGAGGTGGCCTAGATGGCCCTTCTGCGCCAGCATGGCTGGCAATAACTTTGCACCCCTGGAGATGACTGCAAGCCCCATGATTATGGCCCGCTAAACCCACACTGAATCGTCCCTAACAATTCCCCCTCGGCAGGGCCCCCGGGTCCATGCCTGTCCCACGCCACCCCACTGAGGGGAAGTGTGCGGGAGGAAAAGTCAGAATGGAAGGAGACAGTGGTATTAACCAACAGTGGTTAAAATGCCTTACTTTTACAAATTTTACACAAACACATGTGGCCTCCCAGGGCCCTGGCTACATCCCTTGTGGCTGGACAGCCGCCTAGAAGCAAAAGTGCCGTTAATGTCACTATAAATCTTCCTCCAGGGTGAACTATAGTAGGGGTTTTATTCTCACCCTAGCCCCACCAGAGCACCAGGAAGAGCTAAGTCTACTCAAACCTAGTCCCTCACTGAACTTTAGGTGGGAACACAGTTAGCCCTTGAGCAATGTGGGTTTGAACTACATGGGTCCCCTTAGACATGACCTTTTTTCAATAAATACAATAAACGTGTTTTTCTTATGATTTCCTGAATAACATTTTCTTTTCTCTCACTTAGTTTAGTGTAAGAATATGGTATGTAGTACATATAACATACAAAATATGTGTTCATCAACTGTTATCAGTAAGGTTTCTGGTCAACAGCAGGTTGTTAGTCAAGTTTTCGGAAAATCAAAAATTATATGTGGATTTTCAGTTGCCTGGAATGCCAGTATCTGTAACGCCCGCGTTGTTTGAGAGTCACCTGCACTTCCAATTTTCTGATGGAATCAGACATTATCCGCAACTTTGTTCCAGTGGATTATTCCGGAACGGAACCGGAGGTATTGCCAATGTGATCTTTAGAGTGTATTAAGTGATTGAGTTAAAATAGTAATGGGAAGGGTGAAATTAATTTGCTGTATATCTATCCATCTAATGGCAGAATTCTCTTCCATGGAGATTGGATAATATACTCTCACGGTTTTACTTTTTTGTTCTGACTTTTCCCCAGGTTTCATATTTTTTCTTTTTAGACATTTTTTTCTTTTGTATTCCTTGTTCCTTGTTTCCTTCATAGGACTTAGTGCGTCTCAGCAACGGTTTTGGCTCAGAAACACATCCTGAGAGCATTCGCCCTGGGTTCTTGGCACCGGCAGAGAAACGCCTGAGATAGGGACGAGCCAACCGGGTAGACGAGGGCACTGGGGCCGGGCACGCTTCTCTGCGGAGGTTAGGGGAGCGTCTCGGCCAGCCCAGGCTGCTCTCACAGAACACAATACACAATAGACTGGGCAGCCGAAACAGCAAACATCTACTCCTCGCAGTGCTGGAGGCTGGGAAGTCTGAGATCAGGGTGCCAGCATGCTGCGTTCTGGTGAAAACTCCCTCTCTGGCTTGCAAATGGTTTCCTTCTTGCTGCATCCTTACATGGCAGAGACAGAGAGAGAGTGACATCGATGTCAGAGAGAAACATCGATTGGTGGCCTCTTGTGCATGACCGACTAGGGAGCGAACCCACAACCTAGGTATGTGCCCAGACCGGGGATCAAACCTGCAACCTTTTGGTGTACGGGATGACGCTCCAACCAACTGAGCCATCTGGCCAGGGCCCAATGTAACATATTTTTATATTTAAATATCTTTTACTGATTACCTTTTCATATGTCCATGTAACAAAATTTATAAAGTTTACATTCTATTTTTTAATAATCTCTATAGCCAAGAACTTCATGTCTAAATTTGAATACCTCTTGCTGTAATTTCAGTTCAGTTTAGTAATTGCTATAGAAAAGATAAGTTCTCTGTAACCCTAGAGTTCTAAGAGCTAAAATTTTATTCCGTATTGTCATTACAGTTATATTCATGTGTGAATGATCAAAACCATACATAAATTATAATTATTACACAAAAAAAATAAAATAGTATTGGGAATTTCTTAATGTTCTAGGTGGTGGAGGGGTATACTGTTTTCAATAAGTGAGTAACACAAATATTCAAAATCGTTCCTTTGTTTGACACCCCAGAGATCAGAACAATGCGAGGCACCAACAGGGATGGGGGACAAATGTCCGTTTCTTTCGTCAGGTGTGAGACAGGCTCTGGACAAGGGGGGTGTGGGGAGGAGAAGGGCTGTGCAGATGTCACTGCAGGCACCTACGCAGCCATTACTTTGGGGAAGAGTGGAGATGGAATTGGGCTTCTGGAAATTGCTTTTCTGAAAATGTGTGTGCGCATAGCTTCTGCACATGTGTGTGTCCTCACTCCACGTGCGTGTGCTGTCCCCTGGCTGTTAGTTAAACCTGGGAACCTCTTTTATCCCCAGGTCAAGTGCAGACTTGCCTAAGGGAAGCTGGCGATATCGGAGCCGGGTCCAAGGCTGAGAAGTGTGTGGGGGGACAAGGAAAGGGAGAAGGAAACAAAGGGGAGGGGAGAGGAGTGGGAACCAGAAAAAAGGAGAACAGGAGGGAAAACCAGAGATGCCAGGAGGGAAGAAAGAGAGCCGGCTGGGCTGGAAGGGCAGGGCGGCGCCGCCCCTCCCTCTCGGCCTCAGAGCCGCAGCTGCCCTGCGTGTGTGCAGGGAGCTCGCCCAACACAGAGATGCTTTGTGGGCCTGGCTCTCGGCACTCGTGCGGTCGATTGTGTCGGGAGACTCCTGGAAATTTCACAAGAGAGCTGAGCTCTCAGACTGACAGTCTGACCAAAAGATCAAAGGTTTGGTGCCGTGGGGCTAATTTTCAGAAAGCCGTCCAAATTGTGAAGATTTCCCTCCTTGTTATGGCAGTTAAGACATGTGAAAATAGTAATTCGAGGCACTTACAAGCAGCTTTCTTCTTGGTTCACAATGTTCTAAGAATGTCAGTTTTCTCCAAACCCATGAAAACAAAGTACGTGGCCAGGATGATTACCCCAAATCACTCGTAAAAGGAGAGAGAAGTACAGAAATACGCGGCCTTCTGTTGGACTTTCCGGAAAGAGAAAGTTGCACGGCTGGATTAGAGCTATTACTGCCTTCTGATGGACCAGGTTCCTGGGCACCGTTGCTGCGTGTGGTGGGCAGGGAGGGGGAACGGCATGATCCAGAGTGAGATGAGCGATGGTCAGATGGGGTGGGGAGCAACTTCTTAGCAGTCACCTGACATTCTGCGGGCTCCAGGCACACTTACCAAACCGCCAGGATCTAAAAGCCACACACGAGACCTAGGTGAGGAAAGTCTGTGATAAACAGAAGCTAGTACAGCCGGTTGCTGTTGAAATGTGAGCACTAATTACAGTTCTCCTGTTTTTTTAATGTTTATTTAACTAACAGGAGGTAAGGCAGATAATCCAAATACTGGGTAGCAATCCCTAATAACCAGGAGGCGTTCAACATTTATTTGGGAGTTAAAATCTGGAAGCAAAACCCCGTTTCCCCCAGTGTTCTGCACATCACCGCCTGGGCTGCTGAGGCGAACTCGGAAGAGGGGCGCACGGCGGCCTGCTGCTGCACTGGGCCTCCCCGGGCCTGCTTCTGCAGTTTGGACCAGGCCTCACAACCGGGCCTGGGACTTGTTAGGCCAGGAAGTCAGGGAGTTGGCGCCTGGATTTAAATGACATATAATATTTCCTGGTTTTTTCCTTCCACTGTATAAGAATGTTTTAATTGAATATTGTAACTGAAAATGTTCGCTCTCTGCTTTGGTCACCTGGAGACCTGTTTTCTGCCCTCTGAAGACTCCCCAGTGCAGCCCTTCCTCTGCAAGTCCTCAGGCCAGGATCCTGAAGCCTGTAAAGCTCCAGGAGCCCAAGACTTCCTGCCTGAAGTGCTTTTGGCCTCACTCATCCAGTTCAGTTACCCGGACAACAGCCAGGCCTCCCGTGCCTTGTAAGCAAAGTCATCCTTACCCAAATTAATGAGAATCATAATTCAAATTATTTACGCCGAATCCACTCTGGTGACACAGAGCTCCTTGCCCTCCTAATGGAAGGGGCTTAGTCTTGGCACGCAAAGCACAGTCGGAGGACGCCTGGCCAGTCACTGCTGCGGGGTTCAGGGGACGGAAGAGCAGGACGGGGCAGGTGGGGTAACAGTCATCTCGGTTTCACTCTCTGATCGGCCCCCTCTGCAATTCCGGTGAGATGGTTTCCCCAGAAGGAGTGAGTGAGTGCTCAACCGTGGCACGTTTGCAATTCACAGCGGAGGGTTCCAAAAGTGACATGTGTTTCTCTTCACGTGCTCCACTCATAATCCCAATTAGGAGCACGGTGATTAACCCCAGAACATAGTTTCTAGGGAGAATCTTCTATTATTCTGACTAATTTCATGAACTCAGAGAAATGGGAGAAGCTTATAATTCATTATGGCAAATTATGCAAAGCCAAACCTCTAACAGGCTGTATCTATAAAAAGAAATGGGACTGAGCATTATTTATACTGTTCTGGAAGGATGGCGGAGCTCCGCAGTCCGAGGCTGAAGGCACCGCCTCGGGACAGCCTTGCAGACACCGTCCATTCAAGTGGGAGAAAATGCTACGCATCTGCCTAATCTTGCCAGCGTGTGAAGGCATTTGTTGGAAAAGCACTTGAGAAGGAAACAGTGGCCACAGTTCATCGAAGCACATGCTGATTGAACACAGCGGCGTTGTGACCCCAAGATAAAGCCGAAGAAGGAGAAAACAGGTTTCCGCAAAGGTGGGTGGTGCTCCTCTGCCCGGAGCCGGCCGCCTCTGCCCCATCGCCCCAGCACCGTGCTAGCTTCGCTGTCTCTCTGAGGCCCTCCTCTCCGGTGCCTTGTCAGGCCGCTTTCTCACGGCTACCAAGGTGGTGAAGAAACCAAACTGGATCACATTACTCCTCACGAATTGGAGCTTGTCGAATTCCCACGGCGTTTTGAACCAAACACAGATTTCTCTCAGATCTCGTTTCTCATCATGTCTGTCTCAGTCATGACTCTCCAACGCGACTGATCAATATTCTGTGCCCATACGGCTTTCCTGCCGCCAGGCCTTTGGGCTCACTGGGCCCACCACCTGGAGCTCTCTTTCCCCCGGATTGGACCAGGCTGGCTCCTTCCAGCACTCGGGGCCCAATCCCTCTAGGCATCTCATCAAAAGTAGCCTGCAGATTATTCTCTACCACGTTACCTGGTTTCATTTCTTTTTCCTAAGTCTCTCATTATCTGAAATTACTTTTATTTACTCACATGCTTACTATCTTTCTTCCCCACTAGAACGGAAACCCTAGGACCAGAAACCTATTTGCCCTGTTCACTATTGTATTGGCAACATTTGGACATAAATAAGAACATCATGCCATCTTCTGAATCAAGATTCCAAATGGTCTCTTATTTTTGGAGTAGGTTTGTGATCGGGACTGTGTGAGGTCAAGGGCAGCGTTGTGGCCAGACAGAATCAGGAGTGCCCAAGGGAGAGCTGGGAAGGTTCTGGGCAGGACGACACTGTGGAAAGAGCACGAGCTTGGAAGCAGACCTGAGCTCAGAGCCCAGCCTGCCATTTACGAGCTTTGCGACCTTGGGCAAGGTGCTTACAACTTCAGTGAGGCTCACGTTCCTTATTTACAAGGAATGGAGAGCAAGCAGCATTTATAAATAACTGTGCACAGGGTTGTAAAGGTTAAGCGGCATGCTGTGTATAAAGTGACTGGGTCGGGGCCTTCCACAGACAGGCTCTCGGTAAGCGGTGAAGTTACTGCCACAGCCATTACTTGTTACCAGCCCAAGAGCTGTGCTTCCTTTTTTCCGGAAAGCAGAGCCGTGATTTTGTTCAGGGTGGTAATGCCTAGGCCCGGACGATGAATCACACTGGATTAAAGCCAATCATAATAGCCCGGTCCCCATTTTCCAGCCTCCTTTGAACTTCAGTGGGCATAGGACCCAGTTCTGGACGATGGGACTTAGGGGAGGATACCTGTGTGTGCATGTGGAGGGGGAGGGGAGCTTCTAGGGGTGTTTCTGCTTTTCTGATACAAGGACCGAGGTCAGTGGTGCTGCAGATTACCCTCTTCTTCCTGCCAGGGATGTTGAAGTGATGGCTTACGGTGAAGCAGCCAGCCGACAACCTTGAGAAGAAGACTTGCCATTTCTGAGCCACTGAACCAACGCCAGACGCCACGTACGTGCAGACATTGTGTTACGCGAAAACAACAGTCCAGCACATACTGAAGCCACTGTCAGGTGGCCTGCTGCAGAGAGCACTCCGAACCGATGCGGTGCCTGCGTCTGTGCGCACGCAGGTGCCCGAGGACAAGTGGGTGTTTAAAGGCCACGATGGTGGGATGTGTTACCTGTGCCCAGAGTTAGCTGGTCACCTGGGTTTTTACAAGTGAAAGCAGCAATGGATTGCCATTAATTTGAAATCACACTTTAAACATGGCAGAGGTTAAGAGTCTGAATTTTAAAATTTCATGAATTAAATTGGATGCTCAGGATCCCCGTTCCCCCAAACTGGCTGTGTTTTATTGTGGAAAACAATAACATGTGTATTTATTTAGAGCAAAATTTAAAAAGAAATCTGCTTTTCATTTTTAATATTAACTTCATTTTATTTCCTTTCATAACAAGCAAATATATTGTTTATATTTTTGGATATTTGAACAAAGAACAAATAGCAATTACAAAATGCTATATTTTTTAAAACATTTAAGATTTAAAAAATGTAAAGATTTATGAGAAATATGGCTTCAACGACACTTAAAAATGTTTTCTTGTCTTATGTACTATGTAAAATATGTCAGGCTATAGGAAACATATTATTGAAGACTAAAATTTTAAAATAATACTATTAAGCTTTATAGTTTTAGGTAGTTAACTGTTAATTTTCTGTTTAACTGTTAATTAATAATTAAATGTTAATTACGTTAAATGTAACATTTACATGTGTTATTATGTGCCAAGTACTATTCTAAATCTTCTCCTTAGTCTTCTTTCAAATTTGGTACAGTAGTCTCCCCGTATCCACGGGCTCGCTTTCCATGGACTCAGTGACGTGTGATCAACCAATAATCATATGAATGGGATTACTCATATTACTAATATGAGTAGGATTATTCATAACATGAATATGATCATTCATATCTGTAACATGAATATGATTGTTCATATTTGTAACATGAATAATATTAATATTTAAATATGAAAATATTAAATGGAACATTCCAGAAAGAAGCAATTAATGTGTTTTACGTTGAGTGCCATTCAGAGCAAGGCGATGAGATCTCGCCCTGTCCCACTTTGTCTTGCCCAGGACATACGTGCTCTCCTTGTCCAGTGTCTCCGTGCTGTACAGGTTCCCCACCCGCTGGCCACAGCCATGTTGGTTCTCAGATTAGTTATGAGAATGAGAGAGACACAGAGAGAGATACAGATAGGTGGAGAGGAAGAGAGAGAGGACACTCACATAACTTCTATTGCACTATTTTGTATAATTGTTCTGTTTTGTTATTAGTTAGTATTGTTAATCACCTACTGTTCCTCATTTATAAATCAAACTTTACCACAGATATGTATGTGTAGGAAAAAACATAGTTTATATAGGGTTAAGTACTAACTGTGGTTTTGGGCAACCGCTAGGGGTCTTGGAACATACCCCTGTGGATAACGGGGGGCCTATGCACCCCTACTTTTTCACTCCCACCTCATGGCTGTGGATACTGAATCACAGAGACGCTGAACACTTTGCTCCAGTGGAGCTCAAGCGTGAACCTAGGGGCTCTGTCTCCGGATCCTGCTCCCTTGTCCACCACGCCCTGCTGCCTTCCAAGTTCTATGCTTCATTCTATTACCTGTGAACATGTGCTGGGCTCCATTTCCTACTCATCCCTTTATCTGGGTGTTTGAAGATACTTTCCTTCTTATTATCCCATACACTTTGGAATAAATGGACTTACTACCTGCCTTCAGCCTGTTCCTCCCAGTGAGCTAACAAATGAAGAAATAAGTCACTAGTCCCCCTGTGCACTCAAAGAACAACTAGAACAAAGCTCCTTCTGAATAGAATTCTAAACCAAAATTCTTACCCACCTTAAGAATAAAGGATCAGCTGCCCTTTGGGGACAGAGTAGGAGCCAACGTACGGACCACATTCAGCTTTTGCATGTAAAACTCAGCTCAAATTCTGCTATTTCTGTTCCTTTCATGGCCTGGATTCAGGGGTGTGTATCTTTTACTCCATCTTTGGTGGAACCACACAAATGCTGTCTTTTCCTTTTCCTATCTGTCATCGTGACTTAGGAAATGTGGACAAAATGAAGACCACTGACTTTGATTTCACAGATGGAACAGAAGTTTCAGGAAAAGAGCAGGACAGAGTTGGGGCCATGATAAGGCTGACAGCGAGGTGGGGGAAAGGGCTAAGAGAAAAGTGAAACTCGGGAGTACTTCAGGGAAGAGAGAAGAGAACATGAGAATAAAACATACAAGGGAAGAGCGGGTCAGGGGGTCGGGGTCTGGGGCCGGGGTCTGGGGCCGGGGTGGAATGCATATTTGCAGAGTGTTGGAAAAGAAAAAGCCTGCTTCCCGCACCCCACCCCCCATCTCGTTTGCAAAATACATTTTTGAAGGAAGCTGCCCAGAACAGCCTCTCTGCTTGGATGCTCCTTAGGCATCAAGGAAATAAACAATTAAGCCTGGCCTTGGCCACATCCTTTTTCTCCTGGCATGTATATCCCCTCTCCGTTCTCCAAACCTCTGATACTGTTCCGTAAGTGAATCACTCATTTTCCCTCTGCAATGTCCAGTCCCTCCTCTGAACGCTCCTGGGGGCTTCCCGCAAAGCAGCGGTCCTGGTCCTAGCCCGACGAGACCAGAAAGCCGCCGCTCTTCCGGTTATGGGGAAGCCGCAGGGAGGTTCCTGAAGGGGCCGTCCCAGCGTGCTCCCCATAATTACGTTGTTTTTCTCTCCTTCACCCTTTCAAGCTTTCCTTTTAGTTTTGTGTGTGGAACTTAGCTAACAGGAAGAAGAGATTACTGGAGCTCGCCTTGGGGCAAACTTCTTAGAGGAGTCCCTGTGAAACTTCTCTAGCCCCAAGATGCAGACTGGCTGTAGCCCCTTCTTCATCTCCCGCCCGTTCCCTCACCATGTCCCCCAAACTAGCTCCTGTCCCCACTACTCCACGGAGTCTGAAGCTCCACAGGAGTTTCTAGTAACCTTCCAGTTCATGACTCCAATGGAGACCGCTCAGTCCTTTTGTTAAATGACTAGTTTTTGAACGTATCTTTCTTCCACCCCCCGCAAGTCCTTGTTACGTTTTTTCCTTTGTTCTAATAAGGCCTCGAAATACCTCTCTCATTTTGTTAGAATTATTGTTTTTTAGCTTCATTTTCCAAACTGAGAAATAGCACTAGGACACGTGCTGGATTCGGTATTAGATGTTGGTGATCCAAGAGCAGCGGGTACGAGGCAGTTACGCCATTCATTCAATCATCCGTGCATTCACTCATTCATTTCTTCCTTCGTCAGATGTTACTCACCAGTGTCACTTTTTCCCCGAGGACACAGTGAGCATGTAACCTTTCTAATTTGGCTTCGAGAGTGTGAAACTAAAGCTATTGTCTTTTTCCTGGAGACCTTACAGAGTATTTTGGGAACGACTTCAACAGCAGAACTAAAACACGTGTCGGCAAGGCCAACCGCGGCAACAGCCACTTTGTGTATACCGTTACACTCAATCCTCACCACGGTGTGGGAAGGCAGATTTTATTCCCGAGTCAACTGATACTCAGAGATTAAACAGCAGGCCCGAGTTCACCGTTAGTAAATGGCGTTGCCAGATCCGAATCTCATCGGCTGGGTTCTGAAGTTCATTTTCTTTCCATATTAGGTCACGTTTCCTTCTCTGTTTAGTACCGGCGGCCGTCTCCTCAGCAACCGCCGCATGGGCACCATTCGCAGGCCGCCAGGCCGTCTGCTGAGCTCTCCGAGGGCAGTGGCTGGGGCACCCTGGCCCGAGCAGCCTGCCCCCTTAGCTCTCCAAATTTCGGGCTTCCCGGGTGTCTGCTGAGCTGGTGTTCATTTCTCTTCCCTTCTCAGGCATTTTGAACCATTCAGGCTGAATTTTTCATGAGTCCGCACAGAGAGAAGTGTGAGTCGTCGAGCAAAGATGGACCTGGGACATCTTAACCAGCGACAGTTCTGTGTTCACACAGGGTGTGTGGGACGGGAGTCACGGCCGATGCGCAAGGGCTGTGGCTGTGCTGTGGCATCTGCCCGTGGTCTGTGCGTCTGTCTGTGCGGGGGTGAGAATGCCAGCGCTTGTCCTGTCTGCAGCAGAGGGCGTCGGTGGCTGGACTGGCTCTGTCTGCCCCCGGCTTTTTCATTGTCCGCCTGTCTGTGTGTTCTTAGGGGTGCATGTGGCTTCTCTGTGGGTGTGTGGGTTGAGTCTGTGTGCGGGTTTCTCTGTGTTGGTGGCGGAGTGCTGAAGGAAGAGCTAACTCCCAAATCGCTTTTCCAGACTTCCACCCAGGGCCCAAGACTCAAAGTGAAAATGATGTCAGATGTGTAAATGAAATCTACTGTTCTCTTCACCAGGTGGCACAGAAGAGACAGACAATGGAAAAAAGAGCCTACTATGTCCCCTTTTCTCCTACACTTTCCAGCCTTAAGAGTTTCCTCCCTATCTCCACCCTCTCCCTTGCCTGTGCAGGTGAAGTATTTTCCACTCTGTCTGTGTGTAGTCGAATGCAATGATTGTTTCTGGGCTTCTGCCTCCAAGGAGGAGGAAGAGGGCTGTGTGACCCAGAGAAGACTGGCAGGAGAAATGTCTAGAGCAGGGGCGTCAACTCGTTTTCACCGGGGGCCACATCAGCCTCACGGTTGCCTTCAAAGAGCCGAATGTAATTTCAGGACTGTATAAATGTGACTACTCCTTAACAGTTAAGGGAGAGCTCGGGCGCTGCTGCCAGGTAGAAACACAGTGCCAGGCCGGATAAAACAAGGTGGAGGGCTAGGTTCGGCCTGGGGGCCTTGTGTTTGCCACCCGCTGTCTAGACAGAGGGCGCAGGGAACCCACACCTGCCCTGCCAGGTTGAATCGCAGCATCAACGCCTTGCCCAGCACTGAGCTATAATAGTCACACCCCTCCCCCGATGTCCCCAAGAGATAAGCTAACAGCCTAGAGGAGGTAAAAGATAAAATAACAGAATTATGGTAGAACACGGAACAAATGAATCAATGAGAGCAACTAAGCCAAGGGGAAAGTGTAATTTCTATTTGTGCTCTATCAAACTAAAATTTGCAAAAATTTTGACCAAGATGGAAAATTTATGAAAAAAATACAGAGAAAAAAATCGATGCAAACCATCTAATGCAACACTCCCTGCTAATACTCAAGTCAGATTTCACCCCTCTCCAAACAGTTCAATCTCTACATCGGCTTGTGGCTCATACCTAACCCCCACCCCCCCAAAAAAGCCTTTATTTTTACTTTGCATGGCTTTTGAACAACTAGATGAGGTGTTAGAGAGAGAGGGACAGGGAGGGGGGAAGATTAAAGAGAGAGAACAGGAGAGAAGACGGCGGTGGGGGGGGCATTGAACTAGATTTGCGTTCTTTTCTAGAATGACAGCAACACCACAGGACAACAGTGAGTTGCATCCTCCCAGTGGGAAGAGGGAAAAGAAGGTTTGCCATCTGTGGGAGGAAGCCTGGAGACTGTCTGTAAACAAGTGTCTGCAGTGTTTGGGAACACACAAAACTCCAGTCAAGGTCACCTGGGTGTAATTTCAAGCAGGCCGTTCTAGGATGTGATTTTAATTTAGAATTGGAACCCAGCTGGATTGTACTTTGTGTGGAGACAGAGTTGAGCGCACGGAGAACAGTTCAGTCTGGGTGAACAGAAAAGGGAGGTGCAACCAGACAGGGAGTCGGGAGACACGGACGCTGAGTCCCTGTGGGTGCTGTGGGCAATGATGCTTCACCCACAGCCTGCCTCTAGTGCGAAGAGGACATTTTGCTGACTATTGTACAGCATTTCCATTTGTTTTTATTCTCTGCTCACTAGGTGGCATTGTCATTATAGACAGGTTTGCTACAGAGAAGGTGGTACCCTGGACAGGGAAGTATCATCGTTCTAGACCCTGGAAGGAACACCTCGCGAAATCAGTGGAGAAGGAGAAGTCTGTAGAGCTGATAAACCCAGTCTCCTGTAAGATTATTCTGAGAGGCCCTCCGAGGACTGAGGACGACAAAGGACGCTGACAAGGTGAGGGCCAGACGCAGGACTGTTTGCCCGCGAGGACTCCTTTTGGAAACTACGTTGAGTACTTACTCCCTCTGGGTCGTTGTTTGGAAAAAATACATCTAGAATGGGATAAAGCTGATCAGTAAATACGTATTTCCAACCTCCTTCCTCCCGGACACGGAAAAGGGCTCTAGCTTGGCTTGCGTCTGCCTGCTCCTCCCCGCAGTCCGCTTCCGTGGTCCAAATGAACGGAATGCATTCTTTCAAATTCAACATCAGCAAGGATCAAAACAACCAGAAAAATAGTTTTAGGAAGATCATGAATTTTATCATTTATTATTCTACATTATTTTCCCTAGAAGTTTGATCATTGATATTTGGATTTTTGAGTCTAAGGGAGCCCTCAACCATGGACTATTAGCCTGCTATGTCCCATTGCTTAAGATAACACATGTTGGTTTTTTTAAAAAATTTTTCCATTCCATTTTTTATTGCATTTTTTCCATTACCATTTGTCCTCCCTGTACCCTCTCCCACCCCTACTCACCGCCCTCCCCCACAACCACCACGGGGGCCCATGGTGGGGGGCTATCAGGACTTCAGACTGAGGTCGGCGTCCCCTGAGATAACGCACGTCACACCAGACTCTTCCCCAGGGCTTCACTGGTCGTGTTCACGTGGACGTCCCTTCAGCGTCTCAGACCCCAATGATCCCCACACTGCCCCTGCCAAACTGTCTTCTCCTTTCAGTGTTTCCTCTGTCAGCAAAAGGCACTGTTTTGTGCCCCGATTTCTAAACCGGACTCATGGAGTCTATCTAACCCTTTCCTCTCTGGTATCCATCTCCTACTCCGTCCATTCTCACTCTTAAATATTTCTAACCTCGAGACTTCCGGCCAAGATGGAGGCATAGGTAGACGCACTGTGCCTCCTCGCACAACCAAGATAGGGACAACAAAGATATAGAAACAAAATAACAACCAGAACTGACAGAAAATTGAAGTTTATGGAAGTCGGACAACCAAGGATT
>CM052551.1:42014102-42039947 GCA_028533065.1 Trachops cirrhosus | reverse complement strand
AAGCGGGGTGATGTGGGTGGGAGAGGGTATTCAGGGTGGAGGGGAATGAAGGGGGATAATAGGACAACTGTAATAGCATAACCAATAAAATATATTTAAAAAATAAAAAAAAATAAAAAATAAAAAAAAAAAAGAAAAAAAAATATTTCTAACCTTTGCCCCGCGTCTCCATCCCACTGCCACGGCCCAGGGTCAAACCACCACCCTCTCTCACCTGGAGGACTGAAACAGCTTCCCCGCTGTTTGTCTCCAGGCCCCGCGGGGCCACACCTCCAGGGGAAAGCTGCGTCGCGTTCAGCTGCGCTCCTGTTTGGACCACGCCTCTCCTGTGTAGTTTTCCTTAAATACGAACCTCGATGTCTGCTGTTTCCTTGGTTTGTGTGCGTCTTACACAGAACACACGTTTAAGTGTTCCCGAGTACTGCATTGTAATATCGGAGCTCTTTTCACCATGGCTCACTGTCTTCCTCTCTCACCCAGCCCTTCCTCAGGGAACGTCTGTCTGTCTGGGCTGGTGGGCTATCATCTGGGGCACTCTTTATGTCTTTCTACTTTGGTGCGTAATTTGCTGGACCCCTCGTCTTTCTCTTTTTTGATTTTTTCCCACAAGTGACAGCCTACAAAAGAGTGAATGTGAGATAGGATTTTGGAGTCTTTTTCTGTCTTAAAATATATTTATTCTGCTCTCATATTGATTTATAGTTTGCTTGTAAAATTCTAGGCTGAATTATTTACAATTGCCAAGACATCTAAATAACTTAAGTGTCCATGGGTGGATGAGTACAATGGAATATTATTCAACCTTTAAAAAGAAGGAAATCCTGTCATTTGTGACAACATGGATAGACTTTGAGGTCATTATGCTAAGTGAAGTAAGTCAGACAGGAAAAGACAAATAGTGTGTGTTCCCACTTATCTGTGGAGTCTTGAAAAGCTGAATTCATGGAAATAGAGAGTAGAATGTGGTTGCCGGGGACTGAGGGGTAAGGGAAATGGAAGAAGCTGGTCAGAAAGGGCAAACGCCCAGCTCTAAGGTGGGTAAGTCCCGGGATGTGACGTGCGGCATGGGGACTAGAGTTAACAATACGGCATTATGCACTCGACAGTTAAGAAAGTAGACCTTAAATGTCACCACACACACACACACACACACACACACACACACACACACACACGGTAACTGGGTGAGGGAATGGAGGTGTCAGCCTTATTGTGGTGATCATTGTGCAATATATGTGTATCAAACATGAGAAAAATTAAGTAAATTCTAGGCTGAAAGAAAATGATCCTTGAACTTGAAGATGTTCTCTAGCATGTAACTTTACTGAAGGGGAGTTCGCTTTCTTCCCCAGATGTTTTTGTGATCTGTTATTTTTTGTGTTTTAATCTTCACAATGATTTTCCTATATGCTGTAATTTTCTCATTTACCTCCCTTGGCTTTTGGTAGAATCATCCATTTTGAATTTGCCCTTCAGTTTGAAAAAAAATTCCTGTTTTATTTTTCTGATTCTTTCTCCTTTTTATCTATTCTCTCTTCTCAAAATGCCTACTAGTTGGATATTAGATCTTTTGGATTCATCTCTTATATCTCTTATCTTTCCCATGTTTTCCATTTCTTTCCACTATTATCATTATTATTATTATTCCAAGTTCCAGAAAACAATCTAGACGATACCTTCCTATCCTTCTATTAAAGTTTTTATTTTTTTGAAATTTGATTTTTAACTCAGCCCAATACTCTGTTATGTCCCATGTCAATGAAGCTAAAGGCCCTGTTACAACCATGGGCTTCTTTCCAAACTGCATTTTCTCCTTGGCTCCTTCTCTCCTGCCTTGCAGTCCAGAGTTTCATCTTTGCTCTTGGCACCGGAAATTCCTGAACAATATTTTGTAGGTTACTGTGAGACGTCTCCTTTAGACCCCATAGGGACTTGGCACCATGCGGACTTCCGTAACATTGCTACTATCAGGTAAATGTATTGTCAGCCAGTCAGAGCGTGGAGGAATCCCCCATATTACAATCGCTACTGATTTTTGTGTTAAAGTGACTCCTTTTATAGATTGAAGAACCCTTCTGCCCTGGCTGGGGTAGCTCAGTGGATTGAGGGCGGACTGCAAATCAAAGGGTCGCTGGTTTGATTCCTGGTCAGGGCATATGCCTGGGTTGTAGGCCAGATCTGCAGTGGGGGACACATGAGAGGCAACCACGCATTGATGTTTCTCTCCCTCTCTTTCCCCCCTCTCTAAAAATATATATTTAAAAAAGAAGCCTTCAGCAAATCAAAGTACCTCTCCTAACTTCTCTTGTGCCATAGATACAAAATTTCCTGAAGTCATGTTTGCTGAAATGAGTGGGTACTTCTATGATGTAAGGCCGAACAGGCTGGAAAAGATTATGGTTTAAATATGAATATGAGTTTCTGTTGCTAACAGTCATGTGCAAATAAAGTAAAGTAAAAGAGTTCCTACTGTGCACAACTGACAGCTTAGTGGGTGAGTTACTATGTTCTCCATCCATGAATACGAGAACAGAAAAACCTCTTTGGGAACAGAGTAAATCCGAACCTGCCCAGAACTCAGGAGTTCTGGCAGGAGATAACGAGATGGCCTACTTGAGCGTAGCTTCCCTAAACTTTAATTGTAGGACTGACCTTGACGGAAAGAGAGAGCACCAGAGAAGCTGCCCAGGAGCAGCTCAAAGCCACCAGTGCCTAACACCATGAAGAATGTGCCAGTCTTCCTCTAAAGCCAGAGCATTGCCTTGTACGAGGAGGAGTTTAAAAACATCTCGGGAAAAGATGGAAAAAAAGCACTCTTTTATCTTCTAGCAAAAATGTGGTTACCGTGGGCCACCACAGCTAGAAGCAGAGGACACCATGCTGGCTAACGGAAACCAGATGCTCTGGTAAAGGAAGCCATGGATAAATATGAGTTATTTTCAGCCGAATGACCTTCAATTATCTCCCTTATTGTTGAGCCCTGGTTCTCTGTCATAATCTTCCTTTGGGTACCTTGAGAACAACAAAGGGACTCCATTAGAGAGTGATTTATGGAGGACATGTACAAGGGTCATCTATGGTATGTGAGAGAGAAGGGGAGGGAGAGAGAGCTGGAGAGCAAGAGTGAGAGGGGGAAGAGGGACAGAAAGAGACTGAGAGTTCACTCAAGATCAAAAATGAAAACACAGGGAACACAGTTATGTGGCTGGAGACCTGGCGAAGAGCCAGGAGTCCTGGGAGCCAGTCTTTATTTTGGTACTGAGTCACTGCATGTTGCACCTTTTCAAATTACGTTTATTATGACTCCAGTCTCGTCCCCTCATTATGCCAAGATTCTACCACCTTTGCAAAATGGGGCTAGTCTTGTCGATTTCCTAATTTCCAGAAATACTGTGACACTTGGTAGGGAGAGGATGCATTTTACTTCACATGGGCTCTATAATCTCAGGTGTTTCCTTTTTCTCATATGCTATCCTTGCCTGTAGTTAAACATCCGGAAGATGCCAAGACTGAATAGTTCTTTTCTTGTCCCCAACTAGAACTTGTTCTTAACCAAGTTCCCTGCGCCAGCCCCCCTGATGCATCTCAGTGACTGCATTTTCATAGGCAATGCACGCCTTTTTCAAAAGGAGGGAGCTGATGGTGTGGTGGCGGGAACTCTTCAGAGCAAACAAACTGTTTATGGACAATAAAGGCTTTAAGAGAAGATTCACTTGCAGACTCCCTCCACCTCTTTCATTGGATTTTGCTAAATTTTTCTCAGCAGTTTCAACACCCACAAGAGCATCTATATCTTAGCAAACTTAGACTTCTCGCTGAAAAAGTCAAATTCATCCTGTTTCTTTTGTCTTCACTCTTTCTTTCTGTTCTACTTAAACACTTCTTTCCTGATCTATTTCTCGTAATGAGTCACAATTTTTCTAGAAATTCAGGTTTGGTAGAGTCTCCTCTTCTTATTAAGTTTGCTGATTCTGGTATAATAACTATCAAGAAATCAGAGAAGATTTATTTTAGGGTCCTGGACTGAGGCCTGAGGCTAAGAGGCTCTGAGAAATGAGTAACAAAGACCAGACCCCATCCACTTTCACCTTCTCAGAAAATGTCTCTCCATTAATTTTCTCCTCTGCCTCCAAGATAGAAAAGTTTCCCTCTGGGTATTTTCTAAAAACATGCAAAATGCTATTACTTCTTCCATCTCAAAAACTGCAACCCCCCCCAACAGAAACAAAACAAAATTAAAACAACTTATTAGTTTCCTGTGGCTGCAATCACAAAATGTCACAGACTGGGTGGTTTAAACAACAGAAATGTATCCTCTTACAATCCTGGAGTCTAGAAGTTCAAGACTAACAGCTTTAAGGAATTAACAGGGCTGGTTCCCCTGGTGTCTCCTTGGCTTGCAGATGGCCACCTCCTCACTGTGTCCTCACATGGTCCTCCCTCTGCGTGTGAGCACATCCCTGGTGTCTCTTTGTGTGTCCTCATCTCTTCTATAAGGACAACAATCATATTGGCTTAGCGCCCACCATAACAGCTTCATTTTAAACTTAACCTCTTTAGGGGACCTATATCCAAGAAGAGTCACATTTTAGATACTGGGGGTTAGGGCTTCAACATATAGATTTTGTGGGGATACAATTTAGTCCATACTGTAAACCACCACCACCAACAACAAAAACCTAAGACACTCTTTTTTCCCTACTCCTCTCCCCTGCTACCATTCTATTTTCTGCTCCCCTTTATAGAAAAACTTCTCAGTGTTTGCTTGCTGTCTCCCACCTTTACCCTCCCATGCTCTCTTATCCCCACTTCATTCAGCCTTTGTTTCCACCAGCCCACCAGAATGCCTCTGGCCAGCGTCACGGACTGCCTTGGTGATGAATGCTAGTTGCTGTAGCGCCAACGTCTGACACAGTGGCCTGACCCTTTTCCTCAGCACCGGGTACTCACTGGGCTTCCAGAGCACCATACCCTCTTGGTTTTCCTCCTGCCTTCCTGGCTGTGCTGTCTGTCTCTTTTGCCGATTCCTCCTCTTATTCCAGAACTACCAATGTTGCAACGACCCAGATTCTCGGCTCTATCAACATTCATTCCCTTAGTGAGTTTATCCAGCTCCATAATTTTAAACACCATCAATATGCTAACCCAAATTTATATCTCTAATCCTCTCTCCTGAATTTCAAATGTCTGTGTATCACTTCCATATGTGCGTAATATGCACATCTGGTATATTCTCCTCCCAGACACCCACATGGATAACTTACTCCTCTCCCTTAAACCTTTGCTCAAATTATGTCTTTTTGATCAGGTCTGTACTGACCACCTTTTTAAAATTGTAAATTGCCTCAAACCCAACTCCACTCTTGTGATCCTGCTGGCTCTACTGTGTTTTTATCTATTTATTTATTCAATAGAACTTATCAGCTTCTAATGTACTACATAATTTGCTCACTTGTCATAATATTTTCATCTGCTTTCTTCTACTATAATGTCAGCTCCAGGACAATGGCAATTTTTAAAGATCTGTTCACAAACATATCTCAGGCGCTCAGTCCAGGTCCCGGCAAGTCGTGGTGATTCAGTCTATGCTTGCTGGCTGAATAACTGCGTGCCTGCGAAAAGGGACCTCTGAAGGCGGGAATCCTCAAGCTGAGTTTCCACACCCACAGGAGGGTACTCCGTTACTGTGAGCCGTGCCCCTGCCTTGATGGATCGAGGAGGCCCCTCATGAGCTATTTAAGACTTGGAAAGACTACCTGGAGGGCAGAACTTTCTTGGAAAGGTGGGAATCACCTCAGTAACAAGGCCACACTGACCCAAAGTCTCTTACCACAGCACCCTCACCGAAGAGACCCTGGCGCTCACGTCTGCCTCACATGCTCTCGAATCTTCCTCTACTCGTGTTTCCCTCCATCTGACAGGAGACCCTCTGTGTGACTTAACTGGGAAAGCCATTGGTCCTCTTGATCCTGCCTGTTTGTTCGCACCTGACGCTAAGGTCTTGCAGGTGTCCCTCCTACCTCAGTTCCGAGTCACACTAGCTTCCCATCCAAGTCTGAGGGCTCGCTGTGCACGTGGACTAAAACAGGCCAAAGTACTTTTCACATCTGACACTATCAGAACCTTCCAGCAGTTACCTCCTTCCTGAAGATGTTTCTTAGGTTTTACGTGGTCTTTATAATGACATTCAAATTTATTTCCCAGCCCCAGTATTCTTCACCTGCCTTACTCATTGTATTTGTTTTTAGATTACGCTTCCGAAAATAGACTCCTGATCTCATCATACCTTGAGTAGCTCCCAAAGACTGCTAAGTAAAGTCCAAATCCCTCGGCTTAGCACCCAGAGCGGTCTGTCAGTGGTCCAGCAACAGTGCACCTCATAGCTCCTCTTCTCACCACCGCCCACCCATGCCTTACGCCTTGGACAAAAGGGAACACTTGGTGCCCATTAAACGGATCTTACAGATCTGCTGCTTCCACACCTTTCCAATACGGTTAAGTCCACTAGGAGTGTGCTTTATCCCTTTTCCACCTGAACTCTCCTATCTCAGTCTGAGCTTCAGCATCCTCTCCCTTAGAAAGTCCTCGGAGGTGTCCTTCAGTGACGTGGTATTCCCTTCCACTAACTCCCACAGCACTTTATCTGGTCTCTCTCCCAACAGTGATCACTCCTGCTGTCTAATGCACTCATGAGTCCCATTGTCCTTTTTTCTCTCTGTAACGCCCCCCTACCAGCACCGTCCCTAGACTACTTCGCCAGGCTGGGTTTTATTCATGCCATGTCCTCCACAGTTCTGAGCTCCGTGCCTGGCACCTCAGAGGCACACAGTTGTGAAATCTATTGAGTAAATGTCAAATACGTTTCCGATTTTCTCTATTGGGCTCTGTAACTCCATGCTGGCTCCTTCCATCCCTCTGCTCTTATAACACCCTACTCTCCGCCATTTGCTTTCTTTCCTTTTCTTGTTCTTTTTGGTTTTGAGTTTACATTGGATCTCAGGCTTTAAGACACCCAAGCAAGTGAGAATGTAAATGAATTAGTGAAGGTCTCAAATCATTATTTCTTCACGTGTACACTCAGCAGATTGGTTCATGAATTTTTTTAAAATTGAGGTAGGTGAATTGGTTCTAGGCAGCCCTACAGGTACCAAAGTCTGTAGATGCTCAAACCTGTTATTTACAATGATGTAGTGTTTGCATATAACCTATACAATCCTCCAGTATACTTTAAATCATCTTTAGGTTACTTGTAAGACCTAATACAATGTAAATCCTATGCAAATAGTTGTTATACTGTATTGGTTAGGGTATAATGACAAGAAAAAAGTCTGTACATGTCCATTGTTGGTCTAACTACATAGCACATGTAACAATAATGTAAACTTTTTTTTCCAAATATTTCTGCTTTGCAGTTGGTTGAATCCACAGATGTAAAACCCACAGAGGAGGAAAGGTTTTATATCACCAGAAAGAGTGAAGTAAAACAGTAACTGGCTTTGCTGGCATACATTTATTTTAGTAGCCTTGTCCTTCCACTTGAAGAAAAGTAGTCTTAGAATCAACTAACCAACTAGCAATTCCTGAGCATCTACTTTGAATCCAGCCATGTGCTAAATTATAAAGACCTTGAGGGAAGGAACTAAGACAGATTTCCTTTTGTAATCACTTTCTCAGTCCAATGGGGACCAAGTTCAATCTACTCATTAAAAAAATATGAATCCGCCCTGGCTGGTGTAGCTTAGTGGATTAAGCGCGGGCCTGTGATCCAAGAGATCACGGTTCGATTCCCAGTCAGGGCACATGCCTGGGTTGCAGGCCAGTTCCCAGCAGGGAATGTACAGGAAGCAACCATACATTGATATTTCTCTCCCTCTCTCCTTCCCTTCCCCTCTGAAGATAAATAAATAAAATCTTTAAAAAAAATATGAATCCTTTACTAAGTATCCTTCACTAAGACACTGGGTATAGAAAGATGAATTATGTCTAGTATCTGCTTTCAAAGACTTTATAATAAAGGAAGAGAAACAGTGAAGAAAAATGATTAGAATCGTGTGGTAAGTTCTGTACTTCAGGATATAAAGGAAAACACCTAAATGGTCAGTTCAAGTATCGCTCCTTTTTGGAAGCTTTTCCTGGGTCTTAAAAACAGTTAGTAGGGACTTAGTTTGCGTCTGTTCAACAAAACAATGACTGTGAAAATGTAGCCACGATACAACCAACATGTACTAAGATGGCCAGACAATGGTGGAAGCAGTGAGCGAGGGAGGAGTCAGCCAGAGCCGGCGTCAGCGTAGGTAGTTTATGGGGACTGAAACTGACCTTTCCAACCCCAAACCAACTGATGACCCCAAAATTCTATTGACATTAAGTAACAATCTTACAAGGACAGAGTTGCAGGTCAGCTTATGCTGAAGAATGTCCCGACACCCTCTTATCCTAGTTAAAACTGGGATAGCTGCCTGGATTAATTTTTAGGTATGCGACACTTTGATCCTCTGAACAGAGATTATATGGACATTCTGGGCAGCTATGACCCTTCCTTTGCTGCTCTTTGTGGGACCTTGAAAAATAAATCCTGAATGAGTGTGGGAAAAATCTGTAAAATGATCTGCCTACGTTTATTAAAAGGTAGTAAAGTCTCTCTAACCAACAGATGAGTTCTTTTCATCTGGGAAAGAGAGTTGAATTCTCCTGCATCATCTATTACAAGTCTCTAACTGCGGTCCAATAGCTGAGTATTTATTAGAAGCAATGATGGACGAGGCAAGAAGAGCCCGGTTTGAGTTTCTAGATCTAAAGCTGTGCTTTGAGACGCCTCTTAGGAAAATGCTTTTCCTTAAGCACCGAGCCCACTTGATTTGGAACTGTCACCACCGAGAAAGGAAACGTCTGGAATACTTGCAGTGTCATTTCTGGGCAGTCTGTTTTTTATGACTTGTCCCGCATTGCTGAAGAGAGACGAGTGAGTACTGTGTAGGATGGGGACTACATGAATCCATTAGCGCTGTCAGAGCGGGCTGAAACAAGACCACCAGGCTCAACAGAAGACCACCCAACACACAACACGAGCTCCCATTAGTGACATCTTCCAGAATACATGCTTCTGACATTTGCATTTCAGAATGTTGAGCCACCGAGCGTGCAGCAAGATAATTACTGCTTTGTGATGATATTTAACAACTCTTACAATGTGGACCACCAATTCTGGTTTGGTTTCTTCTTTTTATTAGCTCCATCTGAGAATGTCTGTGGTAGAGGCTTGGGTGAATTGCGTCTGTCCTGTGGCCAGAGGAATGAAAGGAAGAGCAACTTGGTTTGTTAATATGGAAGAGTTCAGCAACAAAGGCCCACGGCACATGTCTGAAAAAGGCTTCATTGAGGGTTTTTACTTTTTTTCCCAAAGAAAGCATTCCAGAATGTTTTACTACTGCTTCTTAAAGTATACTCCAGATGCAAATAGCCTCGTGCCAATCTCAGAGCTGCATGGGGTCTTTTAGCCAACAAACCTTTCTGGTCAATATTTCTATTTCAGACAGGCCCAGCAGCCTCCTGGTTAAAAATGAATAAATACAAATAAAAAAATAAAATGCTTTTCCCCCTAGAAGTCAAGGTGATTGTTCAAGATAAGTTCTTTATCTTTTTATTTTTTATTGAAGAAAAATCAGTGTGATTTCTCTCCTTCTTTAAGCCTCCTTTCCTTGCCTTTATTTCATTTTATTCTGCCACGTACACTGAGTGTCTCAGTCAACTTTTAAAATCTGAATTTACCAATTCCAATTCCTGTCTGGCTTATTATTTCCTGGTGAAAAAGTTTTTGCTTAATTAGTTTCTTATCATTGATACTATCTTCTCTTGTATTCTCATTCACTCTATGAACAGTTTTTGAAGTTTACTTATAGATCTTCCTAGACGTTTACAATCTGTGACCTAACCACATAGCTCCCTCACCTTTCTGATTTCGATGCCTTTTTAATTCAATTTTTTTCAAGAAAGTTTTCCTTTTTTTCTGGAGAGTTTTGGATTCCAAGAGAATGAATAATCCTTAAATCAGCAACTCAGCATCTTATTTTCTTATTGGAACTTATCAGATTGCAGATCTTGTCGTAAAATTTAGCATGTTATGGTTCTTGTTGTCATGGTTCATTACATCAACCTTTAGTGGAAACAACAAGGAAGTACCTCAGCAGCATTACAGGGCGGTTAAGTGTTATATCCAATGCAGAGATTTCTTGATTCAAACCTTCGACAAAAATAAATCATAACTGAGCCTCCTCCCACTGAAGCCAACTTCTAGAAGCAGTGTCAGAGTTGGACTGCGGCTCTACCGTTCCAGCCTGCTGCTCAAATAACCAACATCTGCTGTGTTGTAGGCAAGATGCTGCTCCAGTTAGTGTTCATTCAGGGGGATACATCGTATACCTTTCCTACTCAGCAAGGGCAGAGTATGTAGGAGTCCTGCACGGGGTACAACGATAAATACTTAGTGAACAAATGGCAGGAGCAAAACACAACTAGAGAAAGCTGTAGAGAAAAACGGAGGGGAAACTGTAAAAGGACTGGAGCTGGAAGAAGACAGCCGTGAAGGTCATGGATTTCACAGCCGAGATTTCTGTTTCACCTCTACACACGCACGGTTTGTTCTGGAACCCACTGCATGTGCCACGATTTCCAGTAACAGACTCTCAAATCGAATTCCTTTCCGGAATGTTAAGGTTTCAAAATACTAAATTAGTTACCAGCCATGGGTGATCCAAATTTTTCTTCAATTAACCCAGTCCTCTTCTGATGACCATTCCTGGTGTTCTTGTGAGAAATTCTGAGTTTATCATATTGGTACGTACATTCGCTGGCTTTATTTGTGTGAGTTTGTCTTCTTTTTCACTTGGGAGCTTTCTCTGCTTTCCCAGGCCCTGCCTCATTCTCTCATCCCCAGGGGCTGATCTTCTATTTCCTGTGGGGTGGAAGCTTGGCCCAAATGTGTGCAATTCTGAAGCTTCCTCTGGGGTCTGGGATGGTGGGAGGAGGTAGTTCTGGGTTCAAAGTTGGTGTCCCAGGAGAAGGATAACAGAAAACAATTAACTGAGCATTTGTCAAAAACACTGGCACGTGCACACGTCCTTCAGCTCCCTAAAGATGGTTCGCCTTCCACGTTTCTAATGGCAGGACACCGGCCAGCCACATGGAAAGACCGCCAAGCACATCTAGCTCATGTTGCCAGAAGGCTGCTCCACTTGACTATCTGGAAATCATTCACTCGCTTGGGAGGTTCTGTGGCCTCTTTATTTCCTCGGAAACAAGGCCCACCCAAATGATTTCGAGAGCATGTTGCAGCACAGTCGGGGCAGGCGGACAAGCTATGAAAGTTGGAAATCTGTAGCTCCTCTCCTTCCTTATTTAGTGCAGCAGATTCTTTTCCCAACCACACAGGTTTGCAGCCTCCCAAGACCTTCCCCATGGAAGGCAACAGAACCCAATGTCAAGTTAAGATGAATGATTAGGAAAAGCTGCAGCTACTGAGAATGAGGTTCCCAGTTGAGTAACAGCGCTGACCGCAGGAGGTGAGGGTTTGCCTTTTTTCCGTCTGTTGTCAGGAATCATTGAGAGAGCAGAGGGCTCTGGTTTGCCTCTCAAGTTCCGAGCTCCATGTCTCAGCATTGTCAATGTGCACTGGGTAGGAGATGGAGCTGCCTTCCCATTTCTCTTTCCTCGGTGGACTGGCAGTGGGCTTTCATGATCTCCTTTCCACTCTCTATCTAACCACACCACTTTCTTGCTTTAAAGCCTCCAGCGGCTTGCCACCATCTGTAGAATAAAGTTCATCGTCTTTTGCAGGATACCTGAACCCAAGCCTTGCCAAATTATTCCAGCCCTTCAAATCATCGGGTTCTTCTGGGTTCTCCCTGTGCGGAGGCCGCTCCCCTACTTGGAATACCTTCCTTCACTGGTCTGCTTCCAAAACTGCTACTTCAAAATGCGTCTCAGATGTCACCCTCATTCGAAAGCCTTCTCCAGCCTTCCCCATTGGCACAGCTGTGTCTGCCAGCTTTGCCCCAGAGAATCGTAACAGCCGCGTGTTTTGCTGTTGCCGTTATTGTTGTCGCTCCCGTTGTTCACTTGCATGTCTTTCCCAGTAGAAAGGAGCAGAGTTTTCAGTGCTGTTGTGACATTAACCCCGGATGTCCCAAATGCCTGCCATAATCGGCTCAAACAAATGCATAAAAATAGAAAAGAGAAATGAACTGTGTATGTATATAGACATACATGTATACACATTATCTTGTACACATGCGATAGGCAAGATTCTGACTCCCGTTTCCATCTTTCGCTCATTTCGCCCTGACTTCACCTACACACGAGTGGCGGCGGCATTTGAGAACTGTAGTGTATTTGATCCTGGCCATGTACTCCTCAACGACAGACCAGATGCCCGGTTCCCAGACCCGAGTCCCGCTGCCGCTGGAAAGAAGGGTCCAGGTTTAGGAGTGTTCTCGTAGTCGTTCTCAATCTCTCGCTCTCCGGGAATCTGAGAGGACCCTAGATAATCAGTGATCTGGAGCTTTCAGCTGTGGGGCAATACGCTTCACTGAGCGGTTGGATGCCAAATTTCAGTGAAATGTGGAACGAGTAAACCGGAGGAAGGCAAACTGGAGCACAACTACTCAGAACAAAGAACCCTGGGAAAACACGATGTTCTCTGACTCACACATCAAAAGGTGTGAGTTTTGGAGTCAGCTAGAGCAGAAAAACAGCAGAAATCATGGCCATTTTAAATTCTGAGAACACCCAATTTAGTGTTTGGAAATGTACACTGGGGCGGGGGGGTTTTAGGAGAGCTCAAGAATTCTAGGCTTTTTGCGTTGGAAAATATCTTATAGATATTGTAGTCTAAATACCTTGTTTTCTAGACGTGGAGACCGAGGTCAAAGAAATTCAGTCTCACAACTGTGCATGAAGGTCAGCATTACTGTATCTCCCCATACATAGTATCTCCTGATGGTTTTTAGGTGTTACTCTTTTTCTATGAAATGCTCTCCTTAATTAACTAGTAGGATGCACAGAATTGTATCCCTCTTGTTTAATGGTCTAATTGCCAGTCACTGAGTTGAACATTTTAAAAAATTATTCGTTTTCTACTCCTAAGGATGTAGAAAAACTCCAGAAGTCAGTCAGCACCATTTTTTCCATCTTGGCTTTATTGTCGTTTCTGTTATTTTAATTTAAAAATTCATACAACTCTTTTCATCTAAGAATCTCAAAATGCTCTGCCCATAGACGTAATTATTATATGCCTTAATTACTTTGCAGCATGTACCCAAGTATTATTAATAAAATATTAGTGTAAGAAACCAAAGCTCAGATAGACTGAGTGACTGGCTTATCTTCAGGTTGCATTGGGATCACCAGAATCCAATTCTTAGGAATCTTGGTGGCCATCCAGGGTCACCGTTACCCAGAGCCTGTCCTTGGAGGGGCCTTTGTGCAATGAAAAGGCAGATTATGAGGGACTCAAAGAATGCCTGGGGAATGCCCAAGAAAGCTCACAACAGTGCCTCTGTAGTCAGAGTGAGCTTTCATAGAAGAACTTCATGAAGCAAGGGAGATGGTGCCGACTCAGGGCTCTTTCCCATCGTCATTGACAGTGAAGCTTTCATAGGAAAAACAAACAAACAAAAACACCCAGGTGATGGAAACTAGTATGGAAACCTCTGGTATAGAATCTAGCAGAGAGGAGGCCCTCGTTAAATATTTATTAATGGAAAGAAGGAAGGAAGGAGGGAGACAGGAAAGACGGGAAGAGCTTTTTCAAACAGAAAAGAATGGATCCAAATGTGTCTCAAAGATAATACGGATGCAACTTTTGGGCCTCCTCAAAACAGTCTACTTGAAGAATCTGTGGTTTACATTTGAAGTGAAGTGTTGAATTTGACTTCAAGGAATATTTGGAAAACTTCTATTTGTTGAGGTTTCCTCTAACATATTTGCACAATTGAAATAACTTGGCCTTTTGGCCAAAACCGTTGTGTAAGAAATATTTTATTCGTAATTACACAGATCCAAGTGCCAGCACTGCATTAATGACGCACGTGGAGCTACAGCAAAAGGACTCCTCTTAAAAGAGAAATCTCATTTGGCAAATTCCCGTTGTGAAAACTATTGAGATAATTATAGCATGTTCCATAAAACCTTTGATCAAAGTACTGTATAATTTGTAAAACCCATAACACAGTTTTTGAGGAATTAGTATTTTGTGAAGATATTTTGTTAAAGTAAACTTTTTATTTATTTATTTTTGGTAAATAGTTCTGTACTGCTAATAAATACTGGGAATCTCTCTCTGTGCTGTGTGGAAAAGGGCTAGCGATATGGCAGGATACTGTCTCAGAGTCAGTTTCTGGAACACACTGCTAATCCAGAATTTGTAGCACTGCCACCTTATACCTAAAGGGGCCCAATTTCTTAATGCAATGATAATGCGGGCTCCTTTGGCCAAGTCTGCTCAGAGCCCTCCACTTGAGCCCTTCCTGCCTTGGTGAGCTTCTCTCCACCAGGAACCCGGGGGCTAAGTCCTGGATTTGGACGTCACTCCCCTGTCTCCCAAGTACCTCTTCATCGTCTTCCCTCTGTCATTTCATCTGCCTTGAGCCCTCCCTGTCCCCTCTCCTCTACCTGCCACCACACACACCTGCACCAGTCTCCACCACTAAAACAAAAAAAAATCCACTAGGTATTCAAGCTCGGCCGAGTCTTACCTCCTCTGTAGGGAGTGCCCCACCCCACTTACGAGGCGATTCACCTCGTTTTCCGAACTCCCGAAGTACTCCGTGACCGGTGGCGCGCCGGACGACAGCGTCCTGCGTCACGTAGCGCAGTCCTTCGTGTGCACCGTTTCTGTTTCTTCCCCCAGAATATAAATCCTTGACGGCACGGCCTGGACTCGTTTTGTTCCTGAATTACCTACAGTGCTTAGCACAGTGCCTAGCACGATTTAAGCCCTCAGTGAATATGTGAAGGATGAACAGTCAGTAGCAGGACATTACAAAGCCTAATTACTTTCTTTAATGAATAATCATTATTAAAATGCAATGATGGCTGCTGACATTAATGAGGACTGACCATGTGCCAGGCACTGCTGTAAGTGCATCTATTAACTGCCAGGACAATCCGGTAACTTGGACACTATTGCTATTGTTATTTCACTGATGGGAAACTAAGGCAGAGAGAGTGGAAAATTTGTTCAAGTCACACAGCACGGTACATAAAAGGGCCAGGATTAAAACCCCGGCGATTTAACTTGTCTCCAGGGCCCTCCCTCTTAATTTCTTTACCAGCTTCGTCTCCTTTCAGCCCTGCCCTACGTATTCCAAAGAAACGCCGTAGTCTCATGCGGGACCGTCTCTCCCAGTTAACGAAAATGTTCACGTCCTCTCTCGGAAAGACCACATGTGTGGCAGTTACCAGCAGTGAGACTCTGGCCATCCTCAAAGAGAGCCACGGTGTCTGCTTGATAAAAGCCGTAATTTTCCTGACCTGCTCTGGGCCTGGCCCCCTCAGAGAAAATGCAGGCAGGCACTTGGCAACCGGACACTCCCAGACTCCCGAGCGCAGGGCTGTGTTAGTGTTGGCAGCGGGGGACGCTTTGCTTCCTCCCGGTCTCATGAACTGTCACATCAGCCTCTTTGATCCTCCCAGGGTCTTGACGGTGCCAAAATCATTACTCCACGTTCTCGCTGTTTCAGGGAATTGCCAGAGAAAACGCTCAGGTCGGTAATGACCAAGGTAGGGAAATATTGCTCCCTACACGGTACACCGTTTATATATTGCGTACTCAGAAAGGCTCCAGAGTGGAGGCACTGCTTATTTTTATTGTCCCAAAGCCATGAAAGGGGAAGAAGCGAATGAACAGAAATTGATACATCTGGAACAAGAGCCAGGCATGATTTACTCACATTTTTACCTGACCTGAAATTGCTTACTTAGAGAAAAGAAACATTATAAAGTCTCAGGAAAATGTCATGAATCAGAGCCAGCATGATTTCACATTGGGGCTCCATAAAGAAACTGTCCAGGAAAATCAAATGAGCCAAAGGTAGCCCTGTCACCGTGACCATCACCATAGCAACGGTTTCATAGTGTGCCTGGGTGTGATGGGCCTGCCTAGGAGACTCAGACACTCGGGCTTGCAAACCTACGAATACCCGATGGTTGGCTCACTTGAAGCCGTCCTTACCAGGGCAGAGGTGAGTGTTGGTTTGGGCAAGGAACAGGCAAGAGACTTTCACCTAAACACTCCTTTATTGCCTCAGAAATTGCTTTGAGCTAACCACACACTACATCACTGAAACACATAACTACAGGAAGTTACAGGGAAAAAAATGTTGATTAAAGCCTTCCACCCTGCTTTCATGGTTCCCTTACCCTGCGTGTTCTTGGCACTTTATAAGCAATATGAGCACAGTTATGAAGCAATTAGATAATAAAGTCTATTCTTATAGCTACCAGCTGGAAGAGACTTTAGAGGCCATCAACTTTTTTTTTTCAATTAACTAGATTCCAGGCTTTATTTGAATTTCATCCTTTTTCCCATTAAGGTCCTCTTTCTGTTCCAGGATTCAATCCAGGACAGCACATTACATTTAATTGTCATGTCTCCTCTGATTTGTGACTGTTTTTCAGTCTTTGTTTCTCTTTCTTTCTTTTTTTTGGGGGGGGGGGGGAGGTTAATGACCTTGACAGTCCTTAGGAGTACGAGCAAGGGGTCCTATAGAACGACCTTCACCCTGAGCTTGTCTGAGGTCTTTCTCATGACCAGACTGGGGTTCTGGGTTTTCGGAAGACAATCACAGAGGCGAAGTGCCTTTTGGGTCACATCATATTGAGGGTACATGATAACCACATGACGTTAGTGGGATATTAACCTTCAGTGCCTGGTTATTGTCCTGCAGTCACCAGTACGAAGTTACTGTTTTCTTTCCCCTGTTCTATTCTCTGGAAACGAGTCACTAAGCCTAGATCATTTTTCAGGTGTGTTTTCGTGAAGGGCAGAGACCAACTTCTCATCTTGGAGGGGTGACTATCTGTGTATGCTATTTGGAATTCTTCTGTAAGAAAAATTGGACTTTTCTCCCGCATTTTAATTCAAGAATTAATTTATATCAATATACACACATGTATATTTATTTTATATTTTGAATTGTTGGGTTGGCCAAAATGTCTGTATGGTTTTTTCTATAAAATAAAAGACATGTTTTTCCTTTTTACCAATAACTTTATTAATTTGGGTATTTTGAGTATGTCAGCTATCTCCTGCATGGTATAATGTTGATTGTTCCCAATTAACGTCTCGATTTGATTGCTATCAACTTCAACTGGTCTACCCGACTGTGGAGCATCGTACAGTGAGAAACCTCCAGCACAAAATTTCACAAACCACTTTGGACACATTCAATCAGTCAAAGCACCTTCTCCATACGATGCAAAAAATCTTTTTTGTGTGTTTCAGTTGCATTTTTATCTTTCTTAAAATAATAAAACATAATATGCCAAAAATGTTGTATATTTTCTTCCATCTTCACTATTAAAATGGCTACACAAAAATTCACCAATTTTGATTTTTTTTTTAAATGCACACTGATATGACAGCTGCCACAACACAATCTAACACAATTGTTTCCAATGAAGTTAAAGACAGCTAAGCCCACTAAAGCCATCTTGTGGAAAAAAACAAACGAATTTTTTGGCCAACTCCAAATAATCCAATACTATGTTACTTATTTTGTTGATTCAGTTGCTTCAGCTTCAGCCAGGAAGAGCCCCTTGAGATATGGGCATCCAAATCCTTCTGACATGGCCCCGCCCATTTGTCTGGTGAGCACTTCCTTTTCGGTTGCTTTAAGATACTCTGGGCTCATTTTCTGTTTTACTGCCCTCGCTCTAGCACACAGGATTTCTCCAAGGAGCCCTTGTTCCTTTTATTCAAGAATTCAAGAATGGTATTTAGAAATCGAGGAGACCATTAGTTTTTAACTCCTTCATTGGTCACACAAGGAAACTGAAATGCAAATGGAGAAGTAAATTACTCAGGGTGTAACACTGAGTAAGTGGCTGGCAGGGATTGGTACTGGGGACTGACTCCTCGTTCAGTAGTCTTTCCTTTACTCCATCCAGTCTGTCATATATCTGTGCCTTCCCAGGTAGTCGTGTGCTCCTCGAAGGCAGGAAGTATATTTTCTGTTCTTCGTTAAATTCCTATTGTGCCTTCCATAGTGCTGAGCACAGAGCATCAGTGAAAGCACAAACCAACGTCTGCAGCATCCTCATTCAGCTTTGCTGTTCTCCGCCCAGCTCAGACCCTCCTTAGCTCTTGCCCTAGACTATTGCTATTTCCATGAATATGGTGGTTTTCTTCTCCTCCCATCCGCCCTATTCATTGTTGCAAGGTCAAGAATACAAAAGCAGAATTTTCATCACATTTCACCCATTACTATTTTGTAGAATAAAATTAAATTCCACATTCTAAACTATTCTCTTTTTCCATTTCTCTCAAATTTTGAGCCATCTCCTCAGACCAGTGTAGCAAATATCACTACATCATGTGTTTGTACAGAAGGGAGGGCCCTCAGATATCATCCTTCTCAGCTTTTATCTTTTCATTGCCAATTCCATCTCTGTTCTCCACCAACTTTACACTTTTCTTTCCTGTTCCAGAATAAGTCCCTACCTTACATAGGTTTTAGCCATTGTTCTTGGGTCTGATGTTTCTGGAAGAGTGCTCCATTCATTGTCATCTTTGAGACTTACATTTCTATTCTCTCATTTTTTACTGGCTCATTTTTTTCAACATGTTTATGAGCTGAATTCTTTCTTGCCCTAAAAATAAAAAACAAATCTCAAAAAACCTTTCCTTGCTCTTTCTTCTTCATGTCAAGCAATTTCTCCTTTCATTTGCTCTCATATTACTCAAAAGAAAAGGTCTCCACTCCCAGCTTCATTCAGCTTTTGTATTACTATTGACTGATGAGATTTGTTCCACCTGGATTCAGACTCCCCACCCTGATCATCAACAGTATCCCTATATCACGGATGATCTGTAAAGTTTCTATTTCCTTCATCAGTCATGATCACAGTAGGAAATAGCACATTACAGGGTTTAATTTTAATAAAGAAAATTTCAGTAAAGTGAAGTAACCTCCCTTGCGGGGAGGTTAAGGGAGCCAACCAGGAGTGGTGAGGTGTCCAGGGACCGGCCAGAGTAGAAAAGTAAGACCTGAAGCAGTAAGTGGAAAGAGTGTAACCGTGGGGAACTTGAACCTGCCCACCACGCTTTTGACATTGTTTCTGTACGTGCTGACTCTGACTAACATATAGCTTGTGGATGAACAGCATATTTTATAAGAATCCTAGGAACTAACTTCAAAAGGTGCGGACTCCAGACTTTAGGTATACCAGCTCCAGGACATTTGCTGACCTTCATGCATGGAGCCAGGATGATGTGAAGCTAGGATGACTAAACCAGGAGATTCACACTGGACCATCCCTTGCCTTACTGAAATGGACTGTGCTCGTCCACACATAGGGGACTTTTCAACCCCCACCCCTTGATCTCTTTGTTCTGCTTCCCCTCTCCCTCTTTATAAAAACATCTGCCTGCACTGAGAGATTGAGATGGGTTTTGGGACAGGAGTTCCCCATCTTCTCAGGTTGCTAGCATCTGAATCAAGTTTTTTCCTGCTCACCAGCACCTGTCTCACAAGTTTGGCTTTTGTTGTGGCAGGCACCTGCATTCAGTTACCTGAGGGGTGTTATCGGAAACACACAAAACCTGGAGCAATTTGATATGGGCTGTGGCCTTAGTAGAGGAACATCAGCCTCTGCCATAGCCACTGGCCAGGAGAGAGAGAACTTCCCTATTTCTCTCTGCTCTTACTCTTTGATACCCTGCTGATGTCTCCCACTAGTTAACCCAAACTTAGCAAAGGGCAAGAAAGCCCCCAAAATGCAGTTTGTAGAGGTCAGCTTTCTAGAGAGTAGAGAGCAGGGCAGAGGAGGGTGGATAACGGATTTGGGGGTCAGGAGATTAAACGGAATAGCCAGCGTAATAACTTATCTGATAAAACATTTGGGAAGAATGTTAAATTTCTGCTCACTTCTTAAAGAGTTCCCACTCTCTGGGATCTGGTTTCTTTCAATAATGCATTCATTTAAAAGAATAATGTACCCCTCCTATGTTGAGAGCACTGTGCTAGACACTGCAGATCCAGTGGAAAAAGGACAAGTACTGTCTCTTCCTTCAAAGACCTTATGTTCTGACAGTTCCTTTTCAGTCTGTTCCACAAGCTCATCTCTTAACCTCCTCATTTAATGCTGGTGTTCCTCAAAATTCTCTCTGTGGGTATCCCCTCTCCTTGGGACCCTCCCACTTCACCCAGAGGTTTTGTGCCCACCTGTGTGCAAGGACTGTCAAATCCATGTTCTAAACTCAGCCCCTTTGGTTACTAGCAAAGGTTTCACAGCCCTCAATACACTGACCTCAACTTTTTTACTGTTGTCTTCTTACTTTCTCTTACATTCTCTATGCTCCTTCCACCTGCCAAGGATCCAAGCCAGTGTTTCTGTTTTGTTTTATTTTAACATAATCTGTTCTGTTCTGTTCTCTGATGTATCTCAAGTGCCTATAATAGTATCTGACACATAATAGGCATAGAATAAATATTTATTGAATAATGACTGATTTGCTTCCATGGAATCAGGTTACTTTCTACTCCCCAAACATATGGCCTTGCTTATTTCTGCCTCTTTGCTCACATAAATTTAATTTTAAAAAAAGATTTTCTTTCTTTCTTTATTTTTAGAGAGAGGAGCAAGGAGGGAGAAAGAGAGGGAGAGAAACATTGATGTGAGAGAGAAATATTGACTGGTTGCCTCTCGTACACACCCTGACCCAGGGCCAAACCCACAACACGTGCACATGTCCTGACCTGAGATCAAACTGGCAACCTTTCGCTTTGCAGGCTGATGCCCACCCAACCAACTGAGCCACACTGGTCAGGGCTGCCCACATAAATGTTCTTGCATCATCTCTACCATAAGTAATCCAATCTTCCTTCAAAACCCACCCAACTCAAATATTTCCTCAATGAGCCCTCTTAGATACTGTCTAATTAGATTTAATCCGTTTACCTCTGGTATTGCCATTATGCCTTGCTTATATTTCTGCTTCATCACCACTGTCATGCCATATATTTTAGTTAGATGTATATATATATATTTTTGTCTAGCATTACTGAGGTATAACTGACAAATAAAATTGTATGTATTTAAAGTGTGCAGCATGATTTTTGATAGACATATACATTGTGAAATGCTTACCACAATCAAGCCAATTAGTATATTCATCCCTTCACATGGTCATGATTTTTTTTAGATGGCGAGGACATTTAAGATCGACCCTCTTAGGAAACTTCAAGTATCCAATTTGGTATTATTAACTATAGTCACCATGTTACATAAGAGATTTCCAGAACTTATTCATCCTGCATAACAGAACTTTTGTGACCTTTCACCAATATTTCTTATCTCCTCCTACAACAACACTCAAGTTACTGAGGCTACTTATTCATTATTATCCCTCCCCTGCCTCTCCATAGAGTCTGTCAAAGTGTTTTGTTGAATTTAGGATGATAATCATGAAGTCATAGCCCAAATATATGAATGAGCCTCTCCCAGTCATTTAAAATATTAATATCTGTACACGTGTATTACTAGTATGTGTAAAAATTCCAGTGCTTCCTTTACAGGGAAGTGAGGGTGTACTGCCTCTTTTGTTTGGTAGCCCCTGAGTCCCAGGAAGCACAGCGGAGAGGCCAATGTCAGGTGGCACCAGTGGGATGCACCTCCAGGCTCTGCTGTTAGGGAGCCCTCTGTTAGAATGGCCTTCTGAAATTTGAACACTGTGATGTCATACCAGCCTACCCGTGCTCTGAAATTTACAGGACCAAGCCCTACAGAACTCAGTTACGTTGATAGGAAGTCACATCGATCCAGCTCCACATCATTATGAAAACTGACTTTTGCAGGAAAAACAAAATTATCCGAAAAATTATCCGAATTATGCAGAGTAGGTATATGCAGAGATCCAGAATAAGTTCATAGTTAATTTATGAGTATTAAAAGTAATCATTTCAGTTTATATGGAGATAATTGAAGTTGTAATGATTCAGCTGGCCCTATTTTTAAATCTATTTATCACACACCATGAGTTAGAGATCAGTGGCCAAATCCAAGTTGGACTTTAGCAAACCCAGTCTGGCCCCCTTCTTTATACTTCCACTAACATGTGGTGAGGATCGTGCTTCCGGTTCTCTATGTTTTTTGGTCTTGGCTCTGATCTAACATGGGTGGCTGCAAAGACTAGAACACACATAGAGCTATAAGAAACTTCTGCATGCAGATTAACTCCCCTGACTTCTAGAATACAAGATCCCCCACCTCCGTCAGCTGGCAAAAAGCTAGAAAGGAGAACTGTAGCCTCCTGAGGAAAACTATAAACTTCCCATTTAAAATTGATTGATGCAGAAACAAAGACAGTGTGATTTAACACTGGCCAGCCCTTTGCCAAATCCATTTACTTTTCTTCCTGGGCAGGCAGTTAGAGTAAGTTTTCCAACCTCCATTAAATCTATGTCTTATGATATGTTTTCCAGTCTCCATTAAATCTATGTCTTATAACTGGCTTTCATCCAGTGGAATCTGAGTGGAAGTGACGTATACTACTTCAATATCTGGCCATAAAATTTCCTGTGCTTCAACCTCCGTAATTTTTCCCTTGTACAGTGTGAGACAGATGGATATGGTAACTTGGAAGCCACATGGTGAAGAGGGCAGACATGAGACAAAAGGAACCTGGGTCCTTAACTTGAATTACAACTTGAGCAAAAACTGGCTAGGGCTTAAGAACACCTCTTTTAGACTTTATGGGGTAACTTCTATCACTTTCAGGGTTATAGAAGCTGATGTTATCTTAACTACACAGAGGAAGAGTCAAGGAGATGATAAGAAATAGAAGGGTGAGTAAATGGTGTAAAGATTACAATACAGGGTGATATATATAGGATTTTATTCTGCATTAGTTCACCTAGTTGGAGTAGCTGCACAAAGCAAGACAGCTTATTGGTAATAAAGTGTAAGTTGTTTTTTTAATGAATTCACTTCAGGCTTGCTCACTCATGGCCAGCATGTAAGAGGGACTTTCAACAACATCAACACATATTCATGAGTCTAAGACTAAGCAGTATAATCTGCACGCACACCTAGGAAAGAAACATGCCTCTAAAGGAAACAAGTTCCAGAAATGCATTGTGGTCTCCTTTTTCATTATTGTGAAATGGAATGTAATGCCTTCAGAGTCCCATTGATTCAAGCATCCCTAGTCCAGGAAAAGTATTTTCTTCCTGTATGCTAAGTAAATTTTGGGGGGGAAGTTATCTCAGGTCAAAGGGATGCACTGCCTAAAATATTATGGCATGTCTCCACTTCTCAGGAGACAAAAAAACAAAAACAAAAACAAAACCCTTAAAACTTTGAGATTCTTCCAGACACTATAGAAGAAGGAAATTAAAATATTTACAGTTGGATCTGAGGTGCATACTGTACACACAGCATTGTTTTAGACTAACTCATTTTAAATGGTGAAACTTAACTTTGGACATGACACTCATCCAAGTTATCATCATTCCCTTCACAGAGGTATCTAGGGTTCACTATTGAAAAAAAAATCGGCAGAGAGATATTCTAGTTATACCAGAATATGTGAGATAAAAGTGGAAACTTTACAAAGTATTTTGAGATGACTTCTGCTGAATAAATATCTTTCACGAGATAAGATACAGAAATCAATATGGATTATTGGCCGAGATTTTGGGCCCCACCTTCTGGAGCAGCAGGTGCATGTGCTGAGTTGTGCTGAGTAGCCTGCGTGCACAGCGCTGCTTTATGACCCTTCCAGCATCAGTCAGTGCCAGGCCACTGGACGGAGTTACTAGTCAAGGCTTTTATGGGAACAGTTCCTAAGTATGTTGCATACAGCATAGCCGAGATAATGTGGAGACCACTTTCTGCAGGATCTGCATAATTACTCCATAAAAGACATTCTTTGTGATCAAATATCTCATAGTGATTAGTTTTGAGTAGCTTGAATTTATTTCCTAACTTCCTACTTTATACCTAATTGAAGATACAGATGAATCCAGTAACAATCTTGATTTGTGCCAATAAAATTAATAATAAAGAGAGGAGGGAAACTGACATGTGCCAAAAAAAACCAGGTGACTTTCTCAGAGTTTACACCTTATGTAAATTAATTTTAATAATAAAAAAACTTGTAGCATCTGGAATTAAGTGCCAAAATACTACTTCAATATCATTATTATTATTATTATTATTATTATTATTGTTACTATTCCTGCTTTTACTCCATGTTTACTATGACCAGGCACTGGACTAAGTATATTACCTTCTTGTTTTATTTATCTCTTTTTTTTAATCCTCACCCGAGGATATGTTCATTGATTTTAGAGAGAGAGGAAGGGAAAGAGGGAGGGGAGGAGGGAGAAAGAGACAGGAGAGACACAGGTGGAGAGGGGTAGGGGGGAGAGAGAGAGAGAGAGAGAGAGAGAGAGCAACATTAATGTAAGAGAGTAACATCAATTGGTTGCCTCCCATATGCACCCAACCTGGGATTGAACCTGCAACCTAGATGTGCCCTGACCAGGGATCAAACCTGCAACCTTTAGGTTTGTGGGATGACACTCCAACCAACTAAGCCACCAGGCTAGCACTTTCATTTATCTCTTTTAACAACCTTTTGGGATAGATATGATTTTTGTTCCTATATTAAGATACTTCTCCAAGATTATGTAACTTCAAAGATTTTAAAATTCAACTTCTGGGTATCAATATAGAGTGAGATTCAATGACTATTTGATATTCTAGAAAGTATCTTCATATTAGTAATGTCAAAGCTTTGGAAATTCTTTCAACAGTGAGAAATCAAGTTGAAGAGCTATGTCTGCTTGACTTTTATAAAAATAAATATGGTCAGAAAGAGGTAGCATAGGGCAATTTAATGCTTTTTCTTTGTTTTTCTAATAAACACAAGATGGAATTCATGCACATTTCATATCTCAACTTCAAATATTTTTAAGATATTGAATAATATACTTATAGTTCTAGTAAATTGATGGACTTTATAATCTGTAAATGCATCTAATACAAAAATATAGAAATGCTAGATAAAATACAGCATGTGTTTTTTGAAGTCACAGTTGAGAAGGGACAATCCACAGGTCTGCCCGAATCAGAAGGCAGACTGAAAACCAGTGGGGAAAGGAAAAATGCTGGGAGGTGTGTATGGAGTGTGTGTCTAATTAAACTAGGGACATAGTTTCTACTGGCGTTACAAAAACAGATGAAGATGCCTTGGGACCATGTAAGTCAGAGAATTAAAACAAAGACAACTACACAGTTCCAGAATCTCAAGGGTTAACTAAAGGATGGACTGGAAAAAATCTGCAACAGATATACGGACATGACAAAGAAGTTTGTAAAAACGTTTCTGCGTACAATATCTGAGATTTTCCTGCCTATGTTCTCTATGGTACATTTACACAATGGAATTCTATGCAGCTGAAAGAAAGAAGGAGCTCATACCCTTTGCAACAGCATGGATGGAGTTGGAAAGCATTATGCTAAGCGAAATAAGCCAGGCAGTGAAAGACAAATACCATATGATCTCACCTTTAACAGGAACCTAAACAACAAAACAAAGAAACAAGTAAAATATAACAAAAG